>JACEFZ010013057.1:0-278655 GCA_014155875.1 Cepaea nemoralis
GTCAGGACAGACAGACAGATAGATAGTCGGGAACGGGAATTTATATGACTACTTATATAAATTTAAATGAGTGCTCCCCATCAGGGTCGGGACGAAGCCGGGCCGGGTCAGACGACAGATAGACAACAGACAGAAGATGTCGGTAACGGGAACGAGAACTTATATGACTATTTATATGAATTAAATGAGATGCTCCCCCAGGGTCGGGGCGAACCCGGGCGGGTCAGCAGTATTATATATATAATATATAATATATATATATATATATTATATATATATATATATATATATATATATATATATAATATATATATATATATAACCACACACCACACAAGTGTGGTGTGTGTTGTGTGTGTGTGTGTAAACCCCTTTTAAACTGCAGTTTCTGTTACCCACCCCCCACTAAAAATGTGTGAGTATCAACAAACAGTCATCTTTAAAATTTCCATGGATTACTTTACACCCTACTGTCGCTATTGTTTTAAAATTCTAGTCTCAATCGTGAACAGTAACCTATGGACCAGGGCATACATGAAAATATGAAGTGACGCTCCATGAAAGTTTTATCAAGGCGGTTACATCTGATAATCACATAATTGGGAAGAGAGGTTGCTCACAATTATTGAGTTTGTGGTATGTTTTCTGAGTTCAGATATTCATTTGTTTATGTCCGCGTAATAAGTGCATTTGCCATTTTGATGATTTTTTTGTGTGAATGGCATTGATTTCTTGCTTGTTTGCTTTTTTTGCTTTTTTATGTGATCAATGAAAATAAAATTTCTTTAGAACTTAACTTAATTTTAGCTTTTAAAGGAATAGTTGAAGATACATTCATATATCCCTTGGTCGACATGCTTTTGTCGGGGACGACAAAAAAGTGGGAAATGGAGATGTAACAGCGCCAAATCTGGGCATGTAAAATTTTAGCTGTTAGAAAGAAATCTGGACAACACCGGATAACCAGGACAGAACAAAGCAATCTCTGCTCCTTTTTTGTCTGATTGAACCATGAAGACCCAGCTTTAGCCCTTTGTTATTGTTGATTTGTGGCCCGGGCCCGCCTGAGACGAGGGTATGGGAAGTTTTCCCTGTGTTTATCATTGAACAGCCAATGTCTTAGGCAAAAAACTAGTGGGTTTACTAATTGTCAGAGCACTCCTGGGCTCATGTTGGAATAGCATTATAAGGCAACTTGTTTTGCTTAATGTCACGACTCTTAGTTTATGTGGCAGCTCATATATATGTTGTGTAACTTATGTTTTTTTTGTATCTTGTAGGTGTAAGTGCCAAGGTTTTTTGTTGTCACATTCTACTCAGCTTTGATTGTGGTATTGATGCACCCTTTTTGGCCAGATGATAGACGTCTGTTTATGTGATAGGCGCTACCCAGGTTGATGTTTGATGCCTTTTGTATTTAGTTTATGACCCAAATTTTTACTTACACATCAGTCGATGTCCTTAGAAGTAAAATAAAGAGCTGTTTTATTGGTCTTGATTTGTTTGTTTAGTCACTCTTTTTTCTACCACAATGTAAAAGCAAAGTTCACTCCCTGTCTTGAACGTGAGGGTTTCCCTTTCTAAATTTCAATAGTTTTCCCTCTGCTTCAGTATCTTGAATCTTCTTACTAATTATTTTTCCCTTTCTTGTTACTTGGAGAGGTGTGAGGATCTCTCTCTCTCTCTCTCTCTCTCTCTCTCCCCTCTCTCTCTCTCCTCTCTCTCTCTCTCTCTTTTTTTACTCCTTTTCTGTTTTGGCCCCTAAACAGTCAAATTTGTTAGTACCGTAGCAAAGGAAAACGTTGTCTTCCTTGTTCTCCCCCTCTACTTATAATCATATTGACTAAGACCCGACAGTCTTATAATATATGCAATCTTCTTCTTCTGCGTTCATCCATTTTTTTTTCGGATTGTTTGCGCTGTGCCGGGTTTACAGCAAAGTTTGCGTTCTGCGCCGTTAGGCCGACACATCCGACTTCTGCGGGCATTTGTTGCCCGGGGTTTAACCATCCCGAATATATCAATCAACACTATGCCTGTGATACAGTATTGATAGATGAAAATAAACACATCTACAACTGGTGGTTATTGTAGTTTACGCTAGAAAGAGGAGGGGGGGGGGGGAGAAAAAAGAACTGTCCTTAACATTAAGAAAACAAACAGAGGCCATATCAAAGAAAAATGATAAAACCAAAATATGCTGTTTCAATAACGGGAAAAATGCTTAACCACCTCAAATTCAAATTTTTTGGGACAATCACAATATCAGATGGAAGATGCATAACATAAATTAAGAGCAGAATATGCCAAGTAAAATCTGCATTTAAGAAAATGTAAAATATCTCTTATAGTAAATCTCTAACATTGAATGTAAAGACCAAATTTAACCAGAAGATGGACAGAGGAAAACAGAGCCTGGGAATATCGATATATGAAACTCATAAACGGGCGCCCTCCCGCTTTTTATGCTTAAACCGACACCGCAAAGTACAAGAGGAACACGTGAGATAATGGACGGCACTTTCCCACGATTCTTCCTGTCAACACGACAAGGTACAAGAGGAACAAGATGAGATGAATTGAATGTTAGGAAGAGTACAGAAATGTTATAAATAACATTTTTCCCTGTATGGCAGCATTTTTTGGACATCTCAGCAAGCAAATTGGAAAAGGTGGGGGTAGAGGCGATGTGGTTCCTGAGAAAGTGTTGCGATTACCTTGTACTGCCAGGGTAGCTAAAACGATTGTCAGGAAAAGCTACTGAAGATAGAAAACATATCATCATCATCATCATCATCATCATCATCATCATCATCATCATCATCATCATCAAAAACCAGTCCCTTTGTCGGTGGTGTGGGCGATCAAGCCCTCCCAAATTGCGATCTCCAACGGCATCGATGAATTCGTGCGTTGACTCCCTTCCTGCCAGACACAACATTCAAAAAAATTTTTTCACGCTGTCCTCTAACTCTCTTTCCACACATGTTACCGGTTTCCCTGTTCCCAAAGTTGTCTTCTTATCATGTAGCCCGACATGATGACTGCTTCTTTCTGATGTTTTGATAGGGTTTTTTGTGCGACATAGCTTCCCTCGAAATGTCCAGATTGCCCTTTGGCTGTCCAATTAATTTTTTGCATTCTAGGGTTGATTTTGTGGTTGTTTCGGGGTTTGAAATTTAAATATTGAGCACAACCACTACTGGCAAGCCGATCGCATTCTGGTATAACCTAAGAGGAACCTAAGAACCTAACGTGGATAGGCCTTAGGTTCATACCAGAATGCGATCGGCGTTGCCAGTATGGGTTTGCTCAATATTTAAATTCTATGGATTGTTTCGAAAACAACAAGTTAAAAGATTCGGCCATATAACTAGGTACCAAGCAACAGTATACCACAACAAGCAATATGTACAGACTAAAAGGAACCAGAAGATGAGGGACCATGTAATCGATAGATAGAAGGAGTAACAGTATCCATGGAAATCCAATATTGAAACTCAAAAGCGGGTACTGCCCCCCTGTTTGAGGGGGGGGGAGTGAGTGGTCTCGATGTATGGTGGCCGCCCGGGGGCTGAAGGTCCCCGGGTTTAAGTCCCGGTGAGGGACGGGATTTTTTTACGGGACTTCTAGTAAAAAAATTTCCATGGTCTCTGGGTAGTGAGATCGGACGCCCGTGTGTATTGTTGCGCACGTAAAAAAATTCCTTGGCAGAGGGAAATCGAAAAAGATAGTTAACGGCACTGCCCGGACAAAATTTGATTTAAAAATCTACCCACATTATTTAGGATGCAGGCCCCCTGGCCGAGGGGTTAGCAGCTTTTCCGTGCGAGTGCACGAGAATTGGAAGCGGTTCGAGTCGCCCAGTGACTTATGAGAGTATGAGCCGGTCGCTCAGAAAGTCGTGGCGTGCTGATGAACGTAATCTAGCCTAGGAATCAACATACAGCTGAAAGATGCTGATGTTGACCGCAATATCCTGAAACAGGATGGAAACGCGGGGAAAAAAAAATTTTTCAGGATCCTTTCCGGGGCTATGGAGTTTGTGCACTGAGTGGGATTTTCAGGACTCAGGCTTGAGTTAGGAGTAAACGGAGCACTTATGGGTTACGCCCCTGTCCCTGATGTTGATCCGTCGACTAAACTAACCTGTCCCACTTTTATGCTTCACCTCGACACTGTAAGATACAAGAGGAACAAGATGAGATGATGAGTTAATTTCCATGATTTTCAACTGTATGTTAAAATTGGCTCTGTATGTAACATGCAAGAACAATGTTTCTAACATTAAAGGGACTCATTACACAAAACGTTCTTCTTTTTATAGAATGCAGAATTTGCTTGTCCTATTCTGTTCCTTAGCTCGGTGATGCATCTTCCATCTGATGTTCCCCAAAATGAATGGGTGTCTGAATTTCTGCCCTTGCCTCTAAGTAACGATATTTGCTTTAATTGTACTTTTAAGCAAAGCCTGTTTCTTGATATCACCATTACTTATGTCTTTCATTATTCAAGCTAAGGTCAGTTTTTTTTTTCTTACAATCATTGTATCTATCAGTTCCGTTTTTTAATTGCAACGAAAAAAAAAGAGTATGAAGAACCTATACTTTTGCATGGATTTGAAACGTGAATGATGAGCGGACAAGCTGTAAAACATCTTATGACAGTGGAAATGTGATTTCTGAGGAATATGTAAAGAATATCATGGACCGACAGAGAAACCAATAGAGCAAGTCCTACAAGAGGCAAATGAAAACCGCAAACTGATTGTAGAAATTAGACGCA
This sequence comes from Cepaea nemoralis, assembly GCA_014155875.1. Classification (NCBI taxonomy): domain Eukaryota; kingdom Metazoa; phylum Mollusca; class Gastropoda; order Stylommatophora; family Helicidae; genus Cepaea; species Cepaea nemoralis. The sequence continues at coordinate 4,786 of JACEFZ010013057.1, forward strand.
GACATTGTTTTTTCATGCCATTCATGCTTTATTCGGATATTCACAGGAGCACTCCTTAGTTTTCACTCTCGGACCTCCATCACATCTCCACTGCTTCCAGTTTTCCAACTTACCTTCCTCCCCCTTTGTTCATTGTACCACTTCCACTCATTTACCTGGAATCTTCACTGAACCGAAACCATCCTCAACCCCTGTCTCTGTGATACCACAGACACCCACGGTTGTCTATATAAGAAGTATCAAGGTGAAATTCCTGTCAACACAGCTGAAAGACGCAGGTCGAACGAGGCCGAATTTGGAATTTTTTTGTTCATGAAAATTGGAATTGCAATTGCAATTCCTGTCAGTATCACAGCCTGGGATTCTGAAATAAGTAGCATTTTTTTTTCTAATTTTTATTTGAAGACAGTCATGTCAAGTGTAAGCAGTGGAGATGTGATGGAGGTCCGAGAGTGAAAACTAAGGAGTGCTCCTGTGAATATCCGAATAATGAATGAATGGCATGAAAATACAATGTCCTGCGTCTAATTTCTACAATCAGTTTGCGGTTTTCATTTGCCTCTTGTAGGACTGCTCATTTGTTTTCATATTCTTTACATATTCCTCAGAAATCACATTTCCACTGTCATAGATGTTTTACAGCTTGTCCGCTCATCATTCACGTTTCAAATCCATGCAAAAGTATAGGTTCTTCAATACTCTTTTTTTTTTCGTTGCAATTAAACAACGGAACTGATAGATACAATGATTGTAAGAAAAAAAAACTGACCTTAGCTTGAATAATTTACGTATGAAGAAAGGAAAAACAGCTGGGCCAGATGAAATCACAATAGAAGAATTAGAAGTATTGGGAGAATTTGGAGTAGATATATTAACCAAAATGTTGAATGATATTTACAGCAGTGGATATTACCCAGTGATATGCTGAAATCTGTATTATAGCTATACCAAAAAGACCAGGAGCAATTGATTGTGAAGATTTTCGTACAATTAACCTGATAAACCATATCACTAAGCTTCTACTCAGAATCATAATGAGAAGAACCAAAAAGAAAATAAAAATGGAAATTAGTGAAGAACAGTATGGATTTGTGGAAGGAAAGGGCACAAACAATGCAATTTATACATTACGGACACTAATAGAAAGGTCAATAGAGAAACAGAGAGACATATATTTGTGCTTCATAGATTATACTAAGGCATTTGATAAAGTAAAACATGATGAACTGATTAAAATGTTGGAAGATATCAACACTGATGGAAAAGATTTAAGAATAATAAAGAATATTTACTGGAACCAAGTAGCAGCAATTAAAATGGGAAATAAAGAGGGTAGTTACGAACAGATAAAGCTAGGAGTACGACAAGGGTGTGTCTTGTCACCAGATCTTTTTCTCCCTGTATAGCGAAGTAATAATGAGAGAGATCAAAGAGATGCCAGGAATACTAGTTGGAGGTTATAATATAAATAATATACGCTATGCAGATGACACAGTATTGGTGGCGGATAATTCAACAGACCTACAACAATTATTAGACGTTGTAGTAACAGAGAGTGCAAGGAAAGGACTCTCCTTGAATATCAAGAAAACAGTAACAATGGTAATATCAAAGAAAATGGTGACACCAAAATGTGACATAGAAATAGAAGGGAAAATCCTTAACCAAGTTGATAATTTTAGATACCTAGGGGCATTTATAACATCAGATGGAAGATGTACAACAGAGATTAGGAGCAGAATAGGGCAGACAAAAGCCGCATTTCAGAAAATGAAGAGTATCTTATGCAATAAGTCACTATCACTGAATGTAAGAAAGAGAGTGCTGAAATGCTATGTAGAACCAGTTTTGCTGTATGGCAGTGAATCTTGGAATGTAAATGAACAAATTAAGAAGAAATTAGAAGCAACAGAGATGTGGTTCCTGAGACGAATGTTGCGAATTCCTTGGACTGCCAGAGTAACTAACGACGACTGCCTGAAACAGGCTAATGAAACTAGAACATTATATACAACAATAAGACAGAGACAAACAGCTTTCCTCGGTCATGTGATGAGAAGAGAGGCATTGGAGAACATCGTAACAACTGGAAAGATCGAGGGGAAGAGAGGCAGAGGTAGACCAAGAGAAGTGATGCTGGATGGATTGAGACGGTGGCATGGAGGAATATCAGCAGCAGAGTTGATCCAGAAAACCAAAGACCGAGATCTATGGAGAGCCATGAACGCCTACGCCAGCCGGCACGGCACTTGATGATGATGATGAATTTTTATTTTCTTTATACTATTCTCATCTTCTTTTCATCCTTTAATTCTTCTCATCCCGTTCTTATACCTTAATGTAATCACTGAAGGGTCTTCTCCATGACTATATGTTGTGTTGTGTTTATGTATTTATTTGCTGATGAAGGCTAGTCACCGTAACGTCCTGTATTTTTCGTAATTCTGTTCTGTAAAGCTGCATTACTTTGTGTTATTTTATATTGTTTATATTTCCACAGCTTTACCGCAGTTTCGCTAATTGTATTCACATTTGTGGGCACATTATGAGAAGACATAAACTAGAGAACTTTGTGACAACTGGCGAGATTGAGGGGGAAAATATAATCGATTGTAATAAAGAGACGAACAATGTTGTTTCGTCGTGTAATGAGAAGAAAGACATTGATAAACATCGTAACTTTTTGCAAGATCTGTGGTAGAGCAGACACAGGAAAGGCCGCGAGACACAATGCCGGAATGGAATGAGGCGATGGGCATGGAGGAATATCAACAAAAGAACTGATTCAGAACACCAAGAACCTGGTCAGACCCTTATCGTCTGAAACCTAAGATGGTGCGTGATGGTGGAAATGACGAAGTGTTCACGTGCATTCATTGTTGACGAACATTTACCACGTGAATTAGTCTACTCAGTCTTATACTTTACCGCCATGGATTGTTGTTAATATGCCTTTTTTTTAAAAAAAAGCACAATGTAATAATGTCAAACGGCAAGGTGCGTGAGTGTTCGATCATTTAACTGAACATGAAACAAAAACTACCGCAGTAATACCCCTCAAGGAAGTGGAATTTCACAGAAGTAACTCATAGAAAACGAGCAATCATTACTGGTTAGCTGCCTATTCAGATAATCATAATTGACACACTGACTGGTGGGCCTGCTCCCGAAAAACATCAGAATCTCATCTTCACTTAGAACCTCATTGTTATCTCTCCAGATGAAGACCCCGTCGTTGTCTAGATCATCACAACCCACCCAGGAGTCGCTGAGATCCGCAATTGTCAGCAAGATATTCATTTTATCGTCTGTTCTCACAGACATTAGTACACCGCCAAAAGAACGGCAGTTTTCATAAGCGCCATTGTAATTTGCAGGCGTTAACTCGGCCACACACGCTGTTGTCTTGTTCTGTCTGTACATTTGGAAAAAACTGGAGTTGCACGACAAACTGTTGTAGAGATGTCCCTCTTCAACAGTTGGCAGTGGTTGCTGGGGGTCAAAACTGGACCCTGGCGTGCAGGTCCTTGTAGATGGATTGTACAAGAAGCTCCAGCAGTTGTCGTATTTCTCCATGCAGCTTCTGGCACATGAGAGTTTAGAAGGTGATGTCCAGCTTTCACCTAACCGTTTCGGTCCTAGGCCTGGTTCCTCGACCTGCGTGAAGGAGCGGTAAACCATTGACCTGGGTATCGCCATTGTCATCGATTTACCAGCCACAAGAGCTGAAAAGAAAAGAAAAGAAAAGAAATATCACACATTCAAAATAATATATTCCCTAAGTGAATTTAACTGATTCAGTGCCAAACAAAACAAGTATAAGCTTACAGATTTGGACGAAACATGGTAAATAATCAAAGGAACAAATACTGTAATGTAAATTTAAATTCCCTGAATATTGAAATTACCGAAGATGCCACGACGAAACACAATTAACACGATGACCTTAGTATGGCGATATATCGTTCTTCTGCCCAAATGGACGGTCATATGTGAGGATATATTATCCTTCGACTTTGAATCAGTTCAAGGTCTACAAGGTGTGCGCCTGGCCCTGAGGCCTGTAGGGTTCGGATCGTATGTTTGTATGTTTGTGTTAGTATGTATGTGTGTGCTGTGGGTGTTTGTATATACAGTGCAGACCTGATAAGGCGAACTCACATGGGACCCAAGAAATAGTTCTTCTTATTAGAAATTCCTCTTATAAGATTTCAAGCATAGTAATGCGTTTACAACGTACACTACAATATTGTTCTTCATAACAGAAATTCGCCACATCCGAGATCGCCTTAAGCGGCTTCCAATTTCTGCATATGTAATCATACTCGAATGCATGCTTGGATAGAAGAATAGAGACAGTACAGGAAGGATGGATACATGGACAGGTGGATAATGCACACAAACACACACACACACACACACACACATACAGAGAGAGAAGAGAGAGAGAGAGAGAGAGAGAGAGAGAGAGAGAGAGAGAGAGAGAGAGAGAGAGAGAGAGAGGAGAGAGAGAGAGAGAGAGAGAGAGAGAGAGAGAGAGACTGCCTTGCTGTGTGACAGTGAATTTTGGAGAATATATGAACACACTAAGAAGAGCTTGGAAGCAACGGAGAACTTGTTACTGTGACAAATGTTGCCAATTCCTTGGGCTGTCAGGGTAACTAAAACAATTCCTTGAAAGAGGCTAATGGAGCTATAACATTATAGACAACAATAAGAAAGAGACAAGCAGGTTTCTCTGGTCATGTGATGAGAAAAGGCACTGTAAAATATCGTGACAACTGGAAAGATCAATGAACAAAGAGGCAGAGGCAGACCAAGCGAAATTATGCTGGGTGGATTGAGACGGTGACTGAGACGGTGACATGAGGAAAATCATCAGTAGAATTGATTCCGAACACCAAAGGCCGAGAACTGTGTAGAGTCATGAACGCCTACGCCAGCTGGTAAGGCACATGATGATGATGAGATGGATGGATAGATGGATGGATGAAAGGAAGGATGAATGAACGAAATGTGAATACTCACCGAGATACAAAGTACCTGTAATACTTAAATAGGATACCATGGCGACAAATACCCACTGCCAAACCAGTTACAGAATCTTCGTGTAAAACAACAGTGTCAGTTTATGGCTATTTTTACAACAGGTTTGTCTTGAAGCAGTATCTTTTTTATATTTACACGATGTGTGTGATTGGTGTAAGTTCGAGTACTTTGAATTACTTTGATACAGTGAAATCTAATTGATACCACAAGCAAAACGCAACCCCGTGTTACCGAGGAATACAGGAATGTTAAACAGAACTACAAATGCTGTGCATGTTTCGGGATGGTGATATTATACTTACGCTTTTTTTAAATTTTCCAGCTGGGCGTGTCATACAAGGCGCCAGAGGTTCTCACAATATTAGTACAGTACCCCTTTACATGCATTCAAGCTTAGTTTGTACATTGTATTATCCGCATATTTATCTTGACTAATAGGTGTTCTTTTGGTGATATGGTTAATATCATCTCGGTGGTCTTTTCTTCCCAATATATTTACTGGTCCATTTACGAGGGAACGTCAATAAGTAAGTCACAAATGGTTGTAGAAGAATAACTAAATATGATAACTTGAAACCAGTTTATTTGTATACATACATTGTCCTTTTATTTCTCAATCTAATTTCCACCAACATTGATGCACTTATTCCTTCGTTTAATCAGTTCTCCCAAACCGGCTGCATAGAACTGCGTTCTCTGTTTTCTAAACCACGTTTTCACTTCACATTCAACTTCGGCGTCATTCGCGTCTTTAACAAAATTGTTCTACCCAGCTATGCACCGCTTTACGGGACAAACATTTGTCAGCATAAACAGGAAGCATTTCCTTATGAATGTCCTTTGCAAGCAGTCCTTTTGCTCCCCCCCCCCCCAAAAAAAAAAAAAAACGCACAACAGCACGTTGCTCTTTGGTTGCACACTTCGTTAGTACAGTCGCCATTTTGTTTATGCGTTGCGCATGCGCATGAGATATCTAGCGCCACCTCATAAACGGGAATATAAAGTTCGATGTTCCTGTCACCTAATGACACCTGTAGAAAACATCACTTGCATTTACCTGCCATCATCCCACAGACCTGTGTGACTTTCTTATTGACTCGCCCTCGTATTATACTTTTAGCATTACATAATTATATTTGAGTACACTAGAGCTATTGGATTTTCCATTTAATGCATTTTCTATTATGAATTAGTAAGTACGTTTTTAATACTTAAATATGTTCTAGAGCAGTGTTTCCCAACGTGGGGCCCACGCCCCACATGGGGGCAATTCGACTGTTAAGGGGGGCAATTCGAAAATGGAAGAAATCGGCTGAATATAACAAAACGGGGAGACTTGAGACTGAAGCTAACTAAATTGGAACCTGACATAAGATCTCTTTGCAGCAAGCATCAAGCGCAAGGATCTCACTAAATTTAAATAATAAATAATTACTAATAATTAAAATAATATAGAAAAATCTTTCATTAAAATTATTTTGTACTTAAATTTCAGTTCTCCATTATATGTTTTGAAAATTTACTTACTGTGTTTGCTCAATAATTACCTAGTGATTTCTTCCTAAAACCTATCATTCAAGTTTCTTTAGTGAACATTTCAATTTTTGAATATTAAAAATAATGTATATGTTGAGGGGGGGGGGGGCGTGGGGGGGGCGTGGGGCGGGGGAGGGGGGCAATATGAATTTTAGAAAGGCTTAAGTGGGGCATGGCACAAAAAAGGTTGGGAAACACTGATCTAGAGAGAATGCGTTAGATGATTTGGTACACAGTCGTCATTCATAGGCAAACCAAGACGGACATATAATCAAATTGTAACGGGCACCATTTGTATTGGAACTTCACTCTGGCTGTTGAAGTTGAGGACTGAGCGCTTATGGGAATGACTCCAGTGCAATGATGTCAGTGTTTAACTGAACTCAACTCACACTTAAACAGAGTGAGTCGACCTGCGAGGCTGAACTCAACTCACACTTAAACAGAGTGAATCGACCTGCGAGGCTGAACTCAACTCACACTTAAACAGAGTGGATTGACCTGCGAGGCTGAACTCAACTCACACTTAAACAGAGTGAATCGACCTGCGAGGCTGAGCCCATCTCACACTTAAACAGAGTGAATCGACCTGCGAAGCTGAACTCAACTCACACTTAAACAGAGTGAATCGACCTGCGAGGCTGAACCCATCTCACACTTAAACAGAGTGAATCGACCTGCGAGGCTGAACCCATCTCACACTTAAACAGAGTGAATGGACCTGCGACGACAGCTCAGTTTGTAACATCCACTTGATGGGGTTCGAAGGCATGATCACATGGCTAAGAAGCTAGAGTGCTTTCTACTGTGCCACCGCAGCTTCATCTGGCAGTGTGTATGTAGACAACAAGAAAGCTAATCACCACAGGATAGGCTTGAACTTCCTTAAGCCCTGCGCAAGATAACGCATGATGATTAATTGCGCTTGATGACCTAGTTAATTAGTCACAGTTCTAATTTCACGGCAAAGGGTCGCCCTATAATGCTCCGTTCCTGTGGCATATAAATATCACACAAAATTCTCCTCACTGCCCCATGTGAAAGGTGGGACAGACAGGAGTCTCGACAAACATAGAACCCGCACATGCTTACAATGCATAAGGCCGCTACCAGAATGTCAACACAATAGTCCGCGACGAAAAATACAGTTCATCGTCGATGGAAGCGACAGTCACAAGAAAACAAGAGCCACACATTACTGCATACGGCAAACCCAGTTAGTTCAGCAACCGACTGGCCGTCATTTTTTTCTGAACACGCAATTCACAATACTAACAACCGCAGACAGATGTAAAGGCACCCCGCATGAAATATTAATTCAGTAGCTGGGCGACGGAACCATGCACTACTACCTGATGACCTAAATACAGACAAAAGATAGCTGTTTCTCTGTCTTATCTCACGCTTTTGTTGTTGTCTTCCTCTTCTTCTTTCGTTCGCTTGAAATTTGTCTTTTCTTGCAATGGTGTCTCTTGTATAAAATGTGTCTTTTCTTGCAATTATGTCTTTTGTATGAAATATGTCTTTATCTGCTATGTTGTCTCTTGCATGAAATGTGTCTTTATCTACAACATTGTCTCTTGTATGCATGTCACTGTCTTTTATTTTTATTTCACTCAGTGGTCCATAGAGTTTATCTTCCACTGTTGATTCTGTAGGCCAGAAGGTTTGCCTAGATATGTTGTATTTGGGGTAGTCTTGGAGTATGTGATCTACTGTCATTGGCGCCAATCCACATGTGCACATGGATAATTCGCTAATCTTGAAATTGGTATACATGTGGTTGCGTAATCAATTGTTTCCTGTTCTGAGGCACAGAATAATGTTTTGTTCTGGTCTCTCTATGAGGTGGTAGTCGTCTTGAACAGGTTTTTGTTGGCTTTATCATTCTTTTCTTTCGGTGGTATTATGCAGTTATTGCTAAAAAAAAAAAAAAAAAAAACATTAAAATAAAAAAATAAAAAAATAAATAAATAAATAAAAAAAAATAAATAATGACCAGGAGCAATAGCAGTAATACAAATGGGAAATAAAGCTAGGAGTACGACAGGGATGTGTTTTGTCACCGGATCCCTTCTACCTCTATAGCGAAAGTAATAATAAGAGAGATAACAGAGAAGCCACGAATCTCAATCGGAGGTTATAATATTTAAAAACAAATATACGCTATGCAGATGACACAGTATGTGTACAACAGATCTACAATTGTTGTATATTGTAGTGACAAAAGGTGCAAAGAAGGTAGGATGGATGATGGATCCATAGGTGATGGTAGGTAGGTATACAAACAGACAGACAGACAGACAAACAGACAGACAGACAGACAGACAGACAGACAGACAGACAGACAGACAGACAGACAGACAGACAGACAGACAGACAGACAGACAGACAGACAGACAGACAGACAGACAGACAGACAGACAGACAGACATGTATATTTGTCCGTATGTGTGTAGTTAGGAATGCATGGCTACGATATATGGCCGAGACAAGAACACTGAGCTGATCCATGTGATCGAGTGAGGTGGCAAAACAGGACCGCCCACTCTTACCCGTATAGCACATGATGATGATGAGGTAGTTAGGTAGGTAGGTAGACATCAATATGTGTATGTATCTGTGTCTGTCTATAGGTAGACAGACAGGTAGGTATTATTATGAAGGTAGATACATTCTTACTTTGAGGATCACTGATAAGTGATATATTACACGTTTAATATGATTGTATGCATATCATAGTAAACAATTCCAAATTGACATGAAAGGTGATTTCAATTATTCTGCATTGTCATTGACCATTCCCAAAGAAACACAGTCTATTATTTCCTCCAGCTTCAGACTACTGTCACAGATCGTTTACCCAATTACGTAAAGTTATATTATCAATGTGTGTATTGTTGATGAAGGAGTCTTTGTTTGTATTACATCGAAAACAAGCAGAAACTGATTCGATTATTTGCATACAACCAATCACTTACGTACATACACATCTTTTGTGCTTGTTAACATTGTAATTTGACAATTATAATCTTTTCTGAAAGTAAACAGTATTAAGTACCTATGGCAGAGTGGCTAGAAACTCGGGTTCTCGTTCCCGGGTTCGAATCTTCGGTAAGTGATGGTATTCCTTTTTCTTTAATGTAGGGACACAATGAAAACCCTAACCTGAAAAATTCGCGGCGACTGCACTAGCCAGGCGGCGTTAATTCGTCAGGCTCAGGTTGTAGTGAGAAGAAGAACTTTGAAGTGCTTTATAGAATCTACACTGTTATATGCCTGAGAAACATTGGCAATAAGCAAACAAGGCGAGAAACATATAATGGCAATGGAAATGTACAGGGTGTGTTTTTAATGACTGTGCAGTGTTTGAAAAATATCCCGGTCCAAGTTTTGTATTTACATATTATGTTGCATAAACTTTACAGAGGGTAAATACAAAACTTGGACTGGCAATATTTTCAAACACTACACAGTAATTAAAAATACACCCCATAGTTTCTGAGAAAAATGCAAAGAATACCATGGACGGATAGAAGTACGAAAAAGTCAGTTTTTCAGAAAACAAACGGAAACCGTAAATTGTTTTGAGAAATTAGTGGCAGTAATTTTTGGGCCCGTTATGAAAAATAATAAACTTGAAAACTTAAGGAAAACTGGCAAAATTTTTAGGAACAGAATAAAAGAGAGTCATGGATAAATACGTTGTCATGATCCTACATACTAATAACTCTGGCTCGCAATTCAGAACAGAGGTGAAACAATTGCATGCATACAAAATAGCACTCGCACGCACAGCCGTTGCAATTGTTTATTAATATTATTCAATAACAATATCTACGTGCGCAATCTCGCACGGGTTGCGCTTTCAGCAACACGCAACACTCACCACAAATATCGTAATAACATTATAATCATCCATAGTGTATTACAAAGCTCACGCTGTCTCTTAATACACGCTTCCCAGCTCAACCATAGTTAACTCTACAAACTCTGCCACACAGTCGATCCTACTATCAGAACACAACACTCAAGAAACACAGCCGCAGCCCTATGTCCGTCCGTCTCGCAGTCCTAAACCCGTCTGTCTGAAAACATGTACGTTCCGCCAGTTCACGGCTTCTAAAAGCAAATGAGTTGCGTGGCGCTTGGTGTGGTCCGATGGACACGGGTCTTACCCGAGTACAGGTTTCCCCGCACTCTATGTCAATAACCATGACCTCTGTGAAGGACACCTGGCTACCTGCCCTGCTCTCCTGCAACTAACCTGTCTCCTGTCTAACACTGGCTATCCCGTACCGTGGGTCCTTGACATACGTTGATGGCTGGGCCCCATGGCATGGTCGAGACAAGAACACGGAGCTGATCCACGACTCTGGTGCTCGTGTGAGCTGGCATCCGACGCTTATGGCATTTCGTGTGATGGTGATACCTAAAACACAGAAATATCACTTGATGATGCCAATGAAATCATCATCACCAACGCCACGTGCCATGCCGATAAACGTGAGCGGTCATGTTTCGCCATCTCACACGATCACCAGAGTCGTGGATCAGCTCTGTGTTCTTGTCTCGACCATGCCACGTGGCCAAGCCATTAAGATATTCACTTCTCTGCGTTCCCCTTGTTCTTTTCCCATCGATCTTGTCAGCTGTCACCAAGTATTCTAGTTTATTTCTTCTCATAAAGAGCCCAAAAGTCTTTGACTTATCTACGTCTTATTTCTCTAATCAGTTTAAGGTTTTCATTTGCCTCTTGTAGAACTTGCTCATTGGTTTTTCTGTCTCTCGAGATGTTTTTTCTGCTTGTCTGCTCATCGCCCACGTATCACTAAATAATAGCATGAGAAATAAAAGGCCGTTGACACTATGTGCGTATACAGAGACTATAGATTATGCCAGTTGTCGCTGTTTCCAGGTGTATTTCTCATCACTGTATGGTAACAATAAAACTGACTGCGTCTAAGAAATCAGACGTTCAAAAGCCAAGAGATCGATTTCATTGCAGTGGGTTTTACCCATACGGATACCTATGACCATCGGGCTGCGAGTGTCCGGTCACTACCTCACTTCTGTCCGATTAAACTGTCTCAGTCTCGAAGCATTTTTTTTGCTATGTGTCTGTGATTTGCTAGGATCACCTATTCTGTAGACCTGAGTGGACGGACAAATAAGTAGGCTGTGTGTCCCTCTCTTAGCGGACGGCGATTTCAGTCGTCGAACCCTGGTCCGAACGCATAGCCTACAATTTCTTCAACGCACCCTCTTTGCTTCATTATCCCCGCCCTTGTCTAGTGACTAACATTTAGAAGGGAGAAGCAGAAAGGGCAAGCAGAAAGACATGTTAGTCAGATTAAAATTAACGTGGTAGACAATCGACATTACTGTGCGAACAAGTGTATAGTTCAGCATGAAGGAATTAACTAGTTATTTCACTTTATGTTGTGTGATTTCGGCAGTATGTACCTGACGAGATGCAGCGAAATATGCCAGGCAATAAATCGTGCAATCTATTGTTTGTGTCTTCGTTATTCAAATTCACCACGGGAAAATATTGTTTTGAATATAGAAGGGAGACGATTATCCCAGCCTTACATTGCTGTGAGGAAAGCAACGGTTGTGTACCTTGAGTTCAGCTGCACTTTTTCGTTTCAAATGCAACATTAGACAGCGCAACAAGCATGACAACGAGGCTAGGGCCTGTCTGGTGGTTCTGGGTTTAAATACAAACAAAACAGAGATTGGAAAGGTGAAGAAGACAGGCATGGTTCGGGCAGAGTGGCAGGCTTTCATTCAACACTTTAAAATAGTGAGAATCTGTCGGAAGTTTATCCCAAAACATGCTGGTGAGGTGGGAAACCAGCAGGCGGACAGATTGGCTGGGTTTGCATCGTTGGATGGAGAGTATTGGTGCATGATAAGGCAGAAGTGGTCAGGACACAGGAATAACACAATCCAGGGGAACCACGATATATGAAGCCCATAAACGGGCACTCCCCCGCGGCTTATGCTTCAACTCGACACCGAAAGGTACAAGAGGAACAAGATTAGACGAGGTGGAGTATTTGTAACGTTTCATTCAACTTTTTCGTCCTTGTTAGATGTCGGACAGACTACAAAATAATCGTGGGGTAGAGGGAAGGAAAGAGTGGGATATAGGGTGAAGAGGAGAGAGAGAGAGAGAGAGAGAGAGAGAGAGAGAGAGAGAGAGAGAGAGAGAGAGAGAGAGAGAGAGACAGACAGACAGACAGACAGACAGACAGACAGACAGACAGACGGACCGATGGACGGACGGACGGACAGACGGATGGACGGACGGACGGACGGACGGACGGACGGACAGAGAGTAAGAGAGAGAGAGGGAGAGGGAGAGAGAGAGAGAGAGAGAGAGAGAGAGAGAGAGAGAGAGAGAGAGAGAGAGAGAGAGAGAGAGAGAGAGAGAGAGAGAGAGAGTTTTAAACAGGGTAGAACTAATGTAGCCGGGACTGTTAACTCGGTCAACTAGTGTCTATAGAAGTCGGCAGAAAGGCGCGAATATCGTAGCCCCGCGCTAAACAGAGACACAGTGCAATCACGCCTAAAGGAAGCATTCTCATACCTGGAGTCAATCTAAGATTCAAAATACGAACTGTGTTCCGTTGCTTGAGCTGCGTTCATTGTTTAAAGAGGTAGCTGTTGTAAAGTGTGAAGATCTGGCGCTCGTAGAACACTTAAACCACCTCATAGAAATGTACACATGGCCAAGCGCCGTGACCAGAGTCCAGCCCGACACCTGTACTACAGGGTGTCAGACACAATGATGATTCAGCCAGCGATCATTAATTAAATACCAGGCCGCTGGACAGTGACCATAGATAAGTGTTGCCCACTACTAGCTAACTCGCACGGACCCAAGTCTAACTCGCTGCCCACTACGGTTCTAATTCGCTGCTAATACTACAACAGCTCGCCGCCATAGAACAACTCGTTGGCAGTAACAACCATAGATCGCTGGCAGTTATCTTCCCTCTGATGGTAACTAAGCAGGCCGAGAGAGGGATCACGCTGCATGAACAACAAATTGTCTTTACATTTCAGCTCAGGCTTTGTGCTATGGGGAGGTTATTATGCTTTTTATTTAAGCACAATATAACAAACTATCTTCTGTCAAAACGGTGATGTGCCAATAGATGTATTCCAATATAGTTGAGTCAGGAACCGACATCACAGCTCCGTTCTCATCTGTAACAGCCAGCGAAGAGTCCCAATACTATTGGTACCAGTAGCAGTTTAATTATGTGTCTGTCTGACCTTTTCTCGGAGTCTTGAGTGTCGGCCAGAGTCTATGGTCACTCCCTGCAACAACATTCTCTCCAAGCCGTGAGGATCTACCAGTTCTCTGCACTATACACACAATTCATCACACGACCACATCTTCCTTATAATGCACCAATACCCCACCAAGAGGTTTAGACCCAGCCAATCTGGCCGCCTGCTCGTTCCCCAGGTTATTCCAACATTGTACAATGAGCATCACCACAATGCTGTCTACAGGGCCGAGATTAGCCTCACTGTGGGGGAAATACTCGGCCAGAGATGTAAAGGAAGTCAGAGAAAGACCCTTTGTAAAACCTCAACCGTAAAGTGAAAAAATAACTGAATAACCCCTTTTTTCGCATATCCTTTACAGGACATAGCTGTCAACACCACCATTTTACCACTGTTGTTGATTTCTTGGCAAGATTACGCTCAGTAGTTTGCCATTGATTTCTGAGCGGCCGGCTCACTTATCCCGTAGGTTATGGGAATGTCCCGAATGCTGCGATGTCGGTTCCTAAATCAATCAGTCAATCAATCCCGTAGGTTACCAACGCGGACCGCTTCCAATTCTCGCGCGCTGCGTTACCCTACGTGGATAAACGGGATTACGGAGAAAGTCGTTTAACTACTAGGCCAGGGAGATCGGCCTTTTAACCCTTGCACACGCCCTAAAATGTGCCCGGGTATATGGTGCTAGCGTCATTTTTTTCTAGAAAAATCGGCACTCGGAGTGTTGAGTATCACATTCCTTCTCGGCACTCGGGGTGTTGAGTATCACTTTCCTTCTCGGCACTCGGGGTGTTGAGTATCACATTCCTTCTCGGCACTCGAGGTGTTGAGTATCACTTTCCTTCTCGGCACTCGGGGTGTTGAGTATCACATTCCTTCTCGGCACTCGAGGTGTTGAGTATCACTTTCCTTCTCGGCACTCGGGGTGTTGAGTATCACATTCCTTCTCGGCACTCGAGGTGTTGAGTATCACTTTCCTTCTCGGCACTCGGGGTGTTGAGTATCACATTCCTTCTCGGCACTCGGGGTGTTGAGTATCACATTCCTTCTCGGCACTCGGGGTGTTGAGTATCACATTCCTTCTCGGCACTCGGGGTGTTGAGTATCACATTCCTTCTCGGCACTCGGGGTGTTGAGTATCACATTCCTTCTCGGCACTCGGGGTGTTGAGTATCACATTCCTTCTCGGCACTCGGGGTGTTGAGTATCACATTCCTTCTCGGCACTCGGGGTGTTGAGTATCACATTCCTTCTCGGCACTCGGGGTGTTGAGTATCACATTCCTTCTCGGCACTCGGGGTGTTGAGTATCACTTTCCTTCTCGGCACTCGGGGTGTTGAGTATCACATTCCTTCTCGGCACTCGGGGTGTTGAGTATCACATTCCTTCTCGGCACTCGGGGTGTTGAGTATCACATTCCTTCTCGGCACTCGGGGTGTTGAGTATCACTTTCCTTCTCGGCACTCGGGGTGTTGAGTATCACATTCCTTCTCGGCACTCGGGGTGTTGAGTATCACATTCCTTCTCGGCACTCGGAGTGTTGAGTATCACATTCCTTCTCGGCACTCGGGGTGTTGAGTATCACTTTCCTTCTCGGCACTCGGGGTGTTGAATATTACATTCCTTCTCGGTACTCGGGGTGCTGAGTAACACACTGACTGACTTTACTTCCAGAGACATTTCTAGATACCCACCGAAACAGTCGGACAATACATAATCGGTACTAGGATCATTATAGTGAATATCACCCAAGCCGAACGAAGGAAGGAAGGAAGGAAGGAACGAACGAACGAACGAATGAACGAACAAACTTTTCATAAGATCACAAATTGGACACGCTGGCCTGTCTTACATCCTTGAGACATTTCCTAGAGCCGACGTAAACAGCTGGATAATATTTAATAATAAAAGTACAGTGGTACCTCGGGTTACGAACGCCTCGTGTCACGAACAATTCAGGTTACGAACAACTTCGAAAATTTTATGTCTCGGGTAAAGAACATTGCCTCGGGTTACGAACGAAGACGAGAGAAAGAGAGAGAGAGAGAGAGAGAGAGAGAGAGAGAGAGAGAGAGAGAGAGAGAGAGAGAGAGAGAGAGAGAGAGAGAGCGCGAGAGAGTGAGAGAGAGAGAGAGAGAGAGAGAGAGAGAGAGAGAGAGAGAGAGAGAGAGAGAGAGAGAGAGCAAGGTGTAACGTTGGAGACAAACGATCACATACACTACAATCAGTACTACAGATGAGCTTGTGGATCTTCAGAATGAACCGCTAAAGACATTAAAGGAGAAGCAGATGATGAGGAGTCAGTGACCGTTTCAACTGCCAGGATTAAAGAAATTTGCAGCAAGTGGGCAGACGTCGAAGACTTCATTGTAAACCATCATCCAAACAAACTTGTTGCTAACAGGGCAGTAAACCTGATGAATCATAACACGATGGCCCACTTCAGAAAGATTCTCCAGCAAAGGAAGCGACAAATTTCCCTTGATTGATTCTTGGTGCAGAAAGATTCCCAGTCGGCTGCCAAGAAACAGCGACAAGATACTCCTAAAGCTAATAATTCAGAATAACAAAGAATGTGACAAATTTTCAATGATCGGTTTCTTGGTAATAAAGATAGACTAAATCTTTTTTATTTTTTATTTTACATTTAACTCATTTGGTTGTTTTCTTTCTCTTCATTTAATACGTAAAGTACACGTATTCTTTGTGTTTTGTCAGGTAAACGACCGGATGTAAATAAACAAAATAAAAGAACGATTCTTTCATTTTGAAACGGATTGTCTTTATTTCATTGATATCAATGATTCGGGTTACGAACGTTTCGGGTTACGAACCGAGTTCTGGAACGATTTAAGTTCGTAACCCGAGGTCCACTTATTATAAACAACAAACACAGATTCCTCAAAAATTTCAAATGGCAGAGAAGATGGAATAGTCATAATAGCCAGTGCCACCTCCATTCATTCATTCACTCATTCATTCATTCATTCATTCATTCATTCATTCAGTAGCAAGTTCTTTGCAGAACTTTGCTCCCATAGCAACCGTCTGGAAAACTTCTCGGTCATAAGCAAAATATCCTTGGTCCGATACACCCATTTGAAGATCATCCGCCACATCCTGCACCGGTCTTTTCTTTGGCCTTCCTCTTCCTATTTCCCGGGCATATACCCTTTTATTATTGTTCTCACCAAACTTTTATGACGTTTCAATTGACTAAAATATTTCACTTTTCTTTGTTTTGTCGTCTTTTGTAGCCAACCTTCTTCAATTTTCAGTTCTTGTCGTATGGATGCATTTCTTCTTTTTTGTATCCAAGATATTCTATGAACACATCTATAACATTTATATTCAATGCTCCATCCATCTATCCATCATGTGCCATGCCGATAAGCGTGGGGGGTAATGTTTTGCCATCTCACTCGATCACCAGAGTCGTGGATCAGCTCGTGTTGTTGTCTCGACCATGCCACGTGGTCAAGCCATCCAGGTATTTACTTCTCTGTCTTCCCCGTGGTCTCTTCTCTTCGATCTTGCCAGTTTTCACCAAGTTCTCCAAGTCATTTCTTCTCATAACATGCCCAAAATATTTGACTGTCTACGTCTAATGACTCTAATCAGTTTACGATCTTCATTTGTTTCTTGAAGGACTTGTTCATTTGTTTTTCTGTCTGTTCATGGTATTCTTTGCATTTTCCTTAGAAACTACATTTCAACAACCATCAGATGTTTTTCAGCTTGACTGCTTATTGTCCACGCTTCACATCCATACAAAAGTATAGGTTCTATGTAGCACTTCAACACTCTTTTTCTCGTTTCAGTTGATATCATTTTATTGGTCAGTATGTTTTTCATCTTGCAAAAGGCTACCTTCGCAATGGCAATTCTTGTTCTAATCTCTTCACGGCATCTCCCATCAGATGTTAAGACTGTTCCGAGTTAACTGTACCGATTAACTTGATTGAGAATATGCCCATTTACTCATAAGTCGTATATCACATTCATTCAATGCTCCATGCGATAAATAATAATGAAAGTATTATAAATTATAAGCAACGGACACTCATTCCTCAAAATGTCATCAAACGACAGAGAAGATGGAATATTCATAATCGCAAATTCCAGCTCTAGACGCTAAATAATAATAAAAGTATTAACTATTATAGACAACGAACACAGATTGCTCACAACTGCAGAACTGGCTCAAACCTTGACGATAATCTGACGTCATAATATATTAACCCGGTAGGTTAACCTCTTACTCCACCACGTATTTTTAACGCATTATCTATTGGCAACCATGGTGACGTGCCGAGACAGTTAAATTACAGAAGTGACCACGTAAATAAGGCAACCAGGAAGGTACTGAATAATCTGTGTGCCTGGTTTGATACTTGCTTAGTTTACAAATAGCAACATTGGGAAATAACTCTTTAGCAATGGTTACCGCTTCTGCCCTGGTGGCTAAAAATAGACTCTGGCTGTGTTGCCAGTTTGAACGCAAATATACTAAACACGGTCAAAGTTATCGTTAAAATAATAACATAAAGTGTATTTATGTGAAACTACATAACAGCACAAACAGAAAGTTGGTATATTGAATACCGTTACCATACTAATTAAGTTGGTTAAAATTGCTACTTGGTATATATATATATATATATATATATATATATATATATATAATAATAATAATAATAAACAAAGTATCTTGCCGGCTGGCGTGGGCGAATCCACAAATTACAATCTCAGTCGGCATGGATCAATTAATGTGTTGACTCCTTTCCGTGCCATGACACAAGACTATCAATGGTTTTCTATGTCTCTCTTTTCACAAATATTAACGGTTGTCACACCATGTTCCCGTTTTTGTCTTCTCATAATGTGGACAAAAAAATAGATGTCTGCTTCTTTCTGGTGTTTGTGAGTTGTTTTTGCGACTTATCCTCCCTCAACATGTCCAGATTGCTCATTTTGGCTGTCCAGTGAATTAACAGCATTCTTCTAAGATAAAAACCCACACCTCCATAATTTCTAGGTATGTAAAACCAATCCTTGTGAGGAATAAACATGATTAAAACCAATCTTCGTGAGGACCAAGACCAAAACCAGTCCTTGTGAGGACTAAACAAGATCAAAACCAGTCCTTGTGAGGACAAAATGAGTTCAAGATCAGTCCTTCGAGAGAAAGCAACGAACAACTGGGAGGTTAATGAATATGGCAGATCCCCATCACGACCAGTCCTCACCAGGACCAACTCAAAGCAATAAAGAAAAGAAAATGCCAATCAGCATGAGCCCCACAAGACCCAACCGATCTCGACGAGCAGAGAGAAGAAATATATCCAGTAAGGTTTAGGACCAACTCGAAAGAGAACACAGAAAGGGGAGATAATCAAAATTCACATCAATAAAACAAGTTTTTAAAAAAACGGACCTCAATTACGAGAGAGCGTCAAATCAAAATGTGATAGAAATTACAGTAACAATGTTATTGTCTTGTAATATGTCAATATTGTTGTTAAGGATACCAAGAGGGTTAAGCACGTGACATCACGGTTCAGACGAAAATGGTGACGTCATGAGGACAGTTTAAATATGGCTGTCCCACTTTTGACATGCACCAAAGAGAAGCAGCTTTCTGTTACCGTTTTTCGATTAGTGAAGGGGTGAAACCTGTAGGAATTCATCGGCGAATGAAGGTCCTGTACGGTGATGCATGCCTGTCAGTCCAGCAAGTGAATAAGTGGAGTAGGGAGTTTCATAACAACGTGATTTCTGTGGCTGACTTTTCACGACCGGGTCAGACACACTGAGTAGTGACCCCAGAATCGATGTTTCTACAGGAACCCAAGAACCTTACAGGCTCTGGGGAACTTGCATTGAACGCAGTGGTGACTACATCGACAAATGACAATTTGTTCTTTACGGTTTTCAGAATATTTTTTTCCGCATATCCTTTACAGGACATTGCAGTCAACACCCGCATTTTTCAGCTGTTGTTGATGTCTTGGCAAGATTATGCTCAGTATTTTGCCATTGCTTTCCTAGCTACCGGCTCACATACCCCCGTAAGTAACCAACGCAAC
Organism: Cepaea nemoralis; assembly: GCA_014155875.1. NCBI lineage: Eukaryota > Metazoa > Mollusca > Gastropoda > Stylommatophora > Helicidae > Cepaea > Cepaea nemoralis. The sequence continues at coordinate 24,768 of JACEFZ010013057.1, forward strand.
GCAATCCGCTACCGAATCTTGCGCAGCTGCGTTCCTCACGTAGATATACGGGATTACAGAGAAAGTCATTACCCCTTTGTCAGAGAGACCGGCTTTTTCAGAATATAGTCACACACACACACACACACACACACACACACACACACACACACACTCACACACAATATAGGTTTTCATTTGAAGCCCACTCGTATAATCGACGATGCAGAAGACGGTTGAACGAGGTCGAAATTTTAATTATTTTTTTTCTCGTAAAATACGGACCCGACACTTCTAGGTATTTTTTCGTCTGTTTACTAATTGTCCAGGATTTACAGCAGTAATTTACAACTGGTTCTATGTAATGTGCAAGAATATATATATGTTGATAGTATTCCTTCATACCGATATGCCATGCCATCCAGAAGATACAACAACAAATGTCAGAATACGAAGAGGATGAAGAAGATGGCTCTTTCTGCGACAACACACGAATGTGAAACTTGGTACGTAACAAATCAGCTAATAAGCAAATATGCCAATACAAGTGTTACACAGGGGTTTTACAAGCTAATTGGACGAAAATGAGAACAAATAGGACTGTCAAACAAGATTTTAATAATAAAGGATACTGGTTAATATCCAAATGAAACCAAAGGAAGAGGCCGACTATGTAAATGATGGACAGAGGGAATAACACAGTCCATGGGAATCTAGATAAATGAAGTCCACAATCGCACACTCTCCAGCTGTTTATACTTTACCTCGACACAGCAAGGTGTAAGAGGAACAAGATAAGAGGATGATGATGATAGTTATTAAGACTAATGATATTGAGAAAAATTAAATGATGGCTGTGGAAATGTGGTTTCTGAAGAAAATGCAAAGAATATCATGGACAGACAGAAAAACTATTAGCACGTTCTACTAGAAACAAGTGAAAATCGTAAACGATTAGAGAAATTAGACGTAGACAGTCAAATTTGTTGGTCACGTTATGCGAAGAAATAAACTAGAGATCTTGGTGACAACTGGCAAGATCGAGAGAAAGAGAACAAGGGGAAGACAGAACAGAAATGCCTGGATGACTTGGCTACTTGGTATGGTCGAGACAAGAACACGGGGCTGATTCACGATTCTGGTGATCGAGTGAGATGGCGAATCATTACCGCCCTCGCGTATCGGCATGGCACATGACGAATGAAAGAGACACGTATGTCTGGCAAAGATAACTAGGATGGGGGTCTTTTATGGACGAGGAGTAACGGACATCTTACTTATGACAACGGGACAAGATTGTTCATCATGAGTTTCTTCAACTTTTGTCGCCAAGCGTTATGGGGAGAGATAGTTGACGCTTCAGCCCTATAGGTGGTACTGGATAATGTTATTCCCGGTGATTGTACAATGCCTTTGGTGTCATCAATCGGGCTCCCTCTTACTCTCGTAGAAAATCTTTGATGTAGGGCCAGTGCTGGTAGATGAAGATGTTGCATTCTAACGAGATGGCCGAACCATTTGATCTTCTGGTGATATAATGTTATGAAGGTAAAATTGTGTACAGGAGAACCACTGAGGTAATGCTAATGATGATGTATCCATTTATAACCTCATTGGGTTGCACCCTTATACTGGCATCTGGCCGTCTTGACAAATGATAGTTTGTTACAGTGTGCTTCAAAACAGGTGTAAATTTACTAAGTATTGAATGTGACAGATCAGACCAATTCGCACAGTAAACGCTCGTCCACGATGGATGCATGTGAACACTATTTCAACCTTCACGCACGATCTGACGTCCCACACGCTCTGTGTGTGACCTATCTGCAATCATTTTCTCCTTTGTCTTTATTCCGTTTCTGATCTTTTCCTTACATGCAACGCGATCAGTGGCAATTTGCTCCCGAGGTCCAATATCACTGCTTGTATCAATAATGTCCAAATTACACACATCTTTGTGCCGTAGCAGATGCCGACACCAATATCTTTTCATCATCATCATCATCATCATCATCATCATCATCATCATCATCATCATCATCATCATCATCATCCAGTGCCTTGCCAGCTGGCATGGGCAATCATGTCTCTCCACAAATTGCGATCTCCGACGGCAAGGATCAATTCGTGTGTTGACTCCATTCCGTGCCATGACGCAAGACTGCCAAGAATCTTCTCCCGCTGTCTTCCTCTCTCTTTTTCCGCAAATCTTTCCGGTTGTAACGACATGTTCAAGTTTTTGCCTGCTCATGACGTAGCCAAAAAAAAAAAAAAAACGATGATTGCCTCTTTCTGATGTTTGCAATAAATTGTCTTTGCGACTTAGCTTCCCTCTCAATGTCCAGATTGCTAATTTTGGCTGTCCAGTTAATTTTCAGCATACTTCTATAAAACCACACCTCCAAGACGTCTGTTGATATTTTACCCATCTGAAATTCACCAAATTGCCTGTATAACCACAATACAAAACAATACAGGTTTATGTTATTTATTTAGGTTATTGATTTTCTTGTAACGAACGCACCGCTGTTTGAGATAAGACTGCAGAACTGAACAAATATAGGACAACACAAATCAAATACGTAACCTGAAAAGAAGATTGTTGTGAAAAGCTAACTGTCGTCCTGAACAACTTTTATTATCAAATAAACATGTAATTGTCCTGTAGAACTTGGACAAACCTGGAAGCAACAGAGTTGTGATTCCTGAGACGAATATTGCGAATTCCTTGGACTGCCAGAGTAACTAACAACGATTGTCTGAATGAGGCTAGTGAAACTAGAAATTATCGTCAACAATAAGAAAGAGACAAACATCTTTCTTTGACCATGTGATAAGAAAAGAAGCATTGGAGAACATCGTGACGACCGGACAGATCAAGGGGACGGGAGGCAGGGGCAGACCAAGAGAAATGAAGCTGTGTGGACTGAGACGGTGGCGTGAAGGAATATCATAGGCAGAGTTGATCCAGAACATCAAAAAACGAGATCTGTGGAGAGACATGAACTCCTGGCAAGGCACTTAATGATGATGATGTAGAACATATGTGTTCATCATAATTAAAATTAATTGCGAGTCCATTACATGCTGTTGCAATCAACTATTATTTACTTTAGTAATGTTTGTTTATTAGTTCGCTATTGCTTACTGAACCGCCGACGCCTGGAAAACAAACCAAAGCGGTCTGCTTCCAAATCGTGATCAACTGATCTCGAACTGTCGACTCTATACGACAGGGGATTATGAAACTGTGAGTCTCAATATCCCGTAAGCCACCGCGCTGGCATCGTTGCTAGAAACGTATATTTATCACTGAAATCTGAGCAGCTTGTATGTACGTTTCATTGTTTTCACTGAATGCCGGGTAGTCTAATCCTACTTTGTGTATGCTATATAACTTGTATTTATTCTATGATTCCCACCAAGGCTTCATGCAATAAGAGTTAAGCCTGCTATCTGTTACTCTTGTATAGCACAAAACAGGTCTAACAAATCATCATTTATATTCTGAAATAACACTGCTATTTCAGAATTTAAATGTTGATTTGTATAACAGAATACATTATATATTCCATTCATAACTGAGAAGAGAGAATAAAACTTGGAAGAGAGGAAGAGGAAGGCCAAAGAGAAGATGGGTGCAGGATGTGGCGGATGATCTCCAGATGGGTGTATCGGAGGCGGGACATCTTGCTTATGATTGAGATGTTTTCCTGTTATGGGAGCGAGATTCTGCAAAGGACATGCTACAGAATGAATGAAGTCATAACTGTGACGCACCCCTACTTACCATTTTCCACCACCCATTGTTGTTAGGTTCAAACATACATTTTGTTTGGCACTGAATCTATTAATAACAAACGCTCTGATCCATTCAGCCATGCTGACTCCCAGTCGTCTCCTAATTTCCCCACTCCTAGACCACATCTATGGAACAAAAGAAGAAGCAGCGGCTGCAGAAAAATCCCTTTAACCAGAACTGGCTGTAAAACCTGGCGACAATGGAAAATTTTCACATCTGCTAGCAGGATCAATGGACGTTGTGTTTTAGATGCTAGGTCTGTTTACAGAAAGTGTTTGAGTTTCTTGTGGCTTCTTCTCTTCATTTTGTCATCCTCAAATGGTGAGTTATGTTTCTAATAATTATATGGCATAATTAACTTGTATAATTTACCAGATTATTTATTTGTGAGTGTCAAGAAGCGAAGAAACATGAGCTGTTTACTTAGTCTTTTGTTTGTTTTAGTCAGTTCAGTTCTCAGAAAGAACAGTAAAGTGAGTTCTGCTATGCCATAGGCGACTCCCATTAATTAAGAAGACTACGGAAGAGTAAGACAATGATTCTCGCAGAATATTGTCGATCCTTTATTATTATACTGAATATTATCAATATTCGTTGGTGGCGGAGCTTTCGTTTGTGGTTCAAATCTGTAGATTTACAGGTCTGTTAATGATAAGCCTGCAATTGCAACTTAACGGATTCTGAATGCCAAACAAAAAGTGGGTTTGGCCCAAGCAGAAATTGATGGCAGAAAATGGGAAGTAGGGGTGTGTCATAATAATGGTCTAAACATTTTTAAAATGATAGCAGATATATTGTATTATATATCAAATTAAAGGACATTGCACAAAGATCACGTTGGTAATTTATAGCTACTGTTGCTATAGGTTAGAAATATAATAATAGTATTAATAATAGTTATTAGCAGATGTTTTAAAAACTAAACTTAAGATGGGGGTGACAATATGTGAAATTTCCACTTACCAAGGCGCTACTCCTCATTCGCTGATGATAATCCAATGAAATTTACTGAATAATTACAAACACACCACTTTTATACACCAATATCACTAGAACTGCTCCATAACACAATTAAAACATCATATTTTGAAGCACATTATTGTCACATAAAATGGAAAATGTCAGAAAATCACAAGGCAGGTTAGGACCTTTTTTTTACTGAGAAACAATATGTAAACTATGTTTTAATTTAGTTATAATTATTATTCTTTTAAATTTAATTATTTCAATACTCCTTAAATACTTTGTGATAGGCAAAGCAAACTTTAGGGGCACAAGCGTGGCCCATTAGCTAATTCGACATGATGACAAACTTTCATGGTTAGTCGGTTAGTTTTGTTTTCATTTTAAAATAATTTATTTTAACTAAATAACCACATTTAACACGTGCTATCAGTTTAGAATCTTTCACAAAGTCCTTTACATCAGAATAACTATAATCTAACATTGTTTAAAACTATTACTTAATGTAAATATGCGAGGCCATTCCTGAAATCAGAAAAGTGACCACAACTTTAACTAAGAATTTGGTACTTTTGCTTTCTTTCACCCCAAACAAAAGGGAATCCCAGGGTATGATGTCACATCCAGGGGTTCCCTGTGTTGCGCCAAACATTCAGGGGGTTTCCGTGTGTTGTGCCATAGCTCGGTGCGCAATTCTATGCGGCGGCGGTGGTGCGCTATTCTTTCACTTTCCGGTTAGGGTTAGGGGGTAGGGTTAGGATTAGGGTTAGGGGTAGGGTACACACACTAACCCTAACCCTAATCCTAATCCTAACCCTGCCCCCTAACACCAACCCTAACCGGAAAGTGATTGCAGGACCGATGCAAATGAGGATCGAAGGGAGACAGAAACGGTTGCCACAGCCCAAAGAAACAACATTGTGGTGTGGGGCAATTGAAACGCACTGACACGCACTCCACCCGAACACAGAGGAGATCACCGTCGGCACTAAATATAGCTGGTGACTCTAAATATAGCTGGCAAAGTTTGTTTGGGGTGAAAGAAAGCAAAAGTACCAAGAATTTCTCCACAAAATTTACATATTTTCAGTTTTTCCTGGGCTGTTTCAAAATGAAAAACATTCTTCCTGTGTAAAACGTCATTTTTAGGCATTACAACTAAGGAAGGTACGCAAATGAAACAAACAAAGGAACGGCCAAGATCTTGTCAATAAAATGGCAAAGGGTCCCCAAAGTTGAGACTAATTCTCAACCAAGTTGTGGTTGGCACTGAATCGGTTAATATAGCATTTGTTGTCAATATTTTTAAATTTATTATTTATTCATAGTCAGATATTTTGAAATATAATAATAATAATAATATTATTATTATATATATATAGTATATAGTAATAATAGTATTATTAATACAGTCGGCATCAATGATGCTTAGGCATTACAATAAAATGTCTCAACATTTTCAATAATTATTTTAAAAAGAATATCTACCGAGTAGAAATAATTAAATTCAATGTTACACTAATCGTCATTTGTAAGCTGCAAATTGAGATTTATGAATTAACTGTCCATTTAACTTAATTTGAAAAATAGAAAAAAAAATGTATTTTATAGCTGAATTCATTGCATAAGTAAACGCTCGCAGACTATGTACTATCAGCGAAGGAACTCTTGGTTGGCTACTGAAGAAAGAGATGGAGCACTTGTGGGAATGTACCGAGTGCCACGATGTTGATTCTTGATTTCATATTTAGGCTTCGTCCGTCTGCTTCACCAACTGTTGAACATGTTCTGAGGGTTGTCCTGTGTACAGCTGGCAAGCTAATAAAGATATACCATACCACAGAATCAACATAACACTCAAATCTGTATGGAGCTGTAGAGGAATGAGGGAGTCTACATGGCAAAGTGGTTTTGTTGCTTGCCACATTTTTCGAGGGTAGTGGGTTTGATTCCGACCCCCGCCGTTTGGTTTACGAATGCATTTTTCTTGGAGAATTCTGGGGGTCATCCTGGAGCTGCACAGTTCATGCTTTGTGTGATGCTTTCGGCAGTCTGTCATGTGGAAAGAGACCGAGCCATATGGGATAAAATCCGGTTCAGTGAAGTCAATCCTCTTGCATTTTAAAATATGGTTTTAGAAGAACTAAAAGAAACAGTCAAGTTCATCACGAGAACTGGCTTGATAGCATAATCATCTTGGAAGTTTGGTTTCTGGCTGGTTTGGGTAAACATCACTTTCATTGCACACAGATATAAGTGTCTCGTCTCCTGCCATAGATCATACAAGGGGAATCTCAGCACAGTGCACAAATTCAATAGCACAGACTAGAATCCTAGTTTATGTGTACCAGAATCACACTTGCTATAAATTTTTGCTTTGTGGGTAGGTTTCCTAATTGTGAAATTCATCCTGGGCAATTACTGGTTCAGCTGGCTCTTTTTTATTTTCATCTGCTGAGGAAATTTTAACATATACAGGAATTATTAACACATGCAGGATTTATTAACATATGCAAGAATATTTAACATACACAGGCATTTTTAACATGCAACACCCTCAGAGTTTTTTGCTCTTGTCCACTAAGGTGTGGGTTTTGGTGGGTAGTGATATTTGTGGGTGTTGGTGGGATGTGTGGATGGATGTGTGGGGGTGAAAGTAGGGGTGTGGGAATGGGTGTGGGGGATGTGTGTATGGGTGGAGGATATGTGTATGGGACGGATGTGGGGGATGTGTGTTTGTGGGTGGAGATGTGTGGATGGTTTCAGGAAGTATGTGTGGGTGGCTGGGTTGTGTGGGTAGGGGATTGTGTTGGGTGGATTGGAGATGCAAGGGCGGGTGGGGAGAAGTGTATGGTGTGTGGGTTTGATATATGTGTGCGGTGTGTTGGTGGGGATGTGCGCATGATGTGTGGGTGGAAGGTATGTTTGTGGTGGTATGGGTGAGGATATGTGTGTGGGTGGAGGATAGTGTATGGTGTGGGGATGTGTGTGATGGGTGCGGGGAATGTGTGTATGGGTGGGGTATATGTGTGGGTGAGTAGGGGATGTGTGGTGGTTGGGGGAAGTATGTGGGGGTGTGTGGGTGGAGGATAGTGTGTGGTGTGGGGGATGTGTGTGATGGGTGCGGGGAATGTGTGTATGGGTGGGGTATATGTGTGGGTGAGTAGGGGATGTGTGGTGGTTGGGGGAAGTATGTGGGGGTTTGTGGGTGGGAGATGTGTGCGTGGATGGGGAATGTGTGGGTGGGGGTGTATGAGTGGCTTAGTGATGTGTAGGTGGGTGAGGGAGTTGTATGTGTCGGGGTGGGATGTGTGAGTGGGTGGAGGATGTGTGTGGGTAGGGGTATTGTGATCGAGAGATGTTTGGTTGGGGGTGGGTGGGTGGGGGTGTGTGGGTGCGTAGTGAAGGATGTATGCGTGAGTGAGTGTGTGTTGGTGAACGGGTAGGGAATGCGTGTGTGGGTGGGGAGAGGTGTGTGGTGTGTTGGTTGGGGATATTGTGTGTGTGAAGTATGTGTGTGTGGGTGGGGGATTTTTGTGGTGTGTGAGTGGGGATATGTGGGGTGGATGAGTAAGGGTATCTGTGTGGGTGTGGGTGGGAATATTGTGTGGTATCTGGGTGGGGGATATGTGTGTGGTGTGTAAGTGGGGATGTGTTGGTGAGGGATATGTGTGTGTGTGGTGTGTGGGTTGGGAATATTGCGTGGTAGGGGGTGTATGTGATGTGCGGGTGGGGGATTGGATTAAGGCATGTGGGGGTTGGTGGAAGTTGTATGTGTGGGTGGTGGGGGGTGTGTGAGTGGATTGGGGATGTATGGGTGGTTAGGGAGATGTGTGTGTTTGTGGGGGGGGGGGGGGGGTAGGGACATGTCAGTTGTTGGGGATGTGTGTGTATGGTTTGGGGATGTGTGAGTGGATGTGCGATGTGTGGGTTGGTGGGGGATTGTGTGCGTGGGTGGGGAATATGTGGTCGATGGAGATGTGGCTGGGGGATAGGTGGTTTGAGGTGTGGGTGGGGAGAGGATGCGTGGGTTAGGATGTGGATGGGCGTGGGATGTGTGGGTTGGTGGGGGAATGTTTGTGGGTGGCGAGTGTGTTTTGGTTGGGGGATCAGGTGAGGGCAGTGTGTGTGGGTGGGGGATGTGCGGGAGGGGATGGGTCGGTTGGTGGGGTATGTATGTGTCCCTTGGTGTGTGTGTGTGGGTAGGTGGGGGTGTGTGTGTGGGTGGGGTGATGTATGGATAGGTGGGAGATGGACCTCATAACATGGTATTTAGCCTTGTTTATGTTTACAACATTCATTTCACAATGTTTATTTTTCTTCCTATGTAAATGTATAATGCTATTGATGAACGAAAGACGAGTGATTGGAAGGGCCGAATGTAAGACGGGCCTGCGCGCCCAATTTGTGACCCTAATAAAGTTGATTTGATTTGATTTGATTTGACATCTGATTCACTACCCCCAGGATTTTTTCCCACTAAGGTGAGACATCAGATCCACTACCCCAGGATCTTTGTCCACTAATGTGAGACTTCAGATCCACTACCCCAGGATCTTTGTTCACTAACGTGAGACATCAGATCCACTACCCCAGGATCTTTGTCCACTAATGTGAGACTTCAGATCCACTACCCCAGGATCTTTGTTCACTAACGTGAGACATCAGATCCACTACCCGAGGATCTTTGTCCACTAAGGTGAGACATCAGATCCACTACCCCTGGATTTTTGTCCACTAACGTGAGACATCAGATCCACTACCCCAAGATCTTTGTCTTACTAACATGAGACTCAGATTCACTACTCCAGGATCTTTGTTCACTAACATGAGACATCAGATCCACTACCCCAGGATCTTTGTCTATTAACATGAGACATCAGATCCACTACCCCAGGATCTTTGTCTACTAACGTGAGACATCAGATCCACTACCGTGGGATCAGGGGGGATTGTACCATCCTTGTCTTATTTTAAAAAATCCACACAGCCCTGACCTTGAAATGAACCAGGTCTAATGAGCCAGAGGTGAATATCATAAACTCCAAGCCACTCCAGCTCTTAAGAAGAAGGAGAAGAAGAATAAGATAAAGTCAGCATATATTTAATTTACTTCTGTTATAATATTGTGCCTCATCATGAGTAAAATGTAGACTGTAGACTGTTGTATAGCAGGTCAAGCCTCTTGCAACATTGGACACTTTCGAACTGTTATGCTGTATGGCAGTGAATTTTCAAATGTTACACTAACAAATTAGGAAGTGTTTGGAGATATCAGCATATGTGGTTGCTGAGACCAATGTTGTGAAAACCTTGGTCTGCCTGAGTAACTAACAATGATTATCAGGAAGAGGCTAATGAAACTAGAACATGATTGCAATAATAAGAAAGAGACACGTGGTATTCTTTGGTTATATAGTGAGACGAGAGACATTGGGAAACATTGTGGTGACTGGAAAGATTAACGAGAGAAGAGACAGACCAAGAGAAATGATCTATCAATCAATCAGGTGCTATCTCCACAATGAAGGTTGGCTGCAATGGATCTACAACACTTTCTATCTCTCGCCCTGACTGTACATTCTGTCATATTGCTGTTTGTCCATCTCTTGATGTTATCTATTATACCATTTTATACCTTTTATTATTACCATTGATTACATTGGTAATATTACCATTATTACTCACATATTACCATTATAAAATTTATTATACCAGCACTTGATCCTCTCAGTAATTGATTATGGATTAGGTCTGCTCACTGTCTCAGAGAGTCAGCTGGTGAAGTTAGAGCGCATGCGGGGCGGGGCTATGCGGGTCATTCTGGGATGCACTAGAGACACCTCAGTAGTGTGTATGTGTTACATCCTTGGTCTGCTGGCTGTTGCTGGTGGGTTCAGGGTGATGTTTGCGAGGGCGTGCCTCGGAGTGGCTGCGGACGCGCCTCGGAGTGGCTGCGGGCACGGACCGCTCGCTGCATGAGGCGCTGGGTGCAGTTGGGGGTCGCGACTGATGGGAGGGAGGTCATGGATGGCTCGGGCGGAGGATGCGATCGGACAGGTATGCCCCTTGGGGAGCATTGGGCGTGGAGAGGGGTGGGTCGGAGTGCCAGCGGAGTGGTCAGACTTGTGCAGAGTTGTAATCACATTGAGCCGGGAGTGCGGGGGGTGGCCAGCGGGGCCGTGGAGTGGAAATCCAGCAGCTGGTTCAGGACAATGCTCACTCGGGTGATGTGATTATCTACACGGATGGTTCGGTGTCAGGAGGTGAGAGAGGTGGCTGGGGGTTCATAGCCAAGGCTAGTGGTCGATGTTTGTGGCGGGAGAGCCTGGCGTGTGATACCACAGCATCCAGCTTGGGAATGGAGGTGGAGGCGGTCACTGTGGTTCTCCGCTGGATGGAGAATATGACGCACGCACACATCATGATTGTGGCTGACTCAGGGGGCATGCTGGCGAGGGTAAGGGCGGGCGGGCTTCGTGCGGAGTGGCTTGCTTCACTTCGGAGGTCACGGGTGACGGGCATCGCCTGGGTCTTTTCTCCGGGGCATGCCGGTGTGCTGGAAAGTGGACAGGCCGACGGATTGGCTGGCTGTGCGGAACTTGGTGGAGTGTTGATGATGCATGGCGGGGCAGATGTGGTTGCGGCCTTGTGGGAGCACGTGCGCACCTCGGAGGGGCGGGTGGAATACCGTGGTCTCACGGGAGTGGGGCGGCAGGGGGTGGTGGGGGGGGGGGGGTCTGGCTGATGCTCGGCGCTTGGAGGAGGGGCAGGATGGACTTATAATCAGATTGCTACTGGTACTATTAGTGTTGGAACTCTTCGCTGGCTACTGAGGATGGGGACGGAGCACTTATGGGAATGCCCCAAATGCTGTGATGTCGATTTCTAAATCAATCAATCAATCAATTGGTGTTATCTTCCCACGTGTATTGTTGTCTATCCTCTTGCTCACTTGCCTTCAACCTTACCCTCCAGTGTGGTTTTTATAAGAGTGTTATGTATTTTAACGTGGCTAAAATATTTCACTTGCCTTCTTTTTTGTTTCATTCATCAACTATCTTTTCATTTAGTTTTTCTATATTTGATTGTTTTTGATTTCATGAAATACGACATATTCTTCTGTATATCCACATCTCCAGGGCCTCTATTCGACTTTCTAGTTGCTTGTTCAGTGTCCAGGTTTCCGCACCATACAATAGTGTTGAATATACGTAACATTTGACAATTCTCATTATTAATGCGCTGTTAATCTCTCTTGATGTTAATGCTGATTTCATGCTGTTGAAATTATTTTTCGCCATTCCTATTCCTATTCCTAATGACCAAGTACTACAGGAGACAAATGAACATCGTAAACTGATTAGAGAAATTAGACGTAGACAGTCAACATTTTTTGGACATGTTATGAGAAGAAATGGATTGGAGAACTTGGTGACAACTGGCAAGATCGAAGGGAACAGACCAAGAGGAAGACCGAGAGGAAAATACCACGGATGCTTGGCCACATGGCATGGACGAGTCAGGAACACTGAGCTGATCCATGACACTGGTGATCGAGTGAAATGGCGAGTCATGACCGCCCACGCTTTCCGGCACGGCACATGATTGATTGATTGATTGATTCCTATTCTTTTTGTGATTTCTGTTTCACTTCTGACATCTGTTATTACATGTCCAAGATAGGAACAACTTGTTACTTGTTCTAGTATCTTTCCATTTACTGTGATGTTCATTGATGACCTCTCCTGTGATACTGGATTGTCTGTGATGGTGGTATAGAGAAATTCATCAACAGAATTAATTCAGAACACGATGGACTGAGATATGTGGAGGGACATGAATGCCTATGTCTTTAGCATGGCACATGATGATGATGAAATGGGGCACTTTTTTCAACTGTATGCGCACTTAAGATTGGGAGAAAAACTGTGTAAAATTAGGTCACAATAATTTATAATCTGAGCAGAATAACTGAACAAACATATCCTGGAGTATATCAAATTGAGCTTACTCTGTCTGTCATTTCAGTTGCTCTGTCTGTCATTTCAGTTGCTCTGTCTGTCATTTCAGTTGTTCTGTCATTTCAATTGTTCTGTCTGCCATTTCAGTGACCCTGTCTGTCTGTAATTCCAGTTACTCTTGTCATTTTGGTTGTTTTGTACTGTGGTTTCAGTTGCCATGGCAGCGGGAGACACCCTGGCAGGTGACAGTGTTCACAGTTGCGTTGGCCTCAGCGGCTCTAGCTCAATGCTGGAAGGTCAGCAGACGGCAGCGGATTCCCATGAGCTCAACCACATGGCGGATAGCAGCAAGATGGATGTGGATGCAGGTATGTCTCTATATGTGTATGTGTGTTTGTCTGTACGTGGGTGGGGGGGGGGGGGTATTTTAATACAGTGGTTTGCGCATCAGCCATTCAGAAAGCAATGGCAAACTACTGAATGTAAACTTGCCAGGAAATAACGAATAGCCAAAACATTGTGGTTGACTGTGATGTCCTGTAAAAGATATGCAGCTAACTACGACAGTTATGATGTCCTTTATGTTCTCTATATGGATGTTTTGTATTATAATTTTACTGTTTCAAATGGTGTCTTGCTATGTCAGCCTTTATATTTACACATGATTTAAGTCATTAAGGGACTTAGGTTTGCTTTTAAACGTTCGCTCGCTTTGCACTCAAGTGTAGTCCTTATATGTACTAGTACTTCTAGTAGTTGCCTCTACTAGGGAGTGCACTGGACAGTTTCCTTGCATGTGGATTAGCTTTCCCTATTACCAGTGTCTCCCGCCATCAGGCGAACCCACTTTGACTGCTGAGATAGTCAAGGACGAGAAGTCAACATGCTAGTCCAGCTGACAGGTGTAGGGATTGAACCGGCTATCTTGGCATCAGCACCCCACAAGTTAAAGAGCGAACATTCTTATCCATTCAGCCATGCTGGTCTGTCTTGGTTAGTTGTGTGGTGAATTCTCTGCAAGACTGCGCTTCAACTCTGGAAGTCCCAGGCACTGGTTCATGTGCTGTGTATCCTGGGAAAGGCTTGCATCTATCAAAGTCAGGTCGATGTTGAGACATCTCTTCCAACCCTGTTGAGTTGAGTTGAGCTAAGAACCGACATCACTGCACTTGGGACATTCCCACACGTGCTTTGTCCCCTCGTTCAACAGCCAGTGAAGAGTTATACTGCTAATTGTTCCACCTGCCATCTGATTTAAAGTTCTCCTGGTCTTCCTTCCCAGTTTTGAGATTCTTCCAGAACCCCTGCCAATCCCCTGCCATATCATTCTCTCAACTATGGCTGCAATGGACATAGAGCAGAGAATGCTTTTCACACTATACCAGCACTTGATCCTCTCAGTGATTGATTATGGACTAGGACTGCTCACTGTCTCAAAGAGTCAGATGGTGAAGTTAGAGCGCATACAGAACGAAGCTATGTGGGTCGTTCTGGGATGCACCAGAGACACCCCAGTAGTGTGTATGCGTTACATTCTTGGTCTGCCGACTGTTGCTGGTAGGCTCAAGGTGATGCAGGCAAAGGCATACCTCAGAGTAGCTGCAGACACAGATCACCCACTGCATGAGGCGCTGGACGCAGTTAAGGGTCAGCGACTGATAAGAGGGAAATCATGGATGGCTCAGGCGGAGGATTCGATCAGACAGGTGTGCCCCTTGGAGAACATTAGGCGTGGAGAGGAGTGGGTCAGAGTGCCAGCGGAGCAGTCAGACTTGTGAAGAGTTATAATCACATTAAGCCGGGAGTGCAGGGAGTGGCCAGCAGGGGCCATGGAAGTGGAAATCCAGCAACTAATTCAGGACAATGCTCACTCGAGTGATGTGATTATCTACACAGATGGTTCGGTGTCAAGAGGTGAGAGAAGTGGCTGGGGGTTCATAGCCAAAGCTAATGGTCGATGTTTGGGGCAGGAGAGCCTGGCATATGATACCACAACATCCAGCTTAAGAATGGAAGTGGAGGCAGTCACTGAGGCTCTCCGCTGGATGGAGAATACGACACACACACACACATCGTGATTGTAACTGACTCAGAAAGCATGCTGACGAGGGTGAGGACGGGCAGACATCGTGCGGAGTGGCTTGCTTCGCTTCGGAGGTCACGGGTGACAAGCATCGCCTGGATCTTTTCTCCGGGGCATGCCGGTGTGCTGGGAAATGAACAGGCGGATAGATTGGCTGGCTCTGCAGAACTAGGTGGAGTATTGATACATGACAAGGCAGACGTGGTTGCAGCCTTGTGGGAGCACGTGCACACCTCGGAGGAGCAAATGAATTACCATGGTCTGGCAAGAATGAGACAACGAGGAGTGACGAAGGGATCTGGCCGACGCTCAATGCTCAGAGGAAAGGCGAGACGGACTTATAATCAGATTGCTACTGGTACTATTAGTGTTGGAACTCTTCGCTGGCTGCTGGGGATGGGGACGGAGCACTTATGGGAATGCCCTGAATGCTGTGATGTCGATTCCTAAATCAATCAATCAATCAATCAATCATTGTCTCCACATATGGGTTCTCAGTCTATTCAACCGCTCTCTCCACCTGGTCCCACAGGCACCCAGCCACTCTCCCTTGTTCACAGGTAATCTACCATAGAGAGATGCATTCTCTGCCAGCCTACAGCCTGTTCATTCCTCTGCACTCTCACATGACCAGGGCAGAAAATCCATACAATTCTCACAATCCCAACCCAGTACCACACTGCCATCTCCACAGGGTGTCTCTTGCAGAGAACATCCCTTCTTTGAAATTGATTTCAGGTAGTGCTTTCAAGCGAATGAAAGTAGTAGTAGTTCAGTAGGTTGCCAATGCTTTCTGAATGATTAACGCCTTATGTTATTGTGCTATCGAAATAACACAAAGCAGTCTCCTTTCAAATCATCCGTAGTTGATTTAGATTGATTTTCGACCCTCGCCTCCGTATGTCTGGAAACTGAAGAGCAATTTCACTATCCCCCTAAAACCAGGTCACTGGTTATTAAGATGTAAGTAGATCATGATTCAGCTCAGCATGCACAGACTGGCTGGGATTAGACCTAGGTCACCTTGCTTCTATAAGTTTAGTTATTTCAATGTCAACAGGCTTTGACACAATGCTCAGAGAGACAATCAGTGACTCAAAATTAAGATCTGATACCTGATAGTTGACATATGAACTCCTGTTCTTGTGATGCTTTGTTTAATCCTGCTTTGCAGTTCTCCAATTCTGTCTGTGTTTAATATGTTGTTCCATGTCTGAGCTTCATTGTGTTGGTTCAGATTTCCATTAGTACTATCCTTTGTTGTTCACATTTCTTGCACTTGAGTATATCAAGTTGATCATTTTTATACTTCTGACATTCAGTACAGTTAAAGTTAGTTGCATGACTTTACAGGTCATTGCAATCAACCCCAGTATTTATTGGCTGCTTGTGATTTACTAAGCAATTTTGTTTCAGTAGTTTGCCATTGATGTCTGAATGGCTTTGTCTCTTACCATCAAAATCTGTGCAAAGTGGTATGATTCTAAATTACGGGGCCAATTTCTAAATCTTGAATATGTCCTGGAATAATGGTACTGTGTGTCTCACTATCTCCTATGCCACCGGTGCCAGTTCCGTACAGTTAGCTTCTTTTAAAAGAAAAGGAAAAAGTTAGTTGCATATCCGTTACAGGACGTTGCAGTCAACCCCAGTATTTTTTGGCTGTTAGTGATTTCTTGGCAAGTTTATGTTCAGTAGTTTGCCATAGCTTTAAGAACGACCGACACTCATACCTTTGTATGGGAAACCAACGCAAGGCAGTCTGCTTCCAAATTGCCAGCTTCTGTGTTTTGAACGAGGTGTACGGGATTATAAATTGCATTTGTAGCCACTTCAACACAGAGCTGATGTTCTTTTAAAGCACACTATAGTATTCCTATCTGGACATTTACTAAACAAGCTGAACAGTGCACAAATGCCTTTGAATATAAATGTTATAGATGGGGTTCTAAGAATATCTTGGATACAGAAAAGAACAAATGCATCGATACAACAAGAGCTGACTATTGATGAAGACTGGCCACTAAAGATGATAAAACAAAGAAAACTGAAATATTTTGCTGACTTGAAACGTCATAAAACTTTGGAGAGAAAAATAATGGAAGGGTATATGCCTGGGAAGAGAGAGAGAGAGAGAGAGAGAGGTAGGTCAAAGAGAAGATGGGTGCAGGATATGGTGGATGATCTCCAGATGGGTGTATGGGACGCTGGACATCTTGCTTATAATTGAGAAGTTTTCTGGAAGGTTGTTATAGGAGCAAGGATCTACAAAGAACATGCTACTGAATGAGTGAATGAAAATTATTCCTAGTTGTGGTCTCAGGAATTTGTAGTTCATTTGTTTCTGGACTTCCTAATCTCCTATACCCCTGTGACCTGTCATCTCCCAATGGGGCATAAATCTTCAACCAGCTGACACCAAGCCCTTTGTAGGTGTGTTCATAATTTATTGCATTTTGCAGCTAAGTTTATTTGGGATGAGGTAACCTGTTGCATTCCAACCCTCCATAGTTGCCTCTTATAGCATGCAGTGTAGGTCACAGTGTTCCTAGTTTTTGCTTCCCTTACAGGTTCTGGTAACACACACATGAAATGTGATGATGGTTTTCATCCTCTTCTTGGTTCACCTCCAGATGTCAATATGAATAAATGCAAAGAAAGCAGCAGTCAACTTAAGCTTGTTGATATCCCCATAGAGTTTGTCCTCAAATGGAGCGGTTGTATGCTGTCAGGATCTTATATTCGGCTCGTTGGCTAACACGTGTGAGACAGTACAAGTATAACGTGATTCGACGTAAGACACAGCAACACAAGTTCTATGGATTTATTGCCACATTAAATACAGAACGATAATTACAACGATCTACAATATATAACTCACAACCACAATACAGCTCATAGGTCTGACGCTCAAGATATCAGTCGTTCGGCTTTCAACCACGGAGATTCACACAAACGCCTTGCTCTCGTCACACATGTCCTTCCAGTCTCCTGTCCCAGCTCGGTCTGAGCTATCACGCACACTCCCCACTGCCTCTGGTGGGGTCACGTGGCTTGCGTGCGTCTGTCGTCAGCCTGACCGCTGGTCGCGTGTCAGGTAGCAATCTTGCCAGCCGACAACTCTTGTCCGCCGGGTGCCGTACCGATGTTGCTGCATAGCTAGGCTCTGACATTCTCCCCGGGTACCTCAATGAAAGATGCCATCTTTCATTCATGATGTATGTATATACTGGGGTAGTGTTAATTTCATGTCAGAGACTACTCTTTCCCAGTGTTATGCATGAAAATACATATATGGTATAGAAATATATACAAAAAATGTAAGTTGCATTGAAATGACAAATGAAGTACAACTTTTAACACAACTCAGGTTTCGTCCCCCTGATGCCTGGTTACCTCCATTGCAATAATACCCAGTCAGATCAGTAGTACCAGCTTCACGCATCTACCTCGCAGCAATTTGAAAAAAACGTAATAATATGGTTGTTTTGCAACAGCCATCTAGCCAGACTGAAATACGGCTTTGTATTAGTCGTATTAAACACTTAAACTCTGACCTCATTTGGCCAGGAGCTTTTATGTTGGTTTGCAATGTTGGCAGCTCTATGACATGCTAAGTGGACGCCTACCTGCTGTGCTAACCATTTGAGCAACAAAATGTCTATCTATACAATACACATTAATGAATATGTTTCAAATTATGGCCCTTGATGTAATTCACAAATGCAAGGGAAGTAATTTCGACATTCCAGAAATTCTATACATTACAATAATTATTTAATTTCTTAGCGTCATTGCTTGACGTTTCTTCATATTAACGAGAAAAAGTCGGTAATATGAATATATTAATCAAGATATGATTCTAAGATTACACTAATCAAAATAAATAAGTACCCAATTGGTGTATTATATTTTATAGATTCAAAAGGATTTTACAATCGTCATAAATTTTTGAATATTCGTATATCGTCTGCTAATTTTGGTATACTTTTTAAATTACACCGGAAATACACACGAAACGCAAAATTTAGTTGCTGTTACACTGTTTGAACACAACTGTTCCGGTTTTAACGGATCGTAAAACGTTATCAAAGTTCGTGTTTGATGTTATAGTATCACAACTCTCGGATTATGGTGGAATGTTCTTATTTCCGATGTGTTCACAACTTATGGATAATGATCGACTGTTCTTATTTCGGATGTTCAAACGTCGAACAATTTGGATTAAATTCGCTGCAGAGGTGGTGTAGAAGTCAATGTTCGGTCTACATTTGCACTTGTCGTTAAAATATCACGGTGAAGAAAATCACTCACAGCTGTCACAATGGTAAAGTTCGCTTCTGGTAAGTGGTTAAGCGTCTGTGACACTGTTCTTGGTGTATATTTACAATTAATAATGTTCTCTTTCTAACACACACTACACAATTATACTACACTCATTACATGACTTGATTAAAATAAGTATATTATACATGTCGGTTTCTAACCGTATCACAATTTCAATTATAGACCTTACACAGTAGGTGAATGGCAAGAATATTCACTCATTGGTGGTTGTGTTGGTCTGAGTGTATTACACACATTGCACTCAGACATTGCTTACTGGGTCGGTCGGACAACGGGACAAAAGATCGGCAATTGCATTCATTCTGCCGGGAATATGGCGAACTTCAAAACTGAAATTTTGAAGCTTCAAGGACCAGCGAGCAATCATATTATTGGATGGTACTCCGGCATTTATATACCGTAATGGACTGTTGTCAGTTTCGATGATAAAGTGACGTCCTAGAAGATATTTGGATAGCTTCGTCACACTTTCTACTAAGGCCAGTGCTTCTAATTGCGGAATGGACCATGCACGCTCTCGAGGCCTTAGTTTTCTTGATATGAAACAAATTGGATGCAGGATGTTGTTGTATTCCTGCAACAGGACTGCCCCAATCGCAACGGAACTAGCATCTGTTCTCAATCTGAAAGGTAAACGGATGTTGGGCAATTTAAGGATTAGGTCTTTCGAATTCTTATCAGAAAAGTGTGCCAAAACTTTATGAAATGCATTTCGTAGGCATTCATCGTGTACAACTTTTTCAGGCTTATCCTTGGTTAGTAAGTTAGAAAAAACCTCGGTCAGTTCTGAAAAATCAGGAATAAAGTTCCTGTAATAGTTGATCAGTCCCAACAGACTGCGGACTTGTTTCTTATTTGTTGGAAGTGACAGTTTTAGAATTTTGGAGACAATTTTGTTGTCTGTCATGACAAAGCCATTGGATATTCTGTACCCCAAAAATGATATCTCTTGGTAAGCCATGCTCACCTTTGAAGGCTTCACTGTCAGTCCGTGCTGTCTGATACGTTCTAGTGTCTGTTCTAGTGTCTTTATATGTTCCGTCATTGTCTCTGTATGGACACAGATGTCGTCAATATAACAAATGATATTAGGAATGTCAGATAGGAGGAGTCGAGTCATGCGTACGAATGTGGCTGGGGCATTGACTAGCCCAAATGGAAGTTTGCACCATTCGTACAGTCCCCAAGGCGTGGCGAAAGCTGTTAGATGTCTGCTGTCTTTATGTACAGCAATCTGCCAGTAACCTTTAGACATGTCAAGCGTCGTAAAGAACTTAGCGTCAGTCAGTTCTGTCAGAAGATCGTCAGTGTTTGCCATTGGTTCAAGATCTAAAACAGTTATTTTGTTCAGTTTTCTGTAGTCGATGCAAAGTCGTATGGTGTTGTCCTTTTTACGTACAATGACCATGGGTGAAGAGAAGTCTGAAAGGGATCGTCTGATGATGTTTTTTTCTAAGTTGATGATTTCCTGATGTAGTTGTTCCTTGTAATGTAATGGTATGGTGTATGGTCTGCATCTTATGGGTGTGTTTGATGTGAGTGTGATGTGATGCTGTACTAATTCTGTTTGTCCTGGGTTGTCTGAAAAGATGGTGTTGTATTGCTGTATCAACTGTTTGCAACTGTTTGTCTCTGCTTGACTTAAGTTTGGATTGATTTTGATCTCCTTCAAGCAGTTTGTCGTGTCTAATGTAGGTGTTGGAATCTCGTCGCTAGAATCGTCATCTTCGTGATCTATTATCACGGTGCAAGCTGTCGTATCGTCTTGTTCGTTGTCTCTGTTGTGGTAAGGTCTTAGCATATTTATGTGAAATATTTTGTGTTTGTCTTTGATTAGGATCTCGTAGTCTACGGGTGAGATTTGTCTTGTCACTTTAAATGGTCCCTGCCAAGAATCCGTCAGTAGCTGTCTGTCACTAGGTAGTAGTAGTAGAACATCCTGTCCAGGTGTCAATGTTATAGTCCTGTTACCTTTGTCTGTGTACTGTCTGTAAGTAGCACCAGATAGTTTTAGTGCATTTTTAGCAATTTCACATGATTTAATTATCCTTTCACGCAATGATGTTACATACACAAATGATGATATGGGTTTCAGTACTGGAGTGGAATCAGTTAACATTTGGTGATAAATTGTTAATGGGCCTCGTGGTTTGGCACCATAGATGAGTTCAAAAGGAGAGAAACCGGTGCTAGAATGTGGTACCTCGCGATAAGCAAAGAGAACAGCTGGTAAGTATACATCCCAGTTATTGGGGTGATCTTGAGTTACTTTGGCAAGCATGTGCTTCAGATCCCCATTAAGCTTTTCTATAATCCCGCTCGAGTGAGGATGATAGGGGGTATTGAAGACTTGCTTCACTCCTAACATTTTAGTGAAAGCTTGGGTGGATGCGGCAATAAACTGAGTGCCTCTATCAGACTGGATAGTATCTGGAAACCCAATTCGGGAGAAAATATGGAAGAACACTTCCATGATGTCATTGGCAGTAATGTTCTTTAGCGGAATAGCTTCTGGCCAGCGACTACATTGATCAATTAAAGTTAGGATATATTTATTCCCTCTAGTAGTTGTATGACTAAGAGGGCCCACAATGTCAACTGATAATTTTTCAAAAGGTCGACTGGCTAAGTCAGTGACTTGTAACTTTGCCTGTGGGTGTTTACCTTTTTTTACTAGTTTCTGGCATGTATCACAATTTCTGCAATATGTTCTTATGTCATTGCAAAATTTTGGCCAATGAAACTGTGTCAAAAGTCTTGACCTGGTTTTAACATATGCCATATGACCTGCAAAAGGTATATCGTGCGCAAGATGTAAAGCTTGCTTGCGATAAGTAGTTGGCAAAACAGTTTGCTTTGTTGTTATGTCACCTCTGGTGTAATACCTGGTGAGTATATCATTGTGTAAAGCAAAATGCCATTTCGCATTTTTGGTTACTCTTGCCTTTTTGCCGATCAGGTCAAAATACTTTGACAGTGAAGGATCAACTTTTTGAGCTGTTATGAATGTTTCCTTCATAGAGTCACTAGGTGGTAATTCTGGGCTAAGCATTTGTATAGCCTCAGTTTGGTTACTTTCATCTTGCACTTTAGCAGTAGCTCTTGTTACTGCGTTCACACACTCAATGACATCAGATGATGATGGAATGATATCGTCAATGATGTGATGAGAACTTAGTGCTGCATTAGCTAACATACATTCAATAGGTGATATGACATTTTCAATGACATTTGGTGGTGATGTGTTATCATTAATACATAGTGATGTTATGTCATGGTTATGAGGTTTGTCATTCACCTCAGGTAAATTTCCTATGATTATATCGCACACTGGGTTTGTAAGTGCCGCGACCTTTACTTTCCCGGTGAGGAATGGTGTTTCAATGTATGCCCAAGCTAATGGATATTTTTCAATATTGCCTGAAAATGTTCTACATGTGATGTGTCTGCCTGTATAGTCTGTAGGCGTTATGAATGTTGTTTTCAGGCCAATAAGTGTACTTCCGGTGTCGCGAAGTACTGTAGCAAACTTGCCATTAACATACCCGTGATAGATGTCTAATCTGCCTTTTGAGTCTATTACCAAGTTAGCTTCCTCATTGGCAATAGGGATGGCGTGCCCGCATGTTAAGATACCATTTTCAAAGAAGGTATTACAGACAGTGCATGTGTTAGCACTAAATACATCACAAGCCTGTGCTGCATGTACAGGATGTTTTTCTGGATTTTCGTCTTCTGACGCTGAGCTATCGAACAAGGCGGCATTGGCTTTGTTGGTCATATGCCTGCCTCTACAATCCATGCGATGGTGACCGTAAGCCTTGCAGAGAAAACATTTACGTAAACTTTTGAACGATTTACGTTCTCTGTCTTGTCTGTTTACCATATTTTGCAAGTATGTTTGGTACCCTGGGTTTTTATCGCACATCTCGTTCAAATGGTGAGACATTTTACAGTGAATACAATGTCTAAATTTTTCAGAGGTAGGCCTGTATGGTTTTTGCCTACTATAGTTTTTCTCATAGTTGGCTGCTGCTACCCAGTTACTGTCAGTAGCTTCAGTGGCAAAGCACTGTTTATTGGCCGTATAATAGGCCGACCCACGTCTTTCCATTTCTTCCACACTTGTGCATTCATTCTCCTGTAAGAACTTAGAAAAAGATGATGGGATAGAAGAAATGACTTTATCTCGAATGATGAGATCTTCTAATTTATCATAATTTTTGTTAATTTTGGCTGATGAAGTCCATTTGCTGAAAATGTCTCGGACTAAACAGAGGTAGTCAGAGAACGTTTGAGTTGATTTTGGACTCAGTTTACTGAATTGTTCTCTGTAACCTGCCTCGTCTAACATGAAATGTGCCATTATTTTAGATTTAATATAATGGTACTCTTTCCTGAGGTCTTTGGGGATTGTTTCAATGACTTTAAGAGGTTCCCCAGATAGACTCCTCATATATAGAATATTCCATTCAGAAAGTGGAACTTGGTAATGTTCCATTAAAGTCTCAAAATTTTGGGTAAAGGCTGCTATGCAGTCACCCGAGGTATAGTTACGTACGATACCTTGATACTTCTTATACTGGTTTTCTTTTTCCAGTCTTTCAGATTTCTTTGACTCTTTATTCATTGCAGTCTCAGTGTCAAGTTGTTTCATTTTCAACTGTAATTCTAGTTCTTCTCTCTTACTCTGAGCTGCTATTTCTGCTTTCTTAAGTTCACTGTCTATCTCAGCTTGCTTTAGAGCTGTTTCTGCCTCTATTTGCTTGGCAGCTTTTTCAATCTCTGCCTGTTTCAAGGCTGTTTCTGCCTCTGCTTGCTTGGCAGCCTTTTCAATCTCTGCCTGTTTCAGAGCTCTTTCTGCTGCTCTTTCATCGCGTTCGGCAGCTTTTTCTTGAACAAGTAGGTATTCTGCGTATTTGTTCTCACTCCATTTTGTTAATTCATCACCTTCTAACTTCAATTTTAACCCCATATCGATGAAATCAAATAATGACGACATGATGGAAAAATACGTTAATGAAAATCAACCACCCAAAATATGTTGTAAATTGTTAGTAGAAAAACAATTTACAATTGATTTGACTATACGATGCGTGCCCACTAATGCATACGTAAAGTTAAAGTGAAGAAAAATATACTCAAGTGCCCTTGGATACGGTGAAGAATGGTAGGACAAACGGGCTAGAAAACTGTAGGGTCGTACTTCGGAACCACTAATGACCTCTACGGCAAGGTTATGGATGGTACGCAAAAACCTGCTTTGTTTTTGGAGAGAAATAAGTTAGTGTCTATTTGTTGGTGTGTGCCTGCAAGTCACTAAGTGTTGATTTGGTTTGGATGGCGTCGAGTATAATTGTATGTCGTCAATTTGTCGTCAACAGTGTTTTCTTCAACAGAAGTTACACCTTTTCCAAAACTCTTTGCGTTCCACAAACTCAATACACAAAGACAATCTATCTGTATTTGAACACTCAATAACATTGATGACACATCACTTACATCAAGATGACATTCAGTAAGGACATAGACATCAAGTTTACAAGATGGCGACAAGGTCAAAATGGCGACAAAATCACAATGTTGACAAGGTCAAACGGTGACAAGTTTCACAAATCACAAATGTTTTACACGTTTACAGGATCAAACAATATGTACTGCACATTTACTAATAGTTTTAAACATATTTAAACAATGTATTAATGGATCACACTGAGACTTTTCCGATCACAAGTACATCACTATAACCTTGACAAATTTTACACGTACAAGAATTATAGTTTTAAATAACAAAGACGAGCAGCACACGTCTAAATATATTAGGTTCTTAAACAAAGACGAGCAACCCACGTCCACACATGTCAGGATCTTATATTCGGCTCGTTGGCTAACACGTGTGAGACAGTACAAGTATAACGTGATTCGACGTAAGACACAGCAACACAAGTTCTATGGATTTATTGCCACATTAAATACAGAACGATAATTACAACGATCTACAATATATAACTCACAACCACAATACAGCTCATAGGTCTGACGCTCAAGATATCAGTCGTTCGGCTTTCAACCACGGAGATTCACACAAACGCCTTGCTCTCGTCACACATGTCCTTCCAGTCTCCTGTCCCAGCTCGGTCTGAGCTATCACGCACACTCCCCACTGCCTCTGGTGGGGTCACGTGGCTTGCGTGCGTCTGTCGTCAGCCTGACCGCTGGTCGCGTGTCAGGTAGCAATCTTGCCAGCCGACAACTCTTGTCCGCCGGGTGCCGTACCGATGTTGCTGCATAGCTAGGCTCTGACATATGCCAAACTACATTTCTTTCTTCTACATAATTTGGACACTCCCGCAACAGTTCTTTCTTCTGCATAATTTGGACACTCCTGCAACAGTTCTTTCTTCTGCATAATTTGGACACTCCAGCAACAGTTCTTTCTACTACATAATTTGGACACTCCAGCAACAGTTCTTTCTTCTACATAATTTGGACACTCCCGCAACAGTTCTTTCTTCTACATAATTTGGACACTCCTGCAACAGTTCTTTCTTCTACATAATTTGGACACTCCCGCAACAGTTCTTTCTTCTGCATAATTTGGACACTCTTGCAACAGTTCTTTCTTCTGCATAATTTGGACACTCCTGTAACAGTTCTTTCTTCTGCTTAATTTGGACACTCCCACAACAGTTCTTTCTTCTACATAATTCGGACACTCCCGCAACAGTTCTTTCTTCTGCATAATTTGGACACTCCTGCAACAGTTCTTTCTTCTGCATAATTTGGACACTCCTGTAACAGTTCTTTCTTCTGCATAATTTGGACACTCCCGCAACAGTTCTTTCTTCTGCATAATTTGGACACTCCCGCAACAGTTCTTTCTTCTACATAATTTGGACACTCCCACAACAGTTCTTTCTTCTACATAATTCGGACACTGCCGCAACAGTTCTTTCTTCTGCATAATTTGGACACTCCTGCAACAGTTCTTTCTTCTGCATAATTTGGACACTCCTGCAACAGTTCTTTCTTCTGCATAATTTGGACACTCCTACAACAGTTTTTTCTTCTGCATAATTTGGACACTCCCACAACAGTTCTTTCTTCTGCATAATTTGGACACTCCCGCAACAGTTCTTTCTTCTGCATAATTTGGACACTCCCGCAACAGTTCTTTCTTCTGCATAATTTGGACACTCCCGCAACAGTTCTCTCTTCTACATAATTTGGACACTCCTGCAACAGTTCTTTCTTCTGCATAATTTGGACACTCCTGCAACAGAAAACTGGCTCTGTGGCTAAGGGGTGACAGGCGCAGTTCGTAATCCTGTATACCATGTTTGAAAAACAGCTTCAGATGATTTTGCAACAGACCGCCTTGCATTGGTTTTCATTCAATGGTATGAGGTATTGTCATTCAGAAAGCAATGGCAAACTAATGAAAGTAAATTTGCCAAGGCTTTACAAACAGCCAAACGATGCTGGGGTTGACTGTGACGTCCTGTAAAGGATATGCAACTAACTAACTGCAACAAATGTTTAGCTGTCATTTTACCAGTCTCATTGTTACATTCATCAGTATCTGCTATCTTTAGTTTATTTAACATCTGGTATTTCACTCTGTTGTGATTTTCCATAGCCTGAAGATACTATTTTCAGTAGAGTTGGTAATATGCATCATCTTTCTGGTAACCTGGATGCTCTGATTTCCACTTGGTACTATAACTACTTATAAATCTCTTGGCCTCATCACAGCATATGAGTATATCGTGTTGGTGTTTTTTATTTTATTTCTGGGCTCATGCCAAAGCTAGGCCCTGTAGAGTGAATGTAGGTGACAAAGTCCCGACATCCACAGCTGTAGCCACGTAAACTAGCATTCTGCCACATGATACCTGCTGTGTGTATACACTAACCTTTAGCTGCGTGTGCGTAAACACATCACATATGTTTCACATGTTTTATATGTGTAGAGATCATGTGATGCAGCAGCGTTTGACCTTTGCCAATGATTCTCAGCGTGGATCAATTCCTCTTCCATGAACATCAAACAACATGGCATATATAAATATAAGTAAAGTCAAGGACTTCCTTAACAATCCTCAACAGGTTCAGTGCCGCATAAAAAGTAGATTTGGACCTAATGGGGAAAAAAAGTTAGTCGCATATCCTTTATTGACGTAGCAGTCAACTCCAGCACTTTTTGGCTGTTCATCTGGGGGGGGGGGGGGGGGGGGGGGGGGGGGGGGGCTGGCCAAGTGGCTAGAACACCGGACTCTCAATCGGGAAACCCGGGTTTGAATCCTCGGTAAGGTGTGGGATTTTTTTTCTGTGGGGGGCAAAAAGAAACTTCTAACTTGCACAGTTCGCGGCGACTGCACTAGCCAGGCGGCCTTAATTCCTCAGGCTCAAAGACCCCTCTGCCATACACTGCAAGGTACTATATTGGCAGTAAATGACAGTTTGACAGTTATGGTTCCTGGGCAAGTATACGTTCAGTAGTTTGCCATTGCTTTCTGAACGACCGGCACCCATACCATTTCATAAAAAAAAACCAACGAAGCTGTGTTTCGAATGCAGTATGCAGGATTACGAACTGCGT
This sequence comes from Cepaea nemoralis, assembly GCA_014155875.1. Classification (NCBI taxonomy): domain Eukaryota; kingdom Metazoa; phylum Mollusca; class Gastropoda; order Stylommatophora; family Helicidae; genus Cepaea; species Cepaea nemoralis. Next base: position 52,508 of record JACEFZ010013057.1, read on the forward strand.
CCATAACCGCTTCGCCATGGAGCCGACCTAAAGCCGAAAATGGGAAGTAGGGCTGTGTCACAGGTATGACGTAAAGGTTGTTAATATGGTAGCAGACATGTTGTATTTTTTATCAAAATATGCAGGTCTGCATGGCCGAATAGATAAGAACGTGTGTTATTAAACATCCAGTGTGCTGATGCTGAGGTAAGCGGTTCAGCCCCTACACAGGATAGCTGGATTAAAATGTTGCCTTGTCGTCCTTGACTTGGGGACGTAAATTACAAGTACCTCTGAAGTCGGGTGGGTTGGCCTGATGGCGAGCGACACTGTTAATAGTGAAAGCTAATCCACATGCAAAATTCAGTCCATCACTACTATAAATAGTGTGTATGGACTACGCTTGAGTTCAAAGCGAGCGAGCGAAAAAAAAAAAATCAAATTAACGGGGGTTGCTTAAGAAAACTACTGTATTTAAGCCCATGGCAGATACGAGAAGTCGTGTAAGACGATTAATCCTCCCATGGCACTTAATCAGTCAAGGTGCATAAGGCATATTTTTATAGACCAGTCGGTACTGAGTGGGTGATGCGGTCCGTATCACACCAGCCTCCCTGTCATTTCAAGACGTGTCCTTGTACCCCTTTTGTCTGGGTCGACCTGGGACTCAGGTCACTTTTTAATCATTAGAATACTCCTTAATGGGTTGGTAAGTAAGCTTCTAGCTATTGTCCTACTGCTCTCTCTCTCTCTCTCTCTCTCTTTCTCTCTCTCGCGATATATATATATATATATATATAGACTAGAGAGAGAGACTGGCACAATTTTGACAGACGATAGTTTGTAAAATGGAGTTATACCGCTTCATAAACAAAGCCTAGGTTGTATTTAGAGACCATGTGTTGCCCATGCAGCATGATCCCTCTCTCGGTCTGTCTAGTGTACTCCAGAGGAAGGGCGACACCAATACATCTGGAACAAGACAAGCTGCAGAAGTTGCTGGATCAGCAAAGCAATACTCTAACTGTTCGTCTGTCAGAGCTCCATCCTAAACAGCTGCCGACGAAGGCTTAGGGCCTGATCTGCCCTGCCATGACATTTAGTCATTAGGTTGCATTTCTTCGCATTATGGTAAGGCTTGTACCCTCCCAATTGCACTCCTCTGCCCGAAGCCATTGGCACATTTTGGGGTATCGGGTTTGGTGAGCATCGCTAACATTCAGCGCTGACATAAAGCAAGTAGTACCGTCTACTGTCATACGGGAGAGAGAGAGAGAGACACAGAGAGAGACAGACAGAGAGAGAGAGAGAAATGGGCATAGTAAATTCAAATCAAGGTACCCCTGCAGGTTATACTCCTCTTTGGTCCAGAGATAGTGAATTAAAGCTCTGCCATTTCAGATTAAAAGGTTAATTGATTGTTCTGTACATTATGTCAAAAGGACATTAATGTAGTTTCCATAGTAACATAAGCAAACGTCACACTGGTATCATTCCAAGAAAATCGCATGGTGTTGTTTGCATTTTACCATGAGCAAACCTGACACATTTAACCCTCACTTTTGCACCTCATTGACATGACAAATAGTTAGTCTCAAACTGTGTCCATACATCTTCTTCACTATGGTGAGGAGCATTTATTGGCTTTTGTGATTTTCTGTGCAATTTTCATTATAGTTCAGCGTTAGCACACAAGTTAAAGAGCGAGTTATTATCCATTCAGCCATGCTGACCCCCCAGTACTATAATAATTGTGAAACTGGAGGTGAATTGTGGTTGTTTACAAGAATATTGAGAGTATCAAGGACAGGGAAGAGAGCATAGACTGTTATACTGACAGCCGCTGGTGCCACTAGCTCAGCCTCTCAGACATAGGGGTTAGTGAAAGCAGTTTCACAATTCCTTTGTGTATTGGGTCAAGGGTTCAAAATCAACAGTATGCGATATAGGAGCTGATTGCTTTGCGTTGATTTTGATCTTGGTCGGCTGTTCAGAAAGCCGTGGCAAACTACTGAAGGTAAAAACTGAAGTAAATCACAAACAGGCAAGAAATACTGGGGTTGATTGTGACGTCCTGTGAAAAGACATGCGGCTAGCCTTTAGTGTAACTAGATCGCTGATTACAATCACAAGATAAAAGGCAAGTGGTAACTGATGGGTCACACCAACGGAACTGATTGAATAAAGAAAGTACTCCTATGTGAAGGAAATGGTAGGCAAGAGGGGCAGGGAAGGAGAGAAAGAGAGAGAGAGAGAGAGAAAGAGAGAACTAAGGAAAAAAAAACTTTATTTCTAAAGAGTCACAAATTGGGCACGTAGGCCCGTCTTACATTCGTCCCTTCCAATCACACATCGTTCGTACATCAATTATCTATTGTGCATGTTACATTCACATTGGAAAAACATTATCAGATGAAAGTTGTGAACATAAACAATGCATATTACCATGTTATGAAATAGGCAGGCAGGCAGACACAGATACACACGCACATGCATAAACACATACATACAAACTTACATCATTTTCACAAACTCTCACAGTTATGCACCCACTCAATAACAAACAAAAACACACTCCTTCGCATACACATATATTCACTCATAATCAAAACTCACTAGCGTATGTTTAAAGAGAGATGTGTGTGTGTGTGTGAGAGAGAGAGAGAGAGAGAGAGAGAGAGAGAGAGAGAGAGAGAGAGAGAGAGAGAGAGAGAGAGAAAGAGAGAGAGATGTGGAACTGGACAAAAAACAATAATATAAGCAACATAAACTTGATGAGAATATCAGATGTCACAGAGGATTGTGGTCATCATTACCAGTGTCTGGCACAGACCAGGCACCTGAAGGAGGAGGAGGAGGAGGAACTGAAGAAGGTGAATAATGGGAAGGAGGAGGAGGAGGAGAATGAGGAAGTGAAGAAGAAGGAGGAAGGTGATGAAGTGAAGGAGAAGAAGAGGAGGCCGGAAGAGGAGGGGAGAAGGAGGCGGATGAGGAGGAGAAAGGGAAGCTCGTGGGGGGAGAAGAAGATGAAGACGATGATGATTATAAAATTAAATGGCAAATTATTATAACGTAGTATTCTCAACAACGTGCTGTATACACCTGTGCAGTGAATTAAGCCCTGGAGTAGCAGCGCAGCCCCCCTCACGTCGTAAAACCCCAATCACACTTTAGCCGCACAGTACCCACTAGAAACCATATTAAAACTGCCCGACCTTTCAACAGAATCCGGCATTTAAGCTCTCAGAAAAAAATATTGATTATTGTAAATTGGAGCCAGTTTAGCTAACAACGTAAAACCGGTAGTTTGAAAGATCGCTTTACATTTCTGATTGTGCATTCTGGCTGTTCGCGTAAATTGACAGTTTGACATTGTGGTGTGGTTTAAGTGTTTTAACAGGGCTGTCCTGGGGCTAGCGGGCATGTTGGTGGTTAGGCTTACAATGGATTGTGCCAGGTAGGTAGGGAGTTACTTGCCTGCACTCGCCGTTCGCTACACGAGGAAGCGACTGACCACCTAATTCTCGTGCACTCGGGTCCACAATAAATGTGAGGGTCCGAGTACTTCACATCTGAACCACCGCACACTGAACCACCACAATTATAACCAATGCCACTACAACAGGTTGAACGAGGTGGAAAGTGTTTTTGTTTTTTTTAATGGGATCGGATACTTCACATGACATACCCACAGCATGTTACAGCTACGAGTTTGTGTGTGTGTTTGTGTGCGCGCGCGCTCGTGTGTGCGTGCGCGCGCGCTTGTGTGGTCTAAAATAGAGACTACTTGACTGTTCAATCAGTCAGGTGCCCTCTCCACAGTGAAGGTTGGCTACACTGTCCAACACTTTCTATTTCTCACCTTGATTGCAGATTCTATCAGACTGCTGTTTGTCCATCTCTTGATGTTATCTTTCCACTTGTATCGTTGTCTACCTCTTGCTCGTTTGCCTTCAATCTTACCCTCCAGTATGGTTTTTATAAGCGTGTCATGTCTTTGAACGTGGCCGAAATATTTCACTTGCTTTTTTATAAAATTTCTTTCATCAACTCTCTTTTCATTCCTAGTTTTTCTAGAACCTCTGTATTTGATTGTTTTTGATTCCATGAAATATGACTTATTCTTCTGTATATTCACATCTCCAGGGCATCTATTTGACTTTCCAATTGCTTGTTCATTGTCCACGCTTCCGCGCCATACAGTAGCGTTGAATATATACAGCATTTGACAATTCTCATTTCTACTGTGTTGTTAATCTCTCTAGATCAGTGGTTCTCAACCTTTATTGGCCCGTGCCCCCTTCACCATATTTTCAGAACGTCATTACCCCCTTATCACCCTTACTTAAACATCCAAATATACCCATGTCCGCAAAACGACAGATAATAAACAGTATATTCACACCAACCCTATGTTACCAATCTCAAACCTGGACTTTATCCAAATCACACCTTCGTAAAATCAACACCTGCGAAATGAGATGCCTGAGGAGAGCTGCCAACCTAACAATCCGAGACCGAGTAAGAAATGCTGTTATCAGACAGACTGGGATCAACACCCTGTGCCACATTTATTGAAAGAGAAGATCAAGTGGTTTGGCCATGTCGTTAGAATGCAACACCAACAACTACCAACACTGGCCTTACATCAAAGATCATCTGCGACGAGACCAAGAGGACGTCCAAGAAGACAATGGATTGACGACATCAAAGACATTGTACAATCACACGGAATGACACTATCCAGTGCCACCCACCGGGCGCTGGAACGCAAATTATTCCTCCCCACGACGCTTGACGGTAGAAGTGAAGATGATGATGACGATTCCCCCTCTTTCGTATTTCCTACCTAAAAATGTGGCCCGTGTCTCCCTTCACCATATTTTCAGAACGTCATCCCCCCTCCCCCCCCCCCCCCCCCCCCCCCCCCCCCCACTTTCGTTTTTCCTACCTAAAAATCCCCCCCCCCCTTTTTTTTTACACAGTATACGTAATAATGGAAGCTAAATTTAACAGCACATACTAAAACAAGTCTAGACGTCCAAAAAAAAAAAACCGTGATTTGTGGGTATACGTACGTTATAAAATGAATTTTAGAAGGGTGAGACGTACAGAACCATAAAGTATGAAGAGAGAAACAATATCAAGTAATCGGTTCTTGTATTAACGCGATCTTGAAATAATCTTAATTCCCCCCACCCTGGAAACCCTAAAATTCCCCACCGGTTGAGAACCACTGCTCTAGATGTTACTACTTATTTCATGATGTTGAAAGCATTTTTGGCCATTCCTATTCTCTTTTTGATTTCTGTTTCACGTCTGCCATCATCTGTTATTACATGTCCAAGATAGGAGAAGCTTGTTACTTGTTCTAGTATCTCCCTGTTTACTGTGATGTTTATTGATGGTCTCGCTTTTTCACTGTGATAATTATCATATTTTTCGATTGTTGTTGTTGTTTTTTTTTTTTTTTTTTTTTTTTGGGGGGGGGGGGGGTGTGAATGTTTATATCTAAACCACTGTGTTATTACTGTTTAAAAACATCAATACTAACGCGTACAATCAGCTGAAGCAATGAAAGGCGTTGGTTAATAGTTGTTATACACAGATGGACAGGCGAGACGGATAGGCACCCTATAGAGACCGACCGACACATAGACAGGCAGGCAGGCAGACAGACAGGTAGGCAGACAGACAGGTAGATAGATAGATAGATAGATAGATAGATAGATAGATAGATGGATGGATCGGTAGACCAATCAATCGATGGACTCACAGGCAGGTGGGTAGGTAGACAGCAGACCTATGGATAGGCAGGCAGGCAGACTGATTTACTGATTGAAAGATTACATGGTGCAGAAAAATGGACAATGAATATAATACGTAAGTGTAACATTGCAGCTTTTAACATGTCGTTATATACAACAGGAAGAATAGCGTGGCCGGTAGACAAAAAACACACACATATTACAAAATATGGGATATGAGAAATGAGATCAAGAGTAAACAATTATGGTACTTGGCATTGTGATTTCGGTCACAGATATGTGGCAAAGTCACGGCAGTTGTATTGCGTGTAAAGGGATAGCCTGTACCACGCCGCGGGCACAAGCGGACTCTTTGCTGGTTTCATAGAACCCCCATCCAAGAATTCTGCGATACGCCCTCGTCATGTACCACGTAAGCTGTGACAGGCCGGCAAAACCAGGCGAGCATAACCGATTCGGCGTCAAACCAATCAGTAAATTACGGTATGCCTACCCAGCATGTGACGACAAGATTCGGCAGACCATGCGGAAGAAAGCATTGATGGTGTAACGGGCAAGACGGCAAAGCGGTTGGAACGTAATGAGCACGGCAAGGCACGTAGAGCGCCCTGGTCATCCACTGCACCTGTATTTGTCTCCAGTCGTCTTGACTTGTCTTGCCACTGGACTCAGATGGACTGAGGCGAGAGTGTGTGGCCGACGAATTGCGCAACTCTTCCTCACTTTAATCCAATTAATCGCGCAAGTCATTCTACCACGTATAAATATCCATGATAGGAGAGTATCGAATTGACAAGAGGATCTTTGAGTTGGTGGCCCCATGAGATGCAGCAACCAGAAACCACGGCGTGGAAACGCCTCTGTCACTCATCAGCTTATCTCCAAATCTGGCAGGATGGTAATCATCGAAAGTGTGTTATACTAATTTGACATCTGTGTTGTAATGTCCGCCGAGTGTGATGTCCTTGAAGTGACAGTTAGGATGGGATGTCCTATGAAACTACAAGGGTAGATTAACTGGTGTCAAGAAAGGCCGAGAAGATGTTGATTGTGCAAATATCACAGCACTGCTATAAACGGGTACAAAATAGTTACCCACAAAGAAAAACTCGCTGGACGAACGAAGGAGGGGGAGAAGGTGAAGAGAAAGAGGAAGGAGGAGAAGGTGTAGAAGAAGAAGGGATTGGAGGCGGAGGAAGTAGAAGATTAGGAGAAGAGAGATCGAGAGAGAAGAAGAAGCAGCAGCAGCAGCAGCATTTAAAGAACTTGGACCACACAGAAAGACAGCACACAAAGAGTTCAACCAGTCGGTCCCGTTGCACATCTTTTCCATCTAGTCTACTTTTTCGCCGTTACACGGAATCCTGTCAACTATTCTCCCGCTAAGTGGTTTGTCATTGTCTTTTCTACTGAGCGTAAACTTGTCCAGGAATCACGAACACCCAAAACATGTTGGAGTTGACTGCTTGTCATAAGTCGGGGTGCCCCACCGGCTAGATGGAAATATTATTCACTGGCGAGCAACCCTAAATAGTCAGAAACTGACTAGGGACAAAATCTATATGGCTGAACTATAGATTAAGCCCATGAATATCCAACGTACAGCTCCAAGTGGCTCGTTACAAAATTAAAATGAACTGTGCTGAATATTCGCCAAGGATGGGAAGGAGAAGGTTAGCTAGAAATAGATTTTTACGTCTGAATTAAAGTGTAAAGACAACTATTCCAGTACAGGTTTTTCTCCCTGACTGCTCCCTTCCTTGGTGTGTAAGTGAACCCCCACCAATGTACACACACAACACGTATGCACAATTGGAATTAAAATATAACGACAGAACTATGAGTTACAATACTACAACATTTATTTACTAATCATAACAATAGACATAGGATGATTGTCAATATGAGGATGATGAAATCATATACATATTGATATTGATGACAAACATTACGTAACTTTACTTGTTACTCCATCTATCTGGATCTGTGGTCCAGATCCCCACTCTCCAGTAGACACACACAAAAGAGAACAGCTTGCCGGTATTCTAGCGATCCTGCCAGTCCTGACACTCCTAGTCAGTAGTCTCTAGTCTTGAGATCTATAACATAGGGCTCCTTGTGAGAGCTTGAAAGAAAGTCGAGAATGTGTTATATCAGTTCTACATCAGCGCAATCCTAATTAAAACATATCATAACACAAACATATACAATGACCAGTCTGGCCAAGTTTATCTTCCAGCTCTACTGTGTTCACCATCCTCCGTCTCCCTACTGTCTTTAGTCTGGGACGGGCTTTCCAATTGTCTCACACGCCTGTAATGATTACATTTCTGCCGCCCCATGTCCATGTCGCTACTACAGAAATTCTGTGTCGTACAGCCGCTCCTTCCAATGTTTGTTTAGCAGCTCACAGGGTCGGTAATGGTATTATAATAATGCCTGATCATCCGGGCTTACAAGCCGTGACCAGTAGCTGTGCCAAGTTTCCATGCATTACCCTCCACCATATGATGAAAAAGGTTTAGCACCATATACCCCATACTACCAATTGTGGGTAATGTCTGTACCATTACACCTCTGCTTCCAACACAATCATTGGTCAATGTGCCAATGCGCAGACAATAGAATAGCACTTCATATTGGTAGGTTTGCATATGACAAATCAATATATCAAACATCCAATACACATAAACATACTGATTAAACTAGACATATTATGATACGTTAACATAATAGCATAATGCACTAGTTAGTTTGTAGGTATACGAGATGAGATGTATATACACAAAAAGAATATGTACGAAGCATATTCCTAGCATTGTATATTCATATGAAATTACACATACATACATCCAACATATCCGTAAACATTATTTTACTTCAAGATGGACATCTAATGATATTCAACATAATAGCATTAGGCATTATTGAGTACTAATATTGTATAGCTACAAAATGAGATATACAACGTCTAATTGAAGTTACCACTTAGTTACTGCTGTTGTAAGAATTAAATAAATAGTCAGTTGACTTATATTCTGTACAACAAATGCACACACCAAAAAGCAACTAGGATAGTGTACAAAGAAATGACAAGCATCTACCAAGACACCTAAAAGTATACCCAGACAAGATCTGTTTCACATAAGGCTCTACTTCTCAGAAGAATAACTCTTTAAAGCAATATGATATTGAACACAGAACTTAGAAAGAATACTCAAGTAACCTGAAGCAATGATAATTCTGGAAGTAACCTAGGTCAGATATAGACAGAGTCATTACATCCATTTAAAACTCGACTAGTTACTAAGAATTAATTCTCCTAGTTAAATCTAGCAACCTAAGAATCATACAAAACGAGCTGGTTGTCTCACCTGTTCTGAAGTCAAACTTAATCTAACCTAAAACAGGCTAGGGACCCTTATTTAAGCTGAGTCCAGCAGACAGTGTCTGAGACACTATTATCTCTTTGGCAGTCCCGTCATAAATTCTTCTTATCTCCTCCTGACAGTAATTGCAATTAACTCCAAGTCTGTCCAGTCATAAAATTCTTTCTGCATGCACACTAGCCTTCACCATAGTGTCACACCTGGATGGTTTTGCGTTGCCAGCCCCAGATCAGTTTCACAGTCTTATCAGTGATTTCACACCTACCTGGGTCTGCCAGTCCGAGTAGACGGGGCTTGTTTCCCGCCCTGGGGCTATTATCTCTCCCTGTGTCAATGTTGTTCACGCCTGGGTGGTTTTATTTCACTCACTGGCCCAGTTCATTGTTGATTCAGCATGTCTGGGTCAGCAGTTTCCCAAGGTGTATACTAATTATCTAGTTGCCATTTTACTTGCCATCTGCAAGCTTACGTCATGGCTAGAGGCTTTTTGTGAATAATCTTACCTCACGACTAGATAGCCGTGGAGTAGCGTGATTAATTCATTCTTTCTCAATTTGGCCTCTCAAATTTGGAGACCGAGAAAAATATTCTGGGATGTTAAGGCGGCATTCCGCGACAGAGCTTTCCCCTTTAAAAAAAAGTTTCTGTCAGAAATCTTTTTTCAACGCACGCCGTACATCCCAGAATAATGCCTAAGCACTCTCCGTTCTGTATCTGCCTAAAGGTTTCCAATATTCCTTGTGGCAGTGGGTTGTCCTGCATAAAGACGTCCCATTTTCCATAACCCAAAGATACTCTGGATAGATCCTTGTACCTGGTTTTCGGCCGGGATTCCCTGCAATAGCTTGGTAAAATCCGGTAAGTTGTCAGAAGGTTGTAATTTTACCCCTCTGGGAAAGATCACAATCAACGGGATTCTTCTACGCCTCTGGGCAGCAATTGTTTTACACCATTCACTCACGTGATTTACTCCTTTCAGCCGAGGATGTACCCGTAGTGAAGGTCTTCGCATAAGCTGGCCACAGCAAAGCTTGTCTCCGTGATATTCCTCCATCCTTTAAAGATCCTTAACAGATTCATCAATATCTTCCTTTTAAAAGGAATAATGTTACACATCATGGTCCCATGATGTAAATTCAACTGGCGCTTTCCTCCTTCAAAGTTGGGCGTAACAATCTTCCCTCCTCGGTGTCGCGGTTTCTTCCCCTGATAATCAGTTAATGGGCTGAGTTTCTCTGCATTAGAGTTTCGTGTGAAAACCGTGCTAGAAATTGGAAATTTAGTGAGCCAAGTTGTCCAGCCTTGAGAAATAACATAGTTATTCACCGGCGATAAAGTGGAGTTACTTTTGAATAAAGTATCCACAAATAGCTGATCTACTCCTATCAAATCGACCTGACTGAAGGGTAGATGTAGTCCTAAGAGTGTTGATTCCAACCCACTCTTGACTTCTGTTACTTCAGGTCCTTGTTGCTGGAATTCCCTGATAACTTCAGCTAATGAGATGATAGGCGTTTCTTCCTCCATCTTGTGCAAAGAATTTTCTTCTTTAGCAACTACAGACAATGTTGTCTGCACAATATCAGAGTCCATATTATGGCTCATGACAATTCCCTGTGTTTCTTGAGTCTCCGAACTGGTATACTGTGAGATAACAACTGGAAATGTTTCCTGGTCTGGATGTTCCTCTCTGGTCCTGCTTTCATGGGCTAAGTCCAGTTGAGGTAAATCCTGCGGTGGGCTGTCTAAGCAATCCATCACATTACGTAAATCATTTGAACTGATGTCTAGTGTCTTTTCCTGAGCTGCAGCCTCAAAGATCACAAGGGGTTCCGGGTCATCCTCCATCCCTCTGTCAGTCAAATTTAATCCCACTTCATCCTCTCCTGAGCTGAAGGGAATAATAAAGTCGGTTACCTTTCGATCTCCGACCTCCTTAAAAGATGTCCTCAGGTCCTCTTCCTTCTTGAGTTTCACCCTCGTTGAAGTAAAATGAGATTCCTGGGAGTCTTGTACTGGCGGACCAGTTAAATTATCTGAACTGATAATTAGTGATTCTTCCCGCGTTGCAGTAATGAAATTCACCTGGGATTCCGTTACTTCCATCCTCCCTATTTCAGTCAGATGTAATTCCACTTCATGATTCTGTGAACAGAAGGGAATGTGAGAATCGGCTAGGTCTCCGCCTGCGACCTCATTAAAGGTTGTCTTCAGTTCCTCTTTCTCTCGAGATTCATTTCTCATAGAAGTCAAGTGGTTTTCCTGAAGGTCCTGTACAGTTAAACCACCATTGCCGTGGTACAAACAGTTATCACGTTTGTGACTGTTTGAAGTGCCTTTGGCACGTTTTTTCTTCCCTCTTTTCCGTTTAGGACAGGGTCGAATGAGAACCTGTAGTTCCCGGTCCACTAACTCTGATTCCGCGGTGGGTGGCAAAGATGTCCCTTCCTTCCTGGTTGGGTGAGCATCCATATCTCCTACCTTATGTTCCGCTAGAAAGGTTAGCTTCTCTGCATTGACTACTTCCATATGCTGTTTATTAATCTCTGCTTCTTCAGTTTTGCTACGCTCTTTTGCTTCAAATAACTCATCAATTGTTTTATTCATCTGTTCCTCCGCCATGTCCCACTCTTTCATCTCATCTCTGATGTATATTTCTAATTGTTCTCCTGTTAAGCCCTCTATTATGCCTAACCTTCTCGTGGACTCTAAGTAATCTGTGCGCGCCTTCAGATAATCTAGATCCTGGGAAGGTGAGTCCATATTTGCTAATGGTAAGCTCCTATGTATCTATCAAATTCAGAGCTAAGCTAGAAAGACAAGAGTGAACCAATGACAGCAGAACCTAAACCAATGTGTAGAGTTTAGCCTCAGCAGTGAAAGACAACTGAAAGTAATATTCAAGTAGTTTCTGGCGACCGCAGTGAAGTAAGTGTGAGAGATATACTACACAGTAATCAATAATATTTACCTAAATAAATATTAAAATGCACTGCATACATGTCATAATTAAAATGGCATAAGTAAGCATAAAATGGCAAATCAGTCAAGCAGTTAAATCATCAAACACATCCATGTAAATATGATTAAAGTGATCAGTTATCATTAAATGATGAATGATACACTAAATGATAAGAATTAAAATACTTATCAATAAATGATAGATGAGGTAGTTCTCATAAGTTCTTATCTGTTATACACTTTTGAAAAGTTATATCTATACTCTGTAACTTCCTCAACTAAAATTAGCTACATCTGATGATAGTCTATTTTGATGACTGAAGATTACAAGAGTTAACTTTTAAAATCGTATGTCTAGGGTCTAGTACCGGAGTCTATTGAAAGCGAGAAGTCCGAATTCAAATACCGTACGAGAAGCCCAATCTGTCATAAGTCGGGGTGCCCCACCGGCTAGATGAAAGTATTATTCACTGGCGAGCAACCCTAAATAGTCAGAAACTGACTAGGGACAAAATCTATATGGCTGAACTACAGATTAAGCCCATGAATATCCAACGTACAGCTCTAAGTGGCTCGTTACAAAATTAAAATGAACTGTGCTGAATATTCGCCAAGGATGGGAAGGAGAAGGTTAGCTAGAAATAGATTTTTACGTCTGAATTAAAGTGTAAAGACAACTATTCCAGTACAGGTTTTTCTCCCTGACTGCTCCCTTCCTTGGTGTGTAAGTGAACCCCCACCAATGTACACACACAACACGTATGCACAATTGGAATTAAAATATAACGACAGAACTATGAGTTACAATACTACAACATTTATTTGCTAATCATAACAATAGACATAGGATGATTGTCAATATGAGGATGATGAAATCATATACATATTGATATTGATGACAAACATTACGTAACTTTACTTGTTACTCGATCTATCTGGATCTGTGGTCCAGATCCCCACTCTCCAGTAGACACACACAAAAGAGAACAGCTTGCCGGTATTCTAGCGATCCTGCCAGTCCTGACACTCCTAGTCAGTAGTCTCTAGTCTTGAGATCTATAACATAGGGCTCCTTGTGAGAGCTTGAAAGAAAGTCGAGAATGTGTTATATCAGTTCTACATCAGCGCAATCCTAATTAAAACATATCATAACACAAACATATACAATGACCAGTCTGGCCAAGTTTATCTTCCAGCTCTACTGTGTTCACCATCCTCCGTCTCCCTACTGTCTTTAGTCTGGGACGGGCTTTCCAATTGTCTCACACGCCTGTAATGATTACATTTCTGCCGCCCCATGTCCATGTCGCTACTACAGAAATTCTGTGTCGTACAGCCGCTCCGTCCAATGTTTGTTTAGCAGCTCACAGGGTCGGTAATGGTATTATAATAATGCCTGATCATCCGGGCTTACAAGCCGTGACCAGTAGCTGTGCCAAGTTTCCATGCATTACCCTCCACCATATGATGAAAAAGGTTTAGCACCATATACCCCATACTACCAATTGTGGGTAATGTCTGTACCATTACACCTCTGCTTCCAACACAATCATTGGTCAATGTGCCAATGCGCAGACAATAGAATAGCACTTCATATTGGTAAGTTTGCATATGACAAATCAATATATCAAACATCCAATACACATAAACATACTGATTAAACTAGACATATTATGATACGTTAACATAATAGCATAATGCACTAGTTAGTTTGTAGGTATACGAGATGAGATGTATATACACAAAAAGAATATGTACGAAGCATATTCCTAGCATTGTATATTCATATGAAATTACACATACATACATCCAACATATCCGTAAACATTATTTTACTTCAAGATGGACATCTAATGATATTCAACATAATAGCATTAGGCATTATTGAGTACTAATATTGTATAGCTACAAAATGAGATATACAACGTCTAATTGAAGTTACCACTTAGTTACTGCTGTTGTAAGAATTAAATAAATAGTCAGTTGACTTATATTCTGTACAACAAATGCACACACCAAAAAGCAACTAGGATAGTGTACAAAGAAATGACAAGCATCTACCAAGACACCTAAAAGTATACCCAGACAAGATCTGTTTCACATAAGGCTCTACTTCTCAGAAGAATAACTCTTTAAAGCAATATGATATTGAACACAGAACTTAGAAAGAATACTCAAGTAACCTGAAGCAATGATAATTCTGGAAGTAACCTAGGTCAGATATAGACAGAGTCATTACATCCATTTAAAACTCGACTAGTTACTAAGAATTAATTCTCCTAGTTAAATCTAGCAACCTAAGAATCATACAAAACGAGCTGGTTGTCTCACCTGTTCTGAAGTCAAACTTAATCTAACCTAAAACAGGCTAGGGACCCTTATTTAAGCTGAGTCCAGCAGACAGTGTCTGAGACACTATTATCTCTTTGGCAGTCCCGTCATAAATTCTTCTTATCTCCTCCTGACAGTAATTGCAATTAACTCCAAGTCTGTCCAGTCATAAAATTCTTTCTGCATGCACACTAGCCTTCACCATAGTGTCACACCTGGATGGTTTTGCGTTGCCAGCCCCAGATCAGTTTCACAGTCTTATCAGTGATTTCACACCTACCTGGGTCTGCCAGTCCGAGTAGACGGGGCTTGTTTCCCGCCCTGGGGCTATTATCTCTCCCTGTGTCAATGTTGTTCACGCCTGGGTGGTTTTATTTCACTCACTGGCCCAGTTCATTGTTGATTCAGCATGTCTGGGTCAGCAGTTTCCCAAGGTGTATACTAATTATCTAGTTGCCATTTTACTTGCCATCTGCAAGCTTACGTCATGGCTAGAGGCTTTTTGTGAATAATCTTACCTCACGACTAGATAACCTTGAAGTAGCGTGATTAATTCATTCTTTCTCAATTTGGCCTCTCAAATTTGGAGACCGAGAAAAATATTCTGGGATGTTAAGGCGGCATTCCGCGACACTGCTACGTCCTGTAAAAGAAATACAACTATAACCCCTGCAGTAAACTTATCATAAAGAGGTGCGGAGATTACATTGTTAACCTCTGGCTCATACAATTTTGATTCGATTCATGGCGTGGGCGGTGGATTTTATAAAGGTATGGTATACTTCCTTCACCCTCTGGTGCTTGGGTAGTGGATTACATCTAGCCTTTTCAGACAAGGGCAAAACACCCGGAAGACCGCGTGTATGTTGAACATCCCCCAGCATTTCCATATTGGAAAGAGCAGGCCGATTACACCGCTGCCCTGGTCAAATTTCCAAAGTAGGAAAGCTGCCAAAACTTGAATACTTACACCACATGTGATTCTTGTATACATACATTTAGATCATGGCTGCTGCTACGGAGTTGGTGCACTATATTGATAATTTCTTTGTATGATTGATATGAATGGGAAAAACCGTGTGCTATGAAATTGATTCTTGACCGCACACACCTACAACAAAACACACATCGCACGCACACTTAACACATAGACATGTAGCGCGCCCGCCCACACACACTCACACACACGCGCACACACACACACACACACACCAGCAAGTAAAAGCCAGTGTGATAATGACATATAACAGCCAAATCCGTTTAGTAAACATCAAGCGCCATCTCGGATCTGTCCGTCAGCCGGATTACATGAGAGAGAAAACCGGAGACTTAGCCAGAAACACTGCCACTGAACTGAACGGCTGTGCAAACTGAGAAGATAATGGCCGCGGGAAATAGTGGCAACTCGAAATCTAACGAAATAGCTTGTCCGTTGGGATATAACGGTGTTGGTTGGTGGATTGTGAACTATGGAAGATTGAGTTTTAACTCTTGGGCTCTCATTGGAGAGCTTCCTGATAATTAGATTAATCCTGTTAGTGAAGGACGTTGTATGGCATCAGCACACCGGATGTTTTTGGGCGTGTACTCTTATCCATTCGGCCACGCTGATCTTCGACTTTCTACTTGATAGTGATAAAATCTGGGGGACCACATCAATAGCAACTACAAACATCACCGCCCCAACGAGGTTTCGACCACAAGACCATCAGACGTGCATACTAGCCCCTTCACTACCACTTCGGAGCTCTCCTTCTTTTACAACATGTACATGATGTGTGGATGAAATAATGTATGAAATAGTTAGTGTTAGAAGGGCAGAATGGCAGACCGGCTTGCGTACCCAATTCTTTACTTCTTGAAAATAAAGTGTGTTCGTTCGTTCACTGCTGGACTGTCAGGACAATTGTATGCCTTGTTCTGGTGCAGAGTTGTCCAGTTACTGTGCTGAACTCTCTGTCTGGGAACTATGTTTGCCAAACAACGCCCTCCACTTTCAGGATGAATCTTTTGAGCAGGAAACTTCAAAACCAACCCGAGGGTCGGACAACCTTATGATAGTTACCCCCTTACGCCAGTTGTCTAACCACTGAGATACCAGGTTAAACAACCAACCGATTAAAGAGCTGTCAAATTCCTATTGGCGTAGTCACAGACCTAATTACCATGCAGTGTATTGTTCCTCGGGAACTTGTGTTTGACAAACGCCAGTCAATCAATAAGGCGGTACGAAGTATATTGATCCGTTTCGTTAAATACTACCTCAGCGCAGATACTTCTGTTGTCGATTGCGTATTTCTCAATACTTCACCTTATGCCCCTCAGGTTGTCATGTTTATGTTTCGTTTGTAATTCCCCGAAGTCGTGTTTTCCACGTGGATTCCTGGGTCGACCCTTGCTTATAAAATTGCTGCGTGCATATGTATATGTTGGTAAATGGCTCGTCAATTGAGGGAGAGATAGGCCACGTAATCCCCGTTGCCCTCAGCCTACATAATGTGATGGTGCTATCACAATACATAACCATAGTAGGAGCCCGCTTCCGGACAAATGGTCCGTACTTATATAATTCTATGCTGTGATCCATGAGTTGTAAACAGCTTCTATCGCTGTCTTCCTCTATATCCTTTCCTCTTAATCTTACTTGTTCAATCTTACTAATTTAATAGACAGTTCATAAATAAACACACGTGATTGGCGCTCATAGATGTTGACGAAGGAAGTAGAGACTAGAAGACACACTAGACAACAAACAAATAGAAAACTATATATACCGACCGGGATTCGAACCTGTTAACTCCAAATCACGACGTCCTTGCAATAGGCATTTGTTGCTGTAACAATAGGTTGGCGTGTGGCGTTATTGACCTTTAGCCTCTTGATACCCTCGTTCCCGTCATAACCACATTCCGGTTCAGTCGCGTTGTTGGAATCGTACACGCGCATTTCATGAAACAAGTGTCCAGTCCACAACAAGGATACAAATGAGTAACTTTTATATTTATATTTTCATCAAGTGTTTGTCATGTAGTTGTATCGGCGTGTGTTTGTTGTCTGTGCGCTGATGAAGACTTTGGCCTTCAATTTGTTATTTGTGAGCGTATTCTAGTGAGGCTTGCCGCCTACTTCTTGTATTCTTCCAATGGACATTAGGTTGGGCTCTCTTGACAATGCAATACCTAAATCTTTGGACATTTTGTTAGAATGTTGACAGTGTAGTTGTTTCCACTTAGGGAGGGGTTACTGAAGTTCCAGCGCCTGTATCTAGCGCCTTTCCTCCAATTTCCTCCGTGATTCATGAGCATAATTTTTCTAGGATCAAGTAAATTCCCTACCGTTTGCTAAAATGCTCATAGGTTCCTTACTTACTTAACCCTCTTTTTGCTTTGAACTCAAGCGTAGTCCATGCTCTGTTCCTGTACCAGTGCATATCATACAAAATGCTCCTCACTGCCCCATGTGAAAAGTGGACCAGACAGGAGACTTGACAAACCAACACCCCGCACATGTATACTATGCATAATGCCGCTGTCAGAATGCCAACACGAAAGTCCTTCAGCGACCGACCGGCCGTAATTTTTCTGAACATGCAGTTCAGACGACAACCGTGGACACATGTAAAAGCACTTTACAATAATTCACACCTCACATTGTTGCTCCACGCACTCAACTCAGTATCAGGGCCACGGAACCATGCACTACCATACGCTATATGTGCTGTGTTGAATCGTGACCTGTTACATCCTGTTATGCCTCCAGGCTGATGGGAAGTACTAGTACTCACCAAGGTCAGTCAGGAATGAATTATGTTATTTTTATTCTCCTTCTTCGTCTTCTTCTCTCGTTCGCTTTCGTTGGCTTGAAATTTACCTATAACTGCAGTTTTGCTGTCCACTGTTGTATCTCTAGGCCAGAAGGTTTGCCTAGATATGTCGTTATTTTGGGCAGTCTTGATTTATCTGATCTGCTATTTGCGGTGCCAATCCACATGTGCACATGGCTGATTCGCCAAACTTGAATTTTGTATACATGTGGTTGCGTAATCTATTGTGTCCTGTTCTGAGGCACAGAATAATGATGTGTTCTGGTCTGTCCATAAAATGGTAGTCGTCTTGAGCTGGTTTTGGTGGCTTTGTAACTGATTTGATCATTCTTTTCTTTTGGTGGTATGTAACGGGTACGTCAGGTTGTCTTCTATTGCTCCGTCCTTAGCTAATCGATCAGCTGTCTCGTTTCCGGGTACCCCACAATGAGATGATATCCTCAGTATGGTGACGTTTCGTTGGCTGTCTATTTCAGAAATAATGTCCGTAGTACTGGCAACTTCCCAAACAGGAACGCCTGAAGTACTGATTTTGCATCTGACAATAGCTCCGCTTGTTGTGTACCATGGTTGATATTTAGTGGTTATTTATATAATCTTATTCAACATAACAGCAGGTCCTTTGTAGAACTTCACTCCCATTACGGCCCGCTAGAAGGACACAACATTTTGTCAAGTCGCCTGCATCGTGCATTGCCACTTCCGGCGTGACTTTAGTGCCTTGTGTCCACCTTTATTCTGGTGAATCCCTCCCTTTTATTCCAGGAAAGACGCTTCCCATTACTGTTCTTTTTAAACTGCCATGCCATCTATCTTGGCTAAAGTATTGCCTCCCATTACTGTTCTTTCTAATCTACTATACCATTTAGTATGGCCAAAATATTGCCTCCCAATACATCGCCATAATTGCACTGGAAGTTTAAGAGCCAGCGCTCTTATCATTTAGACGACATCGACCTCCCAATGGCAAACCACTGAACGTAACATATCCTAGTAAATCACAACCAGCCCATACTGGCCGATGCTGGACGCTTAGAGGAAAGGCGATACGCACATATAATCAGATTTCTATTGGTACTGTTGGGGTTGGAACTCTTCGCTGGCTTCTGAGGATGGGGACGGAGCGCTTATGGGAATGCCACGAATGCTGTGATGTCGGTTCCTAAATCAATCAATCAATCACCAGCCTATACACACTAGGCTTGATAGCAACGTCCTGTAAGGACATGCAGCACAATTTTCTGTGTCTAGTACGTGGGTGATGTTCTTAACCGCCTGTGGGAACCTTGACGGTCTACGCAGAAACAACATGTCTGTGGCCTCTGATTGTGTTTGCTCTGTGTGCATGATCCACAAACACACAGTAGGAGGGATCAGAACCTTTGCCTCGCGGTGTACTTCTCTCTTCATTTCTGGTTTGTTTCTTTTTCCTTCTTCTTCTTCTTCTTCTTCTTCTTCTTCTTCTTCTTCTTCTTCTTCTTCTTCTTCTTCTTCTTCTTCTTCTTCTTCTTCTTCTTCTTCATGTGCCGCTGCTGCTGCTGATTTCACTACTCCTCTTCCTTCTTTTCTCCTTCTCCTTATCAATTTCTTCTTCTTCTTCTTCTTTCTTCTTCTTCTTTCTTCTTCTTCTTCTTCTTCTTCTTCTTCTTCTCATGTGCCGCTGTTGCTGCTGATTTCACTACTCCTCTTCCTTCTTTTCTCCTTCTCCTTATCAATTTCTTCTTCTTCTTCTTCTTCTTCTTCTTCTTCTTCTTTTGCTGCTGCTGATCTTCCTCCTCCTCCTCCTCCTCCTCCTCCTCCTCCTCCTTCTTCTTCTTCTTCTTCTTCTTCTTCTTCTTCTTCTTCTTCTTCTTCTTCTTCTTCTTCCGATCTTCCTCCTTCTTCTTCTTCTTCTTCTTCTTCTTCTTCTTCTTCTTCTTCTTCTTCTTCTTCTTCTTCTTCTTTTGCTGCTGCTGATCTTCCTCCTCCTCCTCCTTCTTCTTCTGCTTCTTCTTCTTCTTCTTCTTCTTCTTCTTCTTCTTCTTCTTCTTCTTCTTCTTCTTCTTCTTCTTCTGCTGATCTTCCTCCTCCTCATCCTCCTCCTTCTTCTTCTTCTTCTTCTGCTGCTGATCTTCCTCCTTCTCCACTTCCTCCTCCTCCTCCTTCTGCTTCTGCTTCTTCTTCTTCTTCTTCTTCTTCTTCTTCTTCTTCTTCCAGAGGATCATAGACTCACCCAGCCCTTTATAGACTTGTTCATGAACGGTTGCATTTTGCAGCAAAGTTTTCTACCGGACAAGGTTGCCAGTCTCACATAAACCCTCCCGAGTCGCCTTCTACGACATGAATTGCCCGTTACCGTGTTTACATTCTTAGCTTCCCTGGCGACGACGCTAACACACGGACGATTGTTTGTTTAACACTTCTGTATTTTCTGTCCACAAATGTTGACCCATTTCTGGGGGAGAATAACAGAAGACAAGCATAAGGGGGTAAGTTTTAAAAGAGAGAATTAACCTGTAACCGTCTGTCTTTTCCTGGCTGCTGTGCTTGTCCTCAGGGATTCCGGCCTTGCGTTGTTGCGTGCACACACGTCCCTGACCTAGATACAGACCGTACTGATAAAAGTGGGTCTCTCTTTGGGAGCAGGTTGTGCTGTGAAAACTGGGTGGTGGGGGAGGCAGGGGAGGAATAAGTGTGCGTTCTTGTGAGTAGTTGCACAGAGAGAGAGAGAGAGACAGAGAGAGAGAGGAGGGGGAGAGATTAACGTGTTCTTGTGAGTAGTAGCAATGAGGGAGAGAGTTTGAGGAAGGAAAACGTTCTTGAGAGTAGTATCAGGGAGGGAGAGAGAGAGAGAGAGAGAGAGAGAGAGAGAGAGAGAGAGAGAGAGATACAATATGAGGGAGAAACACGTTCTGGTGAGTAGCATCAGAGAGAGAGAGAGATACAATATGAGGGAGGAACACGTTCTGGTGAGTAGTATCAGGGAGAGAGAGAGAGATACAATATGAGGGAGGAACACGTTCTTGTGAGTAGCAGCAGGGAGAGAGAGAGAGAGAGAGAGAGAGAGAGAGAGAGAGAGAGAGAGAGAGAGAGAGTGATTAATGTGTTCTTGTGAGTAGTAGCAATGAGGGAGGGAAACGTTCTTGTGAGTAGTATCAGAGAGAGAGACAGACAGACAGACAGAGAGGTGGTGCTGTTAATTCTGGGAGAACGTTGTATTATGAAATTGGGTGGTAGGAGTGTGCGGAGGGAATGAGACTCGTTCTTGTGAGTAGCAGAGATTGAGAGAGAGAACAAGGTGGCGGGAGAGAGAAGGGTAACTCTTTAAGTTAACAACAATGCTTTCTGTGGGATCATGCATTGTGCGCGTCTATCATCAATTAACACAGCAACACCATAAAGCAGTGACTTGTTCTGTGCAGCGCTTTTACCCCATAGCAATCTTTCAAATTGTCGCTCTATCACAGTGGTTCTCAACCAGGTGGGGAATCCCCCCCCCCAGGGGGGAATTTTAGGGTTTCCAGGGGGGGGGGGAATGAAGATTATTTCAAGATCGCGTTAATACAAGAACCGATTACTTGATATTGTTTCTCCCTTCATACTGTACGGTTCTGTACGTCTCACCCTTCTAAAATTCAATTTATAAAGTAAGTAGCTCCACAAATCATGTTTTATGTGGATGTCTAGACTTGTTTTAGTATGTGCTATTAAATTTCGCTTCCATTATTACGTACACTGTGTAGGGGCAGGGCGGGATTTATAGGTAGGAAATATGAAAGGGGGGAATGACGTTCTGAAAATATGGTGAAGGGGGGCACGGGCCAAATTTTTAGGTAGGAAATATGAAAGGGGGGAATGACGTTCTGAAAATATGGTGAAGGGGGGCACGGGCCAAATTTTTAGGTAGGAAATATGAAAGGGGGGAAATGACGTTCTGAAAATATGGTGAAAGGGGGCACGGACCAAAAATGGTTGAGAACCACTGCCTATCATATGCCAGATCTCTCTCTCTCTCTCTCTCTCTCTCTCTCTCTCTCTCTCTCTCTCTCTCTCTCTCTCTCTCTCTCTCTCTCTCTCTCTCTCGCTCAAGTCATTAAATAACAGGAATTTTATAATAAAGTGCATGGAAGAGTGAGGACAATTGAAAATTTTATTTAAGGAGACAAACTGGCTCTTAAGCAATACCACATGAGGGGTCGTGAGGATCGAGAAGATTGCACATGCGCAATAGCAATTACAAAATGGCTGCCCCACTATCGACTTGCACCGCGTAAGAACAACGAGGTGTTATGCGTTTTGTGCGTGTGTGTGTGTGTGTGTGTGTGTGTGTGTGTGTGTGTGTGGGTGGGTGGGTGGTCAGAGGATATGAAATCTGCACAAGCATGATGGTTCGGTATGGAGACAGTTGTTTGAGTCAGGGGAGAGGGTATGCATTGATAAAAATATTTAAACATGTTAAGAAAAAATGCAATACGCAGGAATTCGATGGACAAAGCATGATGACCATCTTTTGGGATATCGAGAACCTTATGTTGGTGCGTTTCCGGGAAAGTGGTGAAACTGTGCCTAGTGTTCATTACAGTGACATGCTAGTGAACAAACTGAAGTATTATTGCCGCACGGTAACACCAGCGAGCCTGAAGAGTTAAGGTTACCTGGCTAGTGCAGTCACCGCGAACTGCAAGTTAGTTGTCTTTTTGCCCTCAGCAGAATAAAATCTATTCACCTTAAGATGACTCGAACCAGCCCGGGGCTCTCCTGCCCCAGACACTATCTGCTCTGAAATTTGAGGTATTGAAACATCCAGCATACAATCCAGACTCGGCGTCGTTGGACTTTGACTGGCTTGGACGCTGGGAAGAACAAAGAAATATATTCGTAAAATTCCTGTTACTTAATGATTTACCTTCGTAAGTAAGCTGTAAGCATATATTTGTATGTGTGTGTGTAGGCAAATAGGTGGATAGACAGATATGCAGACAGAGGGTGAGACATAGAGAGAGAGACAGACAGACAAGAAGAAAAAAAAAGAGAGAGAGAGAGACAGATAGACAGACAGACAGGAAGAAAGAGAGACAGAGACAGAAATAAAGAGACAGGCAGACAGAGTGAGGGAGAAAATGAGAGAGAGAGAGAGAGAGAGAGAGAGAGAGAGAGAGATTGGCAGAGAGTGAGTCACAGAGAGAGGATATTTTGATGTGTTTTTGTTATAAGTAGGAACATGCATATGTGTGTGACATAGTTTAGAGAGGACTAACATGATTTTACATTGTAAGGAGGGGGAGGGGGAGAGAGAAAGAGAGAGATGTTGACCCCGGCGGGGTAGAAAAAAAAATAGGGTGTCTTTTACATTGCATAGATCAACGAATGGATGGGATTCGTGTACAGACAGATGGAGCAGTCGAAGGGGTCACGCGATGTTGTGTGAAGTGGTTGTTTTCTGTTGGGAGTGTGTTAGTACCTGCCTGGCTCGTATCTGGTGTGTCTGGTATGTTGTGTTGTGTCAGACAGCGGGGGGATGATAGGCTGGTAGGTGTGTGTGTGTTCTACACTTATGTGCGGAGTGCAAGTATGCGTCTGAGCTTCACTAATAGCGCGTACGCTTGATGCTTGGGGTGGATTTCTATATCTGTGTCAGGAGAGAAGCCTGCTCCGTGGCAAAGGGGTTTAGGATGCAGTTCATAATCCCGCATACCCGCGTTCGAAACACAGCTGTGTTGGTTTTTTTATGAAATGATATGTGTGCCGGTCGTTCAGAAAGCAATGGAAAACTACTGAACGTAAACTTGCCCAGGAATCATGATCAGCCAAAAATTGATGGGGTTGGCTGCTACGTCCTGTTAAGAAAATGCGACTAACTTTTAAAACATCGGGAGAGAGAGAGAGAGAGAGAGAGAGAGAGAGAGAGAGAGAGAGAGAGATTTTAAAAGGGTCGAACATTGGACACACAAGTCTGTCTTACACTCATATTTCGCACGAGAGAGAGAGAGAGAGAGAGAGAGAGAGAGAGAGAGAGGGGTTAATATTGACTCTAAGGGAGCCTGGATAAATCAACTAGCACGAAAATTGAGACTGACAATTTTTTCAAGAATGCAGTCTCAAGTGAAAGAGTTGACATTGCGGTTTCGCCTTCGTCAGCCAACGAAAACAAAATGACACTTATAGAACTACATTTAAAATGTCATTAAAAAGTCGCTTGGCTTCAAAGCGTGATGACCGAAGATGTTTGAACCACAGGACGCACATATCAAACTGTGAGCCACCATTTCTATGTTAGCTGCCAAGAAGTGACACAGTTAGTGTAGTTGGTTTTTTTAAAATTCGCATATCCTTTTACAGGACATCGCTATCAACAGCAGCATCTTTCAGCTGTCTGTTGATTTCTTGGCAAGATTACGCTCAGTAGTTTGCCATTGCTTTCTGAGCGGCCGGCTCAGTTATCCCGCAAGTCACCAGCGGGGGACGAACCGCTCCCAGTTCTCGCCCGCTACGAGACTGCGTGATAAACGGGATTACGGAGAAAGTGGTGTAACCCCTCGGCCAGAGAGACCGGCTAGTGTAGTTTAAGCGAAGGTAAAATACATTTTGCGGCGAGAGACGCCAACTCTGTAGGGAAGGCACAAGTGGGATGGACAAACATGGGGTAAAGAATGTGAGGGGATCTTTGTGGGTTAATTGACTAATAAAAGTTAATGGTTGATATTTCTATGTTGTGGTTTTCGAAATTATAATGATAATGTATGTGATAATAAAAGAAATATTGAAAATATATAGCGAAAGGAAAAGGAAACAAGACATTCAGTAGGCTTTTCAGAAATTCAAAACATTGTATTCCATTAGTAAATGTAAACACTGAAGCCATAAATACTATGTAGTCAGGCTTTAGCATTTAGGCGGTTTCAGTCTGTTTTATGCAAACAGGAAGAGTTCGTGTTAAATTTGAAATTACCGTGGGGATAACTGATGCTGCACATTCGAACAATACTTGTGATTATGCGTTTTAATTGTTTCAGCTAAAGTATTATTCATTTATTCATTTCATGTGGTATTTAACTCTGCAGTATGCACCCGACGAGATGCAGCGAAATATTCCAGGCAATAAACCCAGCAATGTTTTGTTTGTGACGTCTGTGTTTACATTCAGTAGGCGTTATCTCAGCACGAACAGTTATAAATATCCGCTCCACATATTGGCCTCCTGGTCTTTAAATGTTCAGGGGCGAGTGGCTGAGTGACCACGTCTATTGGCCTCCTGGTCTTTAAATGTTCAGGGGCGAGTGGCTGAGTGATCACGTCGCCTCTGCCGCCCCATAGCTCCGGCCTGATCATGATAGCATGTGACCCTGTGCATCATCATGTGCCGTGCCGATAACCCTGGGCAGTCAGAGCTCGATATCTCACACGATCACCGGAGTCTTGGATCCGGTCTATGTTCTTTACCCGGTTATGCCATGTCGCCAAGTCATCCAGATGTTTATCTCTCTGTCTTCCTCTCGCTCTTTTCCCATCAGTTTTGCTTGTTGTCACTGATGTTTTCTAATGTATGTCTCCCATAACGTATTCAAACACTCTTCACTGTCTGCGTTATTTGTACAATCGATTTACGGTTTTTATTTGCTTCTTGAACTGTCTCTTACGTTTGTTTTCTGTCCGCCCAATGTATTCTTTACAGTTTCCCCAGAACCACATTTTCACCTTTGATTACATGTTTCTCAGCTTGCCTGCTAATTGTCCATGCTTCACATGCATATAACTGTATAGATTCTATATAGCACTCCAACACTCGTTTTTCCCAAGCATCGGTATATGTCCAAATACTTGCCAGTTTGGCATGCTGGCATGAACAGCTGTTAGCAGACTAACCAGTCAGTTGGTTTTAAAACACATACGCCATAAACCAAATATTGCACCGTTTATTACCTGGCATATTTCGCCGCATCTCATTAGGTGCATACTGCAGTTATATATTACATAAAGTGGCAAACAAAAATAGTAATTTCAGTATTTACCTTTGAACATAAATGTTATTGACTGGTTCTAATAGTATCTTCGATATAGAAAAGAACAATTGCATCTATACGACTGGAGATGAATAATATTGAAGGAGGTTGCCTACTAAAGACGATGAAACAAAGACAGTTGAAATATTTTGATCACTTGAAACGTCAGGAAAGTTTGGAGAGAACAATAATTGAGGGGTATATGCCCGGGAAGAGAGGAAGAGGAAGGCCGAAGAGAAGATGGGCTCAGGATGTGGCGGGTGATCTCCAGATGGGTGTGTCGGACGCGGGGCATCTTACTTATGATCGAGAAGTTTTCCGGAAGGTTGTTATGGGAGTGAGGTTCTGCAAAGGACATGCTACTGAATGAATTTACGACCCAAAAAAAATCCGACTTGTTCAACCTGCTTCTTCAGCGTTGGTTATAATTGAGATCTGTTTTTTTTTTTTTAAATTTGTTATTTTTTTCTGTTGTCTTTTTTTTTTTTGGGGGGGGGGGGGGGGAGGGGGGGGGGGGGGGTCTTCTTTCTATATTTGCTCTCTTTCGAGTTAGCCCTAAACAGGATTGGTTAAATTTTCCCCATCTGTGTTCATCGGGCACGGTTGGGCCTAATGGGGCTCGCGCTGTTTGGCATTTTCTTTATTGACATATAATACTTAAGCTGAAATATTAAGTACATAGTTGCTGATATTATTCGAAGGTGGAAAACGTTAGCCCCACGGAAGTCTAACATTTAACAGGAAGTCTTTCTGTTCGCATAGCAACGGCTGTTCAACTTAAACGTTGACTTCTCCTCCTTGACTTTGTGACGTAAATTAAAAGTACCTCACAAGTCGGAGTCGGTTCGCTTGATGGTGGAGGAGCGTTGATAATAGGACAAGCTGGCCCATACGCAAAAACCAGTCATTATTGGATCACACTAGAATTAAAGCGAGCGAACGAAAACACACTCGTGCGCACATACAACACTAATAATCTGTTATTGAGACGTGGTCGCCCACGCCAGCCGGCACGCCACAGGAAACAACAACGTCTCATATGTGACTGTGGTTACATTAGCCGGGTGACTTTCTTCCACTGGTGCTCGGGTATTTTATCGACATCTGGTTCTCATGTAAGTAGGCCAACAGAGATCGATTGATCGTGTCTGCCAGAATCTGTAAGGGTATTGTTGTTATGCGGGTGAGTTCTTGAACAGCAGTTTCCGTTCTCGATTTGCCGCTGACATCCCAGAGTGGTGAGGGAGAAATAAGAACGCGTGGTCTTGTATATTTGGGCTTAAAATTACGCTTCATGACTTTGGAACGAACAAACGAACTGTATTTTCAAAGGGTTGACAGTTAGTAGGAACTGCACTGATAATGTCATGCACACGGTCAGTTGCGAATTCAACGGCTGGGCTAGTCGACTGCGAAAATGAGGGAAAGATTGGCCACCTGTTCCCTCGTGCATTCTTCTTCTTCTTCTTCCCTTCATCCCCCATTGAGGCAAAGTCAACCAAACCACGCCAAGCCGTTCTATCTTTTGCTATCCCCTACAGCTCCCTCCATTTACTCCCAGTTTTATTCATCTCTGTCTATAATCCTCTTCTCCAAGTGATTTTTTGGTCTCCCGCTCTTTCGTTTGCCATGTAGGTTCCAGGCAAGAGAGTGTCTAGTTATTCTCACTATTCTGCGCAGAATATAAATGTAAATGAACAAACTATGAAGAACTTGGAAGCAATAGAGATGTGGTTTCTGGACAATTGTTGCGAATTCCTTGGACTGCCAGAGTTACTAACGACGATTGCCTGAAAGAGGCAACTAGAACATTATATACAACAATAAGAAAGAACAGCTTTCTTTGGTCATGTGATGAGGAGTGAGGCATTGGAGAACATCGTGAAAACTGGAAAGATCAAGGGGAAGAGAGGAAAAGACCGAACAAGAGAAATGATGCTGGGTGTACTGAATCGATGGCATGGATGAATATGATCAGCAGAGTTTGTCCAGAACACCAAAGACTGAGAAATGTGGAGAGACATGAATGCCTACGCCAGCTGGCAGGGCACTTGATGATGATGATGATTCTGCGCAGACACCAATTAGTGAATGTGTCTAGTTTATATGTAATTCTTTTAGTTGTTCTCCGTGTTTCTAACCCATACAGTATTGCAGATTGAACATTAGAGTTAACAATTCTAAGTTTGGTGCTAAGTTGAACTTCCCTTGACTTAAAAGTGTAACAGATTAGGCTAAGTACTGCGGAATGTCGTACTCGGGTCGGCGTACTAAATAGTTACCCCAACCCAATAAGTTAGTGCGTAGGGGTCGGGCAATGTAATAGGGGGCATTTAAGAAAGAAGCTTAGTGTAATTTCAAGTGATTTTAATCTGTTTGGTCCACTTAGGGATGCACTCCATGGGACAAGGCTTGAAGATGATGAAAGAGTGATTCATGCAGCTAAGAAATGACTACATGATCAAATCTGTCACGGACAAGGAATACATGCGCTTGGTTCGCGCTGACATAAAGCTGTACAAGTTAATGGGGATTGTGTTGAATAATACCAATGTTTACTTGACATATTCATGTATATTGTGTATAAATGTCATGCTTTTTTAATGAAAAGCGCCTGAGAAAAACAATGCGGTTCATTACCTACTGAACGCCCCTCGTATTTATATTTCACAGTCTGTTCCTGAATTATACAGGGGTGCGTTTTTAATGTACTTCAATATATATATATATATATATATATATATATATATATATATATATATATATATATATATATATATATATATATAGAGAGAGAGAGAGAGAGAGAGAGAGAGAGAGAGAGAGAGAGAGAGAGAGAGAGAGAGAGAGAGAGAGTATCTTCGTCACTGAAAAACACGAAATATCCAGAAGTACACGAGGCTGGCAAAACTACAAAGTACTGAACAGAATTGTCAGTTCAGGATGTAAACAGTGCAGTCACACACGTACAGATTCAAACACACCCGTCAATCCTACCACATTCCCAAGTCCTGTTTCCTTGAATCAATACACGGACAGTTGTCCGAGTGCATGCCTCCAGCATGATCGGAGAAAGAAAAGTATCTCTCATTCAAGAAAGCTTCCATTGCTCAATGTAGCGATTTCGACACTCCCGACTTTTTGATGGTTTTGTCACGTTTTCTCTTGCCGGTGACCTGCAACATATCTGTTATTTCCTGCTGTGCTATTTCTAATTAAGAAGCCAATTAACCCATAACCCGAGGAATTAACCCATAACCCGAGGAAATGCGGTAGCACTGTGACCAGAATTGTGTCTAAATAGATCTTTAATCCCAGGTCGTCTCTGTTTAACATGTATAACAGAATATGTCTTTGGAAGTAAGAAATTATGTTATTAGACAGACAGTGGGATCAAAACCTTGTGCCACATGTATTGAAAGGCAGAAGATCAAATTGTTCGACCATCGGGTTAGAAACCGGTCTTCCTGGCCTAGGCGTTAGCGACTTTCTCCGTATTCCCGTATACTCTCGTTAGTAACGTAACGACAGCGAGAATCGGTAGTGGTTCTAGCCGCGTCGGTAACTTACGGGGTATGTGAGCCGGTCGCCCAGAAAGCAATGGCAAACTACTGAGCGTAATCTTGCCAAGAAATCAACAATCAGCTGAAAGATGTGAGTGTTGACAGCGATGTCTTGTAAAGGATGTGCAAACATTTATTGTTTATCGGGTTAGAATGCAACACCAGCACTGGCCCTACATCAGAGAAGATCTGCTACGGGAGCAAGAGGTTTGACGCCATCAAAGTCATTGTACAATCACACGGAATGACACTATCCAGTGCCTCCCATCGGGCGCTGGAACGTCAATTATTCCTCCTCACGACGCTTGACGGCAAAAGTGGATGGTGATATGATGATGATGATGATGATGATGATGATGATCTATCGAGTGCCGAATGAGGTGTGGGATCATCACTATATACTTTATGAGCCTCAGAGTAGAAAATATTCCGCTACTCAATTCATAACCTACTTGTGGGTCATGGGTACAGCATGATGCAGGCGTGCGTAGACCCTCAGAGTATCATCATCCTGTGCCTTGGCGGCTGGCGAGGGCGATCATGCCTCTGCACAAATTTCTATCTCTGATGGCATGGATCAGTTCGTGTGTTGACGCCCATCCGTGCCATGACACAAGTCTGTCAAGAATCTTCTCCTGCTGTCTCTTTCTTTATCTCTCCTCCCGCAAATCTTTCCGATTGTCATAACACGTTCCAGGTTGTGTCTTCTCATAATGACCCCAAAACGATGACTGATCCTGTCTGATGTTTGTGGTAAGTTGTCTTTACGACTCAACTGAAGGTAAGCTTGAGAGTAATACTAGTTGGATTCAACATTGGCGAATCAGAAATATGCACATGTGGATTGGCGCCTTAGACAGGAGATCACATACTCCAAGACTGCCCGAAATACGATATATCTAAGCAAACCTTCTGGCCTAGAGAGACGACACTGGAAGATAAACTCTTGGGCCACTGAGTGAACTAAACAAGATAGTGAAGTTTATACCAGTCAACATTGCAGATTTATACAAATTTTAATCTGACGAAAGAAGAAGACAGCAGTTGTTCTCACTATCATCATGTGGCAATTCCTTTGCAGAACATGACTATCATCACGAACGCAGAAAAGACTCGTGATCTCTCGCCAAGGTCCTTTTCCTTAATTACGTAGACACTTGTACGCGGATGTTCAAAGGACAGTCCCCTGCACGAACTCCGTCATGTGTCATTCATTGACATACAGTGTCACGTGATTACATTCTAAGGATGTCCACTGTAACCGCTTATTTGCAATAGCTGTTTATTTGAAATGGCTCAGCGGTTGGTTATAGTTCTTTACGCCACACTGAGTTCATCGTCAGGAGAAGATGTAAGCCAAAAGAGGCGTTCAAAGGCAAGATGGTCCACTTCATAGCACCGGTTTTTATCACATATGGCTCGGTCTCTTTCCGCAGGAAGGTCTGACGAAAGCTTCGCACAAAGCACGAACTCCGTAGCTCCAGCGACGACCTCCAGGAATCTCCGAAAAAACTGCACTCGTGAACCAAACGACGAAGCCCGGAATCGAACTTACAACCTTCGTAACCACTTCGCCATGGAGACTCCCTATGAAAGCAAAAAGTCACTAAACGAGCTTCTTACGCGCTTTAAGCCGCATTGGACATACGTTCCGTCCGTCCCTCCTTCCCGTCCGCCCATCCCGTCCGTCGATCCCTCCCGTCCGTCCGACCTTGGAAACGTGCAGCTTGTTCAACCTGCTTCTTTAGCTGTGATTATAATTGTGGTGGTTCATGGTGCAGTTGACTGTATCCATGGTCCTTTACTATTTTGCCGGTATCCTCTAATACAGTGGTTCTCAACCTTTTTTTGGCCTTTACCATATGTTCAGAACGTCATTCCCCCCCCCCCCCTTTCGAATTTCCTCCCTATAATTCCCCCCCCCCCACCCTTACACAGTATACATAAAAATGGAAACTAAATTTAATAACACATACTAGCACAAGTCTGGACATCTACATAAAACGTGATTTGCGGGTCTACTTACGTTATAAAATGAATTTCATTAAGGCGAGAAGTACATAACCGTAAAATTTAGAGGTAAAAACAATATCAAGTAACTTGTTCTTGTATTAATGCGATCTAGACCTAGGTTTGTGTAGACCAACCCGCACTCGCTGGCTAAAATGGTCAGTATCCAAATCAGTCGCCGGTCTCCCTGGCCGAGGAGTTAACGTCTTTATCCGCAATCCCGTATATGCTCGTGAGCAACATAACATGCGCGAGAATCGGTAGCGGTTCTCGACGCGTTGGTAACTTAGGGGTATGTGAGACGGTCGTTCAGAAAGCAATGGCAAACTACTGAGCGTAATCTTGCCTAGTACATCAACAGCAGCTGAAAAATGCTGATGTTGACTGCAACGCCATGTAAGGGATATGGAAAAAAAATCGCACCAGTCGCTTAAAAGTCGACAGGGTCGACTTCATTGCACCGGGTTATATCCCATATGGCTCAGTCTCTTTCCGCAGCGCGGAAAGCGTCGCTACAAAGCACGAACTCCGAAGCTCTAGCGACGACCTACAGGAGTCTCCGAAAAATTTAACTCGTGAACCGAAGGACGTGGCCCGGAATCGAACCCACAACCTTCGGAGCCTGAGTCAAACGGCTTGACCACTTCGCCACGGAGACTCCACACCACTATCTAATTTAAAGTTCTCCTGGCCTCCCCTCTCAGTTTTGAGATTATTCCTGTACCCCTGCCGATCCCCCGCTATCTCATTCTTTCCACATACAGGTACTCAGTCTGTTCTCCCACCTTCTCCATCTGGTCCCACGACCATCTCACCCTTGTCCATAGGTAATCTACCATCAATATGTGATCTCTGAAGCGATGATAGCTATTCCACACGAAACATTCATTTCCCCGTCTTACTAAGACCAGGTCAGTTAAAAAATTCTAATCCGCCGCGATGAGGATGGAACCCATGTCCAACAGGCCAGCAGACGAGCGTCTAGCCACTCACTATGGTGGGTTTAGTTGTTGTTGCGCTCGCTCGCTTTAAACTCAAGCGTAGCCCTTACACACTACTTCTAGCAGCACTGCATTGAATTTTGCGTGTAGATTAGCGTTCTCTATTACCAGTGTCCCTCGCCATCAGGCGAACCCACTCCGACTTCTGAGGTTGGTTCCCATGTCTTATACTTCTTCTCTTCCTCCAGTGAAGCGTTGGAGGGGGACATAAAGATCTTTTATACGCTCTTTCTAATGCTTTGTGTAAGCTGGTATTCACTTCTGTAAGGCTATTCTTTGATACCATCACTCCATCTATTACGTGGTCTTTCCCTTGGTCTGTGTCCATTATATTTGCCCAATGTGGCTGTCTGTGACAGATGGTACCAGCGCATTCTTGTGAGGTGGCCAAACCATTTAATCTGTTTTTCTTTAATGCAGTGCATGACTTGTTTCAGACCTACTTTTCTTCTAATTTCTTGTTCCTAATTTTATCTCTCACTGCCGCAGTTTTCATCTCCGTTGTTATGATTTTGCGCTCAATAGTTGTAGTGCTTGCTTGTGTTCGTTAGCTTGAGCTCCAACGCCAAGTCCTGTATGTCGGATGAAGGCATCCTGTTGTCCAACATCAGTGTGATGTCATACAGGACCTGAGGTTTGCGTGAGTATTCGTTGTCCCATGTCTGGCTTATTGGTGTGCAGACTGGTGGTTCCTCGCCGTACAGGCAGACACTCTCCGACTTCGGAGGAATCGGCGATCCTACTGACTTTAGCCAGGACCCCGAAAGTGTTGCCCAGGACGCTCGACGAGGACGCGTCAATAGGTCTTGGCCAGTATATAACCCGGCCCTGGTACCTTGGAAACACCACTGCGTCCCAATAGTTGTAGTAAAGCGTTCATGTTTGACATTGGTAGCATAATGTTGACCAAAACATAGTTCTTGTGAGATTTGCTTTGATACTTACAGCATGTACTGGGGTAATATTGAAGACTGACATGCATTTCGAGATTTCTAACCATCGTCCATGCCATAGAAAACAAGTCATCTTCTAATGTATTCGCTGAAATGTGTCGAACGATGATAAATGTGTGTCAGGGAGCCTGGGATTTTCCTGAAGTTTCTAGATTGCGTTAGCGAAATCGTTAAAAGCAAATGAAGTCGGCTAAGAGATAAACGTTTTTTTTTAAATCTCTTACGGATGTGCTCTCTATATCGTACTGTAATTAAATCGAGTCAGAGGACTAAATTATATAATTATCTTCTTTGAAACTTCTGTTGCTGCTGCTGCTGTGTCTTCTTCTTCTTCTTCTTCTTCTTCTTCTTCTTCTTCTTCTTCTTCTTCTTCTTCTTCTTCTTCTTCTTCTTCTTCTTCTTCTTCTTCTTCTCCTCCTCCTCCACTCCCCTTATTCCTACCCTTCCTCTTCTTCAAGAGGGTATTTGATGTCTCATTGACCTACTTTGGGAACTGCGGTACCGTAGTGACTAGACCCTCCTCCACAGGCGTCGTCGTCCTGGGTTCCAATCCGTATCCATGATATCGCTTGGCTTATAACATGGACTGTCATGTGCCCGATGCTCTTTAAGACATGTGAAAGGGTCTTTTACTGACCTATTTAACTTGGCCATCTTTGCCGTCCAATCAGGCTGCCTGCTAGGGCTTTCATGCCACGCTGAGACTAGAAATTCTGAGACCGGGCGTCGCAGTCAACCCCAGCATTGTTTTTTATTATTTGTAATTTCTTGGCAAGTTTACGTTCAGTAGTTTGCCATTGATTTTTGAACGACCAGCAATGATACCTTTATATGGAAACCAAAGCAAGACGGTCGGCTTCCAAAACGCCTGCAACTGTGTTTCGAACGCTGTATGCGGTATTACGAAATGCATTCGTAACCCCTTCCCCACAGAGCGAGTGTTGTCTTCTCATCACGTGCCCCCAAATCGTGACTGTCCACGTCTAATTTCTCTAGCCAGTTTACAGTTGTCATTTGTTTCTTGTAGAACTTGCGCATCGGTTTTTCTCAGACAGAATCAAGAACAGAGAAAACTTCTCCATCTAAACAGGAAACCCTCCTTCGTTCGTTAGAGTCCAAGCCACTTTGTTGTCATTATCCGGTCTCACGCTGTATTTGACATCCCCGCATACAGACCCGGATTAAAACAATTGTAAATACTCTGACACTGCGTCGTTAATTCAGGCATTCTTCAGATTTCACAGTCGTATCTGTTTTACGTTGTCGCTATTTTTGTGTTTAATATCAGCTGTTACTCTGTATATGTTCCTCTTAGGATGTTGTGCTCAGATGTAGCAGTTATACTTTGAAAACCTAAGTAGATTTGTGAATGGAGACTTGTTCTTTTTGTTAGTCAGGTTTTTCAAAGAAGTTGAGCAAGCGCATTGTAAATTATATGTCAAGGTGAGTACTTTATAGAATATAGTATAGTTTTTTTTTTTTTTTACATGAAAACAGTGGCAAGCTACTGAACTAACATTCACAAGAATATATTCCTGGAGTGAAATTAAACACAGACGATTTAAAGAAAATATTGCCCGTTCTCCACATTGCAACAATATCAGCGACTATACGCTTAGTAATTCAGCCAAAGTATTATTATTGTTTATTCACTATAAATGATATAACCTTGCAGTATGCAACTGGCGAGATGCAGCGAAATATGCCAGACAAGAAATCGTGCAATATTTTGAGTATGGTGACTGTTTTTAAATAAACTAACGTTGCCTAATAAATCATATGAATGAATAACGAGAAGTAGGTTTTGAGATTTACTAGAACACGATTACCAGTAACAAAATTGACGTTGGGGCTAAAGCCTTCGTCAGCACAGAATAAACAAACACAAACCGATAAAACTACATGAAAAACACTACATCAAAATATAAAAATAAAAGTTACGTATTAGTATTCGTGTTGTGGCTGGATACGTCCTAAAACCTATCAACCTTACAATGGAGTGAATGAACCGGATGTGTGATTATGACAGGCCAATGGACTAAAGCCACCCGATGGCAGAACACGAGCTAAGGGGAAGGAGAGCCGCCTATGAAAACTAACGGTAAAATGGGGGTTCGTAGTGGAGTATACTACTGCGGGACCTGGAGAGAGAGAGAGAGAGAGAGAGAGAGAGAGAGAGAGAGAGAGAGAGGGGGGGGGAGGGGAGTGAAAGTTACATGAAACTGTGTTAGACATTGAGGTCCTAGTGAATCACAAAGTGCCTAGAAATTCTGCGGGTTTTCGCGTCGTCCTGTGAAGGCTATGCAGCCAACAATATGAACACATCAAGGGGTTGGAATTCAGGTCGAGGATGGTTTTTAACATTGTCCTGGGCTGTCAGGTCGATCCAACCTATCATCATCATCATCATCATCATCATCATCATCATCGTCATCGTCACCACCATCATCATCATTATCATCACTAAATGCCATGCCAGCAAGGGTTGGCGTTGATATCTCTCCACACATCTCGGTCTTCGGTGTTCTGGACTAGGAAATGTCTTGAGAAGTTCAGGTGGTCGGCGTCATATTGACCAAGTTGTTCATAAAAATATAACGTTAGCGTGTTTAAAGGGTCGTTTATTTACTTATTTACGGCATGAATAAATCATACATGATAGTTTCATGCGCGAGTTCTTTATAAATTGTATATTCATATCATCATCAAGTGCCTTGCCGGCTGGCCTGGCGATCAGGCTTCCCCACATCTTGCGATTTTCAACGGCATGTATCAGTTTGTTTGCTGACTTCCTTCCGTGTCATGACACAAGATTGTCAAGAATTTTCTTTCGCTGTCTTTCTCTATCTCTACAAATTGTTCTGGTTGTCACATGTTCCAGTTTTTGTCTGTTCATAATGTGGCCAAAAATGATGACTTCTCCTTTCGAATGTTTGTGATAAGTTGCCTTTGCTATTTAGCATCCTTCAGAATGTCCAGATTACTCATTTTAGCTGGTCATGGAATTTCCAGCATTCTTCTATAAAACCACATCTACAAGACCCCCAGAGATTTTTCGTGTGTTTGCTAATTGTGCAGGATCCACAGCCACATGTTAGAACTGGGAATGTGCAGCATGCACGAATTCTTCGTACATGTAAACATTATACACCGTATTTTCCAGCGTAAGTACTTTATATCCTCCGACAATTCTCCGAGTGAGGTAAATGGAGGAAGAGAAAAGGAAGAAGAAGACGACGAAGAAGAACTGTATAAATAACACTTGTGTTGGTCAGTAACACCCCGAGAGCTTTACTTGACGGGACATTTCTTGGTACACATGTCAGTCTGGTCAATCTGGCAGTCCATTTCAGTGGGTACACAGATACTCGAAGAGGATTCGACAACGTGATCGCCGGGTCGACAGGTCAGCATCTTTGCGACTGCGCCACGGCGCCTCCCCGTCATCGGGTGGGTCTTATTTGTCGAGGTCTTCATGTTATAAAGGAATCCGCATCCGAATTGGAACCGGCACTTCTTTTAAGTTACAAACGGGCGTCCGCACCACTAAGCCAGTCGGTACTTAGGGACCAAACACGAAGGTATGCATAAGTTGTGATTGTAACTCATTCACAAAACATGCTGACAAAGGTGGAGACTGGCATGCTTCGTGCAAAATGGCATGCATCGATTCAGAGGTCGCGGATTGTGAGCATTCGCTGGATATTTTCTCCAGGACACTCTGGTGTGGTTGAAATGAACACGCAGGCACATTGGCTGTTACTGCATAAGCCAGTGGTGATTTGATGCATGATAAGGCAGATGTGGTGAAGGACCCTAGGAAGCTTGCAAATAATGCAGACGAAGTCTACCAGATACACTGTCGTGGTCTAGAGAGAAAGCAACAGCAAGGGCTGGTCAGAAAATCTGGTCGACAGTCGTCACTCAGAGGTAAAGCAGGACGGACATATAATCAGATTGCAACGGGCACCATTAGTATTGGAACTCTTCGCTGGCTGTTGACGATGAGGAATGAGCGCTTATGGGAATGCCCCGAGTGCAGTGATGTCGGCTCACGAAGTTATACACGAATGGCTTTCTATGTGGCAGCCGGGATAACGCAGTGGCTAGTCGGCCAGTGCGGTGGGCACAGACTTCACCCAATGCGGATTTGTTTTTGCAATTTGTCCTGAACTCCCGAGTACCCGAAAGTCTCCGAGAAGTAAATGTGTCCGCGTGGTTTTGACCATATCACCATCAAGTGCCTCTTGGTCTATCACATTATGAAGCCAGCACCATATACCCGATACGCCTCAAAGCGTGACATGCAAGACGTTGCGGTCAACCCCAGCCCTAAGCTGATTTTCCAGGCAACTTTGCGCTCAAGATGTCTACGTTGAAAGCCAAGACCGTTGTATGGGGTTGATACCGCTATCCTACCCGTCAGCGTACTAGAGCGCTCGTGTCCTTTTCGTCCAGGTGACCTGCTTTCGACCGTCAAAACTTAAGACCCCAAACTGTGACCTTGTGTGCCCGCGATAAGCCTGGGCTACTGAACACATTCTTCTTCAGCTCTGGACAAGTTTCTCTACAGGGTTAGCTCTGTCTAATGATCTTTCATTATATCGGCGTGTTTCCTTCTGTCTTTCTTCTTGTCACCGTCTTAATTAATTACTATCTTTCTCTCACTTTCTTACTGTTCTTGTTTTCTTTCCTTATTCATTATTGATGACTTTCTTCCGTCCGTTTTCATTTTGTGTCTTTCACTTCCTTCTGAATTCCCTTTTCCCTGCTTTTAAATTCCGTTTCTTGTTTGCTTGGTTCTTTCTTTCTTTCTTTCTTTCTTTCTTTCTTTCTTTCCTTCTTTCATTACTTATGTGGGTTTCAAACGGAACGTATCCCCATGAAAAATACCCACCATTTTACTGATCAGGGCCGTGTCTTGCTATGAAACAGAGAGGCGGCCGCATCTGGCGGCACTGTAAGGTGCGGCATTTCGAAAACATGCATCATGCTGAGAAAATCTACCACAAGGTCCAGACAATATCAACATTCGCATTTTTCGACATTTGCTGAGAAACAGTAATCACTGATGTGCTCGTTTGAAGTGCTAAGCGTTAATTTTTTACAGACTATTTACCGCTCTTTTGCTGATTTGGTGTGTTCTCAAACTGTCTCTCGTGTTGTTGGTTTTTGTTTATCCAAAC
The DNA here is from genome assembly GCA_014155875.1 of Cepaea nemoralis. Taxonomy (NCBI): domain Eukaryota; kingdom Metazoa; phylum Mollusca; class Gastropoda; order Stylommatophora; family Helicidae; genus Cepaea; species Cepaea nemoralis. The sequence continues at coordinate 91,451 of JACEFZ010013057.1, forward strand.
CACGCATTTCCCTTGAATATGAAGATTTAACATAGTTATTGTTGTAGAGATACGTTTATCACTTCCAGGCAGGCAACCATCTCACTCTGTGTGCTTTGTTGTTAATTTTTTTCTTATCTTCCCTGTGTTAATGTTTTCTTCGTTGATTCCTGACTTCATTCATAGCTTTCTTCCTTCTCAATTTCTTTGCTCTTTGCTTAGTATTTCTGTCTTCCTTCATTGCCTTCTATCTTCTACCTTCATTCTACCTTTCTTTATTGGTTTGATTCTTTTTTCACTTTTCTCTTCTTCTTCTTTCCAGTTATTAAATTTTTCTCCCACTATAAATATTTTTTCTTCCGTCTTTTTTGTGCTTCTACCAATCTTATTTTGCTTTTATTATTAATTTTCTTTATGTCTTTTGTTGCTTCTTCTTTCTTTCTATTTGCCTGCTGTCTTTAAATTGCATGTATTGTTGTACCTCAGAAGTCAAAGTGGGTTCTCCTGATGGCGAGGGACACTGGTAAAAGAGAAAGCTAATCCACATACAAAATTCAGTCCAGTTGTTTTGAGTCAAGAACCAACATCATTGCACTCACGGCGTTCCCATAAGCGGCATTCCCATAAGTGCTCAGTCCTCATCCTCAACAACCAACAAAGAGTTCCAATATTAATGGTGCCTGTTAAATCTGATTATATGTCCGTTTTGCTTTACCTCTAAGTGTTGACAGTTGACCAAACCCTTTGACCACCCCCTGCTGCCACACAGTTCAGTCCAGTGCTACTAGAAGTGGTGTGTATGGACTGCGCTTGAATTTAAAGCAAGGCAACAAAAACAAAATATATGTATTGTATTTATTTGTTTGTTTTTGTTTTCTGTCTATCTTTCCTGTTTTTGTTACCTCTATCGTCCTTGCCTCACTCCATACTGCTAATGGTTCCAATTGCCATCTGATTGATAGTTCTCCTGGCCTTCCCTCTCAGTTTTGAGATTCGCCCAGAGCCCCTGCCGTTCCCCCACCATATCATGCTCTCCACATACGGGTGCTCAGTCTGTTCCACAGCTTTCTCCACCTGGCCCCATAGGCGCCCGACCACCTTTCCCCTTGTCCATAGAGAATCTACCACTGAGAGGTGCATTCCCTGCCAGCCTATCAGCCTGTTCATTTCACTGTACTCCCGCATGACCAGGGCAGAAAATCCTACAATTCTTACAATCTGTGACCTCTGAAGTGAGGTAAGCCGGTTGTTTTGTTAAGAAAGAAAGAAAGAAAGAAAGAAAGAAAGAAAGAAAGAAAGAAAGAAAGAAAGAAAGAAAGACACCTTTGCACTGCAAGGTACAAGAGAAACAAGATAAGATGAGAAAAAAAGAATCTTACACTGAAAATATTTTCTATTTTTTCAGCACTACCCGCAGCATTGCTCACAGACATGTGCATGTTTGTTGCAAGGAGTGTCTTCATCACCATCTCCAGCAGTTTCAGCAGCAGTAAGATGAGTGTGGTGGTGGCTGACAACAGCCAGACCACTCCTGGTAAAGATCATGCAAGTAACGGTTGTTGTCGTTGTCGTGGCAGCTTCAGCAGCAGTAAGATGAAAGTGGTGGTTGCTGACAACAGCCAGACCTCTCCTGGTAAAGATCATGCAAGTAACGGTTGTTGTCGTTGTCATGGCAGCTTCAGCAGCAGCTCCAGTATATTTCTGGATGTCTTGAATAGATGGAAGCCCAAACTATCTGTCTCCTATGGAGACTCAGAACTAGATGCAATGAACAGACCAAAGCCAACTCGCAGTAGTATCAACAGTAGTAATAGTAGCAGTGTTTGTAGTAGAAATATTGGTTGTTGTAGCACGGACTGTTGCAGGAGTGGAGCTGATTATGGAAGTGGCAGCATTAGGTGTAGAAGTGGAGGTAGTCATGTTCTCAGCGGTGCCAAAAGAAATAGCAGCAGCAGCAGTGGGGTCTGGAGCCGTCTGGAAGTTGTTTGCTGTGTCGTGGTTGCAAGCCTGGTCACGGAAGGTGAGTGTTTGCATGTCTGTGTGCTTGGCTTCTGGTGTTCGGTTGTTGATTTTTATTGCTATCTTTTATTGCAAACTGTTACTGTTAACTTTTATTGCTAACTTTTATTGCTAATAGTGAATTATGGAATGTAAATGAACAAATTAGGAAGAGCTTGGTTGCAACAGAAATGTGGTTCCTGAGACGAATGTTGCAAATAGCTTCACCTTCCTAAGTAACCAACCACAATCTCTTGGAAGAGGCTGTTGACAGTTGATCATTGTATACAACTGTTAGGAAAGAGGCAAACGGTGTTCTTTGATCATGTAATGAAAAGAGAGGCATTGGAGAACTGGTGGTTGAGGATGTACTATATACTACAGTAACAGAACTGTTGGTTGAGAATGTACTATGTGCTACAGTAGCAGAACTGTTGGTTGAGAATGTACTATGTGCTACAGTAGCAGAACTGTTGGTTGAGAATGTACTATGTGCTACAGCAACAGAACTGGTGTTTGTGGATGTACTATATGCTACAGTAGCTGAACTGGTGTTTGTGGATGTACTATATGCTACAGCAACAGAACTGGTGTTTGTGGATGTACTATATGCTACAGTAACAGAACTGGTGTTTGTGGATGTACTATATGCTACAGCAACAGAACTGGTGTTTGTGGATGTACTATATGCTACAGCAACAGAACTGGTGTTTGTGGATGTACTATATGCTACAGCAACAGAACTGGTGTTTGTGGATGTACTATATGCTACAGCAACAGAACTGGTGTTTGTGGATGTACTATATGCTACAGTAGCTGAACTGGTGTTTGTGGATGTACTATATGCTACAGTAGCAGAACTGGTGTTTGTGGATGTACTATATGCTACAGTTGTAGAACTGCTGCCTGAAGATGTACTATATTCTACATTAGCAGAACTACTGCCTCAGGGTGGACTATATGCTACATTAGCAGAACTACTGCCTGAAGCTGTACCATATGCTACAGTAGCAGAACTACAGGCAGAGCTGTCATTGCAGTCCTGGTGGAACAGAGCAAACTAGTTCACCATAAGATGCTTTCTGCTAATCTGTACAAATATATATTATCATCAAAATCCCTGGGGTCTTTAGAGATGTGTTTTTTATAGAAGAATGCAGAATATGGCTTGGAAAGCCATAGTGAGCAATCTGGAGGTTTTGAGGGTGGCTAAGTCGCAAAGACAACTAATCACAAACATCAAGAAGAGCCAGTCATAAGTTTTTGGGCGCGTTATGAGAAGACGAAAACTGGAACATGTTGTGACAACCGGAAAGATTTGTGGAAAGAGAGATGAGGAAGATCGCGAGAGAAAATTCTTGACAGTCTTGTGTCAAGGCACAAAAAGGGGTCAGCACATGAATTCATCCATGCAGTTGGAGATCACAAAATGCAGAGAAGCATGATCGCCCATGCCATTCGACATTGATTATGATGATGATGATAATATAATCATCATCCTCATTAATTTGGTCAGGGTTTATAATGCTGACATTTATAACAAATTAAGTTGCATGTCCTTCACAGGACGTAGCAGTCAACCCCAGCATTTTCGCTGTTCATGATTCCTTAGCAAATTTTACATTCAGTAGTTTCCCATTGCTTTCTGAACGACCGGCTCCTATACATTTTTCGAAAAAGACCAGCACCGCTGTGTTTCGAACCCGGGTATACGGGCTCCCAAACCGCATTCACAAGCCCTTAGCCACAGACACCAATAATGCTGACATACAAGCAATTAAAGAGAATGACATGAGGCAGATAACAAGGGAATGGATTGATCTGAAGGACAGAAAGAAAAAAAATAGGTATGTGTAACTCCTGCGAACAAGTAAGATATACACCATAGCTGAGTTTGTTGTAAGGCACACATTGTATTCATTGCGGACTGACGGAGTATGCTTAGTAAGGTGGAGAAAGGAATACTTCGTGTAGAATGGCTTGCCCCGCTTCAGAGGTCACAGATTGTGAGAATGGTATGGATTTTCTGCCCTGGTCATGCTGGAGTGTTGGAGAATGAATTGGCTGATAGGCTGGCAGGGAATACCCTCTCTTGCTGGTGGATTACACTAGTCAACAAATTTTCAAAAGTTATTTGTATCAGAATTTAAATACATCATTTCTGATTGATTTTGACATGCTGAATTCAAATATCGTTATTAAATTCACCATTTGGCTCTGCTTTTTTTAAATGATGAATTTACATTACAGTAATACAAAAAAAATGAATGCTTGTTTAATTCTCTGGGGTGAACAGTTAGTCTTTCTACTTTAGCTTTATGAAAATTGTGGTTTTATACTCAGTTATTTGATATTTCAACATAGAATGAGAGAAAAAAATAAAAACATTATTTAAAGTTCACATATAATGTTTTAAAAAGGCACATTTGAACCCATTCCATCACTATTAAGTCACTGTTTGAGCTCTCTTTGCTTGCTTCTTGTAGTCAATCAATGTGTCCCTTGTCATAGTCCAACGGTTCCTATACACAGAAATTCCAATACCTTCTGCCAGGAGATTCCATTGTTGTGATCTGGAACCCAAAAACTCTGCCTTGCTCTTTGGTAAACTCAGATAGATCTCTTACAAGATATTCAGTTCATTGTGGGTTATTAAATGTGGTTTAGTGGATGTAGGTTGCTCAAAATCTGAGTCGCTTGAGGCTGATGGTTCAGGACCACCAATCTCTTCTTCATCAGTGGAAACAACTGAAAATGATGTTGGCAATTCGGGAACTGGTAGGTCATCGCCATGTGGTACCACACATATTGTAGAAGGGATGTTTGAATATTCCAGAGTCCATTTTTTTCTTTTTTAATGTGCCTTTCCCAGTTGGAAGGATCATGCAAAGGTAACAGTTGTTGAGATGATCAGTGGCCTGTCTCTGAATCATTGGGACTGCAGAAGGCATAGCTTTCCTTTTGACAGTCAACCACAGTGTAAAATGTGCTGTACATTGCAGCATATATGTGGCGCCCAACTCTTATCTTGATCCCTATTCTGCAAACTGTACACCTTCTTAATCACTTTAGTTATGTTTCGTTTTTGTGATAGAAATGTCTCGTCACCACATATGTAACATAAATTATTAGCGTGTTCACGCTATCCAGCACTGTATTAGCATGTCCCAAGCATGTCTAGCTACAATACTTTTGATAAGGACAAATGCACAAATTAAAAGCATAGGTAGGATAGCATCATCTTCTAGTTACATTTTTATTGGTCATTATAAAAGAAATATGCAATCGCCCACAACAGTTGCGGCATATATATGAATATATGTTAATCGACCGTAATTAAATAAACTAGTAGAATATATCTTGAAAACTAGAGCCAGTCAACCTTTTTTAATGTCATTTTTGTTTTCAGCCCACCAAAATTAGTTAAGATCAGATATTTTCATATCCGGTACATTTTGGTTGTTGACTAGTGTTACCTATGGACAAGGGAGAGATGGTCGGGCACTTGTGGGATCAGGTGGAGAAATTGGTGGAACAGACTGAGCACCCATTTGTGGATATGGCGGGGGATTGGCAGGGGCTCTGGGCGAACCTTAAAACTGAGAGGGAAAACTAGAACTAGATGGAACCATTAGCAGTATAAATCTTTGCTGGCTGTTGAAGGAGGAGGCGGAGCGCATGTGGGAATGTCCTGAGTGTAGTGATGTGGTCTCTTAGCTCAACTCAACTTGTTGTATGGTATGTACACTGTGTTTGTGTTTAGTACAGGGTGTTTGTAAAGTCTCACTACACTTTTTATGTAGAACAAATTTGAAATATGAAGTACATGATGTCATAAAAAAATGTGCTACATATTTCATTACATTAGTTACAATAGTCACTGCTATGGTATTACACTGTTTTGGGTGAAGCTGGAAAGTACCAGTGAAGTATTCATAATAACAGGTGTTGGAAATGTCCACTATGGATTCAACAAATTTCTAACCGTAATGCGATGAGGAGGTTGTTTATCAGGAAATCTTGCTATAAATCTTTGAACAACCATCCCTGTGTATCGATCACCATTTTGAAACACTTGTTCAACTAAAAGTTCTTTCTTCCGTTGATAACACCATTCTGTTAGGAGTGCAAAGAATTACTCCAGCAGACGACAGCAACTTGCTGCATATTGCTTCACGATGGACTGTGGAGCACATTTTTTGATGACGTCTTGTACTTAATTTTCCAAATTTGATCCTACATACAAAGTGTAGTGAGACTTTACAAACACCCTGTATATCTCAATTTTTCGCAGAAGTCACACACACCTAACTGTTGTTATTTCTTATTGTTATATCCTGCTGCAGTCATTACTGATCTTATCAAGGACAGAAATTATGGTGAGGAGATCAGTCAGTCCAAAAACATGTGGAAGTTATCTTACCATGTCCACCCACCGTCTCCTGGTCTCAGCAACTCTCTTCAGCTCAGTTGAGTAGAGTTGAGTCAAGCACTGACATCAGCGCATGCAGGCCTTTTCCATATTCACTCCATTCTAATCTTCAGTGGCCAGTGAAGAATCCCAATACTATTTGTTCCAGTAGTATGATATGTGTTCATCTGGCCTTTCCATAGAGCATCTTCAAGCCATCGTAAGTTTATGCCCCATCCTTATATGCTAATCATGAGCTTAAATCTTCCCATTTAAATCAGTCATCATCATCATGTGCCATGCCGATAAGCGTGGGTGCCACATTTTGCAATCTCACTCAATCACGAGAGTCGTGGATCAGTTCAGTGTTCTTGTCTCACCATACCACATGGCCAAGCCATCCAGGTATTTACTTTTCTGCCTTTCCCTTGTTCTTTTCCCCTCAATCTTGCCAGTTGTCACCAAGTTCTCCAATTTATTTCTTCTCGTATAATTTCTCTAATCAGTTTATGATTTTCATTTGTTTCTTGTAGGACTTGCTCACTGGTTTTTCTATCTGTCCACGGTATTAAATCAGTGCAGTGATTATATACTTTCTTGCCTGTCAACCCAGTGGCCATGGGTTTGAATCTGCATTGGGGCAGATTTAAGAAATAAACCTGGACTCTTAAGCTGACTGATGCCTATAACATGAGTACCATGAAATGTCTTTGGAAGTAAATGTGGCTGGTGTGATACTAACCACATCCCCCTCCAAGTGCCAATTATCTATCAAATTTGGATCTAGCACCTATGTCTAATGTGCCTTAAGGCGGGGAAAAGGGCCAGTTCCATTTGTAGAAAAAAGAAATCTTTCCACCACGTTCAATTAGCCTCTGTGGTGTTAGTTATATTTGTGGTTGTGCGTGGTACAGGTTTAAGTTTGTCATGTTTTCTGCGCCAGTAAAAGGGCCCTTTATTTGTTACTATTTATAAATCAGCTGTGTGTGATTTCCTTTCGCAGTCTGCTCCGCGGCTTGTCTGGGTAAAGTCAACTGCAGCACCACACAGTTCAATGCTAGCAGCCAGGCTCACGTAGACTATCTGGCAGCCAGCATCAGCTCCAATCTCAGTGTTCACATGAGAACAGGCTCGGGCAGTCACCGGAAAAACCACTCGCTTGGGGGAGTTCTAGTCTCAACACAGGACTTTGTGCTGCAGAATACAGTATTAACATCTCAGAAGTTGTACAACCCCGAGGCTTCAAAGCATGACTCCGGGAATGTGGCCCAAGTTGCATTTTTGTCAGCTAGTAAGTTCAGGTGTTGTTTGTGTGTGTGTTTTTCTTGTAAATGGTAACAGAGGAATGGAAAGTCCACAGCTACCATTCATGGATATGTCTGAATGAATAAAGTTTATTTTCAAAGGGTTATATGCGGGGGCTTCTAGTGAAAAAATTAAATGTGTGATATAAATTAAATAAATGTGCCATTGTTTTGTAACCTGTCAATATTGTTGTTAAGGTTGTCAAGAGTGTTAAGCATGTGACATCACTGCGCAGATGAACACAGTGACGTCATAAGGACAGTTTAAAGATGGCTGCCCCACTTTTAAGATGCATTAAAGAGAAGCAGCGTTTTGTTATGTTTTTTGTTTTATTTTAAATCAGTGAAGGGTTGAAATCTATAGAAATTCATTGACGAATGAAGATCCATTATGGTGATACATGCCTATCAGTCCAGCAAGTCTATGATTGGAGAAGGAAGTTTCAAAACAGCGTGACTTCTGTGACATACTGTTCGTGACCGGGTCAGGCACACTGAGTAGTGACCCCAGAGTCAATTTTTCTACAGGAATCCAAGCACCTTGTTGGCGCTGGAGGTCTTGCATTTAACACAATGGTGACTACATCGAAAAATGATACATTTGTTCTGTACTTCTTCAGAATACATTCACCAAAATAAACAAATATTTAAGGTTTTCAGTTGAAGCTCCCTCGTAAATTGGGCTCACAGTTCTTCTAACTATTTATCTAATGCACATCTGTTGTATGTTATGTATTGTGCAATTCACATTCAGACAGAAAAAAAAAAAAACATGCTAAAGCTATACTTATAAATACAAAATACCATTTTTTGAGACATACATACATGCACATCCATGTACACATGGATGTGCATGCACATACACACACTCACACAGAGAGAACGAGGGGGGGGGGGGGGGGGGGGGAGAGAGAGAAACGTCACACGATGAGACAGTTTGAGAGCAGGCGACAGATGGTAGTTAGTTATGTTCTTAAGTTTACAATGGTTGACAAGGCCTATGGCCACCAACTAGATCACTGCACAGAAGGAAACAATGGCAAACTACCTTCTTTACAGATGTCTAGAAAACCCCAGCGGAAAAAAAAAAAATTGAGAAAGACTATACTGGGGGGAAAATTATGCACAAAACAAGCCACTGTCTGAAGATGTCATAGCATTGTGTCCTTTGATGAAATGATAAATCTCTGTATTTCTCGTCTCGTGGTTTGTTGCATGTAGCACTACTTGACAGGATGGAGATTGTGAGCATATCATGCATTTTCTACCCAAGGGCCGCACAGAGTTTGAAGTGTGACAACTGATCCAGGGCAACACACATCAAGGTGACATAGTCATCAAAACTAGTGGATCAGGGTGAGAAACAGATGTAGTGGCTAGGGCTTTATTGCAAAGGCTAATGGACGAGTCTTGTAAAAGGAGAGTCTGGCATATGAGACTACGACCTCCAGCATGAGAATGGGGGTGAAAGCAGTCACAGCGGCATTCCGTTGGTTAGAGGAGACCCCTGCAACAAACATTGTATTCATTATGGACTCAAGGAGTATGCTTAGTAAGGTGGAAAAAGGAATGTTTTGTGCAGAACGGCTTGCCTCGCTTCAGAGGTCACAGATTGTGAGAATTGTATGGATCTTCTGCCCTGGTCATGTGGGAGTGCGGGGAATGAACAGGCTGATAGGCTGGCAGGGAAGGACCTCTCAGTGGTAGATTACTTATGGACAAGGGATTGGTGGTCGGGCACCTGTGGAACCAGGTGGAGAAAGGGGTGAAGCAGACTGAGAATCCATATGTGGATACAATAATATGGCGGGAAATCGGCTGGGGTTCTGGAAGAATCTCAAAACTGAGAGGGAAGACCAGGAGAACTTTCAGTCAGATGGCAGTTGGAACGATTAGCAGTATGACTCTTCTTTGGCTGTTGAAGAAGAGGACGGAAAGCATGTGAGAATGTCCTGAGTGCAGGGATGTCCTTTCTTAGCTCAGCTCAATTCAGCTCTGTCCAAGGCATGCAGGTGTGTGGGGCGATGAGCAGGCTGATAGACTGGCTGCTGCTGCCCCTCTGGGTGGAGAGCCACTTCATGATAAACATCTCAGCTCTGTCCGAGGCATGCAGGTGTGTGGGGCAATGAGCAGGCTGATAGACTGGCTGCTGCTGCCCCTCTGAGTGGAGAGCCACTTCATGATAAAGGTTTTGCTGTGAAGGTTCTCTGAATTTGGTGGGCAGTGCAGCTGAGCAGAAGGAACATCCATGTCTGGAGAGGCTGGTTCAGAAGGGGGGTCTGGATGGTACTCAAAGCGTAGAGGAAAGATCAAGTGGACTTTTAATCAAATTATTACTTGAGTAATCAGCATGGGATTTCTGGTGACTTTTGGGGAGAGAGAGAGAGAGAGAGAGAGGAGGGGGGGGGGGGGGGGGGGGGGGGGTGTGATAGAGCATGTGTGGTAATGTTCCAGTTATGTTAACTCTTAAATTTAATATTCATTATTATCTCATGTTTCCTCTCTCAAAGCTGTATTCAGTAATATCTCATGCTTCCTTTCTCAACTCTGTATTCAGTATTGAATATCTCATGTGTCCTTTCTCAAATCTGTATTCAGTATTGGATATCTCATATTTCCTTTCTCAAATCTGTATTCAGTATTGGATATCTCATATTTCCTTTCTCAAATCTGTATTCAGTATTAAATATCTCATATTTCCTTTCTCAAATCTGTATTGAGTATCTCATGTTTCTGTTCTCAAATCTGTATTCACTATTGAGTATCTCATGTTTTCTTTCTAAAATCTGTATTCAGTATTAAATATCTCATGTTTTCTTTCTCAAATCTGTATTCAGTATTAAATATATCATATTTACTTTCTCAAATCTCTATTGAGTATCTAATGCTTTTTTTCTCAACTCTGTATTCAGTATTGAGTATCTCATGTTTCCTCTCTCAACTCTGCAGCTAAACCAGCAGCCACAACTCAAGAGTCTGATGAAGACCTCAGCAAAATCATCGGTGTGGTGATCCCCTTCGTCTGTGTCATCCTCCTGGCCGTCATCCTGTGCGTGGCGTGGAAACTGTGCCGCAAGTACAAGTGCTGCAACAATGAAGCCTGCCTGCAGAAATGCTCCGCCCTCTGTGATAGCTGTATGTCTGCACCGTATGCATTTCAAGTTCCCGCTCACGTAAAGGTTCAAAGCCAGATGTCACGAGACTCCACAGGCTTAACGTTAATTTCCCAGAATCGACTTGGGTCTGTTTCACAGGTCCATCGTAGTGCTGGGAATATTGTGCGCCCGCCTCATAGCAAATTAAACTTGGCTAGTCATAGAATGTCATCTACAAGTCTGTCTCGTCATAGTTCTTCTCGCTCAGGTCGCCAAGTGGTCACAAATGCACATGGTGCCCGATCGACCACACATTCTCCCAAGCATACAGCAGGGCAAGTGGTGGCTCAGCCGCAGAAAGTGGCGTACGCATCTGTTCATCAGAACGATACCTGACATCAGGCCTACAACACCGCTTTGGTCAACACATCTCTGACTTTACTCCAGATGTTTCTCCTTGTCATTGAGTACCCAAGGCCAAGGATTTCCTTGATCTGGGCCAAGAGCTGACCTGATTGCAACCATGGACTGGTTTCACTAAGGTCCTACACTGGCTTAACTGAGGTCACGGGTTTGCATTTCTGAGACTGTGGGCTTGTTGCGTTGTGGCCATGGGCTTATATGACTGATTGTTGGGCTGACTTATCTGAGTCAATGTACTTAGCTGACTGAGACCTAGGGCTTGGTTTTTCTGAGACCGTGGGCTGATATGACTGAGAATGGGCGTGTTATAACTGACAACACAACTGTACTTATCTGAGGCTGTGAGTTTATGTTTTGCAGTAAACTTGTATGACTGGGGCCATGGACTTACTTATCAGACGCCATGAATGTGTTTGCTTATCCAAGACCATGGACTTATCTGAGGCTACAGATTTACTTATCTAAGGCCATAGGCTTATTTATCTGAGACTATCGACTAACTTATCAGTGACTAATTTACTTATCTGAGGCTATAAATGTACATATCTAAGGCTATAGAATTTACTTATCTGAGGCTATATAATTATCTGAGACTAGAATTACTTATAGAATTAACTTATCTGAGGCTATAGAATTAACTTATCTGAGGCTATCGGATTACTTATCTGAGGCTGTAGAATTACTTATCTGAGGCTATAGAATTACTTATCTGAAGCTATAGAATTATCTATCTGAAGCCATGTAATTACTTACCTGATACCATGGTCTATGTGCTTGACTATTGACTTATACAACTGATGCCTTGGACGTACACCTTGTATGTACAATCCCATCCCAGTCCTCACTGATATCATGGATGTATGTGTTTGTAGCGTTAGGCATATGAGCATCACCCTATCCACTCTGAAGATCTGCAGCATGCAGGTACATTAGTATCCAATCCTCATCTACATTTGTGTGTACACGTGACATAATCACGCCATTAACGTATGCACTCAGTAGATGTACACATTAGTAAAACACTGTAGATCGATGTGTGATGGAGAGTATACAACCCATTCTTTTCAAACAAACAAAACTCCTAATGCCTTATGTACCATGGCAGAATATTTTTTAGCACTTTAAACTGCGATGTGTTCTTAAGTGTTAATTGTCAGTTTGGTATACGATGATGTAGTATCTGGATTTTGTTAGCTGATTTTGTAACGGCCGATAAAGGTATGAAGTGGGTTTAAATTAAAACCTTAAAAATGTGATAGAAATTACAAGAACCATGCCATTGTCTTGTAACCTCTTAATGTTGTTGTTAAGGATGTCAAGAGTGTTCAGCAGTGACATCATAGTGTAGACAAATATGGTGATACGCTTGAGTATAGCCTACGATGGGTAGTGATGTTCTGTTGTGATAATTTGGTGTGTCCAGTGTGTGCCGCGTGGTTACACACCCGCTTCACACGCGTGATCCGGGACTGTTTCCGGATCCGGTTAGGGATATGCACTACTGACGAGCTCAAATGAGGGCGAAACTCGAGTATAGTGCTTCCATATTGACGTGGATAGGCCTTAGGTTCATACCAGAATGTGATCGGCGTTGCCAGTAGTGGGTTCTGCTCAATATTTAAATATGGTGACATCTCAAGGACAGTTTAAAGATGGCCATCCCACTTTTGACATGCAAAAAGATGAGCAATGTTCTGTTACCCGATTTTTGACCAGTGAAGGGGTGAAACCTATAGAAATTCATTGGCGAATGAAGGTCCATTATGGTGATGCATGTCTGTCAGTCCAGAAAGTGTATGAGTGGAGTAGGAAGCTTCAAAACAGGGTGACTTCTGTGATAGACTGTTCATAACCAGGTCAGACACACCAAGTAGTGGCCTCAGAGTGGTTACACACATACCAAGAGAATTTTTTTTATGGGAATCCAAGTGCTTTATCGGCGCTGGAGGACTTGCATTGAATACAGTGGTGATTACATCGAAAAATGATACATTTGTTCTTTACTTTTTTAAGAATATATTCACAAAACAAAATACAAACATTTAAGGTTTTCATTTGAAGAGGCCTCGTACAGTGGCATAGTTTCTGGATTTTGTACACTGAATTTGTAACGGCCGATAAAGGTACATTGCAGTGGTTAACCGGACTAGGGAGGTAACTGCGCAAAACTGGTTTAGAGTGTATTTTAGAAGTTGTGGCCAGTCATCTCACTTCTCAATATTCCCATGGCAGTGTATTGTGGGATTATCTTTTCCTTGTTAGACATTACGTATATCTAACTTGGTGAGACGGAGAGATGCGTTAACATAGTTGATAAGGAGCGACAGTGATAATATCATGAACATGGTCAGGCAAGGGCTTGCACCTGTGTTCATGACGAGGGTTCATCGCTATGTTCATTGTCTCGTGGATGAGGGTTCATGCTGTGTTCATTATCTCGTGGACGAGGGTTCATGCTGTGTTCATTATCTCGTGGACGAGGGTTCATGCTGTGTTCATGGACGAGGGTTCATGCTGTGTTCATGGACGAGGGTTCATGCTGTGTTCATGACGAGGTTTCATGCTGTGTTCATGGACGAGGGTTCATGCTGTGTTCATGACGAGGGTTTATCGCTATGTTCATTGTCACGTGGACGAGGGTTCATGCTGTGTTCATTATCTCGTGGACGAGGGTTCATGCTGTGTTCATGGACGAGGGTTCATGCTGTGTTCATGGACGAGGGTTCATGCTGTGTTCATGGACAAGGGTTCATGCTGTGTTCATGACGAGGTTTCATGCTGTGTTCATGGACGAGGGTTCATCGCTATGTTCATGACGAGGGTTCATCGCTATGTTCATGACGAGGGTTCATCGCTATGTTCATTGTCACGTGGACGAGGGTTCATACTGTGTTCATTATCTCGTGGACGAGGGTTCATGCTGTGTTCATGGACGAGGGTTCATGCTGTGTTCATGGACAAGGGTTCATGCTGTGTTCATGGACGAGGGTTCATGCTGTGTTCATGGATGAGGGTTCATGCTGTGTTCGTGGTCTCATGGACGAGGGTTCATGCTGTGTTCGTGGTCTCATTAAGTTACGAGACTGGCCTCGTATTTCTCTGTGTGTTCAAGCCTACAAAACACCATGGTCCTAACAACAAGCTGATAAACTTGCTGGCTCTGCATCCATTGCAGATGGCCCGTCTATGGTTCATGTCAATGTTATTAATGTCCTTAGACAGATTTTGAGAGCACAGAACTTTGACACCTGTGAATCCACATCGTTGTCCAGATTTCGAAGATGGTATGCGAGATTGCAAATCATGTTTGCTAGTCTTTCGCCACAGATCCTGGCATAACTTATAGTAATCAAAGTAAATAAACGTAATATTAACTTCCTGCTAGCAGAAACTGTACTGGGTTGCCTTGACGTTGATTGACACTAAGTGCTGCTGTTTGAACTCATTATTGTGGAGTTAAAAACATTAATGGACACATTATGAGGAAAAATTCTAACAAGCGGTTAAGAGGTGTGTAAATTTATTCAGAAAAGTACAGAACAAATATATCATTTTTCGATGTAGTCACCACTGCGTTGAATGCAAGTCCTCTAGCGCCGATAAAGTACTTGGATTCCTGTCGAAACATAAAGATCTTGGTTGCATGTGTAACCACTCATGCACCACCTGCCGTATCTCTTCATTGGATAGGAAAGTCTGTCACAGAAGTCACCCTGTTTTTAAACTTCCTACGCCATCATACACTTGCTGGACTGACAGGCATGCATCACCATACTGGATCTTCATTCGCTAATTAATTTCTATAGGTTCGACCCCTTCACTGATTAAAAAAAAAAAAGTTGGTGTGTGGCAAAAGTGGAGCGGCCATCTTTAAACTGTCTTTATAATGTCACTGTGTTCATCAACACCGTGATGTCATGTGTTTAACACTCCTGACATCCTTAACAACAATATTGACAGGTTATTGTAATTTCTCTCACACTTTCAACATTTTCACTTGAATCCCCCTCTTACCTGAATAGCTTCGCTAACTGACATAATCATGACGAGAACTCAGAGCTGTTCCAAGGCTGGTGATGACGGCAACCCATGACTGCCTATGCTGATTACATTGTAGAGGAATGATTGTGGAGCTTTGGGTGTATGAATGAGGGATAGAAAAACAAACATGCAAGAATAACAAAATAGTATTTGGTGCTAATGTAATGAACAATTAATTGTCATGAATTCACTGATGAATTAACACCCTATCTCACATGTTAAATGTGTATTGTTATGTCAGTTATGTTTTAGTGCCGTGACAGAGATGATTTGTAATATATAAACATATAAATTGCTGTGAAACCCTTGATGCCATTGAAATCACATGAGAAATACATTAACGGGTATTGATGGGCAATCAGAGAAGTAAAAATGAAATAAGTAGAGGTTAGAGGAACACTAGACATTCTCTCATATCCTTTACAGGACATAGCAGTCAACTCCAGCATTGTTTGGTTGTTCTTGATTCCTGGGAAAGTTTGCTTTCTAAACGACTGTGTACCCATTACAAAATATTAGTATACTGGGTTTATTTGAATCCCGCCTGCTGACTTGGAACAATGACAGCACCTCGCTGAAGACACAAGAGTACTTTTAATGCACAGCAATCTCTTCCTCTTCTGGTATTTATCCTCTTTTGAAGCAGTGACTGTCAAACAACTCACATTAAATTGTCCTTTTTTAAAATCTTGTATTTTCTCACTTTGAATTCAAGGGTAGTTCACACATATGCAACTACTTCTAATGCACTGCACTAATTTTTGCGTGTGGATTAGCTTTCCCTTTTATTAGGCGAACCCACTCTTACTTCTGAGGTACTTGTAATTTATGTCCCCAAGTCAATAACAAGACGTCAACTGACCCGTGTAGGGGTTGAACCCACTACCTCAGCACCAGCACACTGGAAGTTTGAGAGCGAGCGCTCTTGTCCACTCCTATCTTCTAGTTTCCTGCATCTCTTCCCGTGACAATCTCATGTTATTCATCTCAGCCTCTAATTCTCTTCTCTGTGTGCTTGTAAGTCTTCTTCTTCATTTGCTCTGTGGGTTCCACAGGAAGAACCTTCTATTTATACTGTTGTCAGGTTTTCTCAGTGTCTGTCCTATCCAGTCTTCTCAATATATGTCCTATCCAGTTTTTTCAAAGTGTGTCCTATGCAATTTTCTCTGTGTCCTATCCATTTTTCTCAATGTGTGTCCTATCCAGTTTTCTCAATGTGTGTCCTATCCACTTTTCTCATTGTGTGTCCTATCTGGTTTTCTCAGTGTGTGTCCAGTCCAGTTTTCTCAATGTGTGTCCTATCCAGTTTTCTCAATGTGCGTCCTATCCAGTTTTTTCAAAGTGTGTCCTATCCAGTTTTCTCAGTGTGTCCTATCCAGTTTTCTCAATGTGTCCTATCCAGTTTCCTTAATATGTTCCAATCCAGTTTTCCCTATATGTGTCCTATGCAGTTTTCTCAATATATGTCCCATGCAGTTTTCTCAACGTGTGTCCTACCTTTTTTAATATATGTCCTATCCAGTTTTCTTAATGTGTGTCCTACCCAGTTTTCTTAATGTGTGTCCTATCCGTGCCAGTGTCTTTCCCTTATCTCATGATTGACTGGAGTGATCTAGTTCAATGTTTATGTTATTACTTCTGTGCTGCTCAAGCATCAGTTCATGATTGGTTGTAGTTTATTAGTAAATGAAAACCTTACACTGGTTAGAGAAATTAAATGCAAGCAGTCAAGATGTTTTTGGCACGTTATGAGAAGAAATTAACTGGAGAACTTGTTTACAAGGGGCAAGATTGAGGGGGAAAGGGGAAGTCAGAAAGGTAAATACCTGGATGGCTTGGCCACACGGTATGGTCAAGACAAGAACACAGAGCTGATCCACAACTCTGGTGATCGTGTGAGATGGCGAAACATGACTGCTCTCGCTTATTGGCATGGCACATGATGAGTGTATTAGTAATTGTTTTAGTCATTCTCCTCCATCTTTAATGCTCATCATAGTCATTTAGCTCAGGGAGCTACGGGTTGCGTAGTGGTTAGATGCCCACCTTTTCATTAGTTGTGGATTTAAATCCACATGGGGGCGGACAGGTTGACCCAGTCTAAAATGGGAGCCAGGAAATGTTGGGAGAAGTCAAGGCGGCACACACGGTACTGACCATGTCACTGGTCGAGTGTTGTTTGGTCTATACAAGTATGGCTCTGGCATCATATGTCTCATGCCCTCTAGGGCGTGTCAGAGGGAGTCCTTTGCTTCGTTTTACATTTAAAACTACTCTAGTGTCTCCATACTGTGGTGTGCTGATACCTTTGAGTTATATTGTTTTGTTTGTCCTCTTGTTTCTAGTTATTACCAATGTCTTCTATGTCTGTCTATCAGTACCTGTGAATTTATTTGTCATTTATCACAGAAGGTCAATGTCCGGAGAATGGTTGCAGGAGTAACACTTTATTGTCAGATTCTGGTGTTTTCAGCAGGTGTTCTCGGGCAATAAAGGTGTTCAAATGGAGAGGGTCAAAGAAAGAAGGAAATAAGATGCACAACATAGGCGTGTTCATGATCAGGGCACTATGATAATCACCATCATATGCTTGTTAAAGCTTGGGGAGGGAGACCAAGCACTTATATGGGTGTCTTAATGGCTATTCAGTTAGTTCTTATTAAGGAATTATCAACATGTAGCAGGCTGTTGGCAGAACTTCGCTCTCATGACTGCCCATTGAAAAGTTTCTAGATCTCTTGCTATGTATCCTGTCTCATATACAAATAAGACCCAGCAATGTCCTTGTGTCCGTCTTTATCATTGTGAGGTTTAAGAATCAAGTTTAAGACGTTAGTCGTCAGTCATGGTTCCAACTTCACGGCAAAGGGTTATCCCTTAATGCTCCATTCCTGTGCCAGTGAATATCACAAATTGTTCTTCACTGTCCCGTGTGTGTCCCGATAAACCAACAGCCCACACAGGCATACATGCTTAAGGCCACTGCCTGAATGCCAACACAAAAGTCCGCCACTAAAATTACAGTTCTTCGATGGAAGCGCCAGTCACTAGAAAACTAGCAGTTGCACACACGTTACTGCATAAGACAAAACCAGCTAGTTCAACAACCTGCTGTCTGCCATTTTTCTGAACATGCAGTTCACAATACAAACAACCGCGGACAGATGTAAAAGCATTCCTCGTGAAACCAGTCCAGTTTAACAAATTAAGGTTCATCAATTTCATTCGCCAAATTTAATTTCCATTTCTTCTTCTTTTGGTCATTTGAAATTTGTCTATACCTGCAATGGTGTCTCTTGTATGAATTTTACTGTCTGTTTGTTAGTTCACTCAGTGGTCCAACGAGCTTATCTTCCACTGTTGTTTCTTTAGGCCAGGTTTGCCTATATGTGCCGTATTTTGGGCAATCTTGGAGTATGTGATTTGCTGTCTGCTGCGCCAATCCATGTGCACATGGCTGATTTGCCAATCTTAAATTGTGTATACATATGTTTGCTTAATAGATTGTATCCTGTTCTGAGGTGCAGAATAATATGTTCTGGTCTGTCCATTAAGTTGTAATCATCTTGAGCTGGCTTTCTAATTGATTTTGTCATTATTTTCTTTTGGTGGTATGTAATAGGCACAGCAAACTATTTTTCTATTGTTCCTTCCTTCCTTAGTTGATCAGCGCTCTCGTTTTCCGGCACTCCACGTGAGATGGTATCCATTGTATAGTGACTTGCTTGCTGCCTAGTTCAGAATGTAGTGTCCTTAGTACTGGCAATTTCACAGACAGGAGCGCCCCAAGTACTGATTTTGCACCACAGGTTATGTATGTGGTTGGTGTTCATGAATCAATTCCAGTGGCATCAAGAGTTAATCCATTGATTGATATTTTTAATGTGTAAATCACGGCATGTGAATTACAGATATGTAAATAGTTGTGCAATTTAACTGTTTCCAAAATGTTTGAGTATTGTAATAAATTTATGGAATGTCCAATGATTGTTATTAATTGGTTCTTTACATTGTCTTTGTCAACCAGTACTAGAACATTTTTGTGTACTTTTTGCTGAAATTTGTTGTTGTTGTTGTTGTTGCTACTGCTGCAGCTGCTGCTGGTTGTTGTTGCTGCTGCTGTTGTTGTTGTTGTTGTTGTTCTTGTTCTTGTTGTTGTTGTTGTTGTTGTTCTTCTTCTTCTTCTTCTTCTTCTTCTTCTTCTTCTTCTTCTTCTTCTTCTTCTTCTTCTTCTCCTTCTTCTTCTTCTTCTCCTTCTTCTTCTTCTTCTTCTTCTTCTTCTTCTTCTCCTTCTTCTTCTTCTTCAGCTCCTCTTCCATCATCATCATCATCTTCTTCTTCTTCTTCTTCTTCTTCTTCTTCTTCTTCCTCTTCTTCCTCTTCTTCTTCAGCTCCTCCTCCTCCATCATCATCATCATCATCATCTTCTTCTTCATCTTCTTCATCTTCTTCATTCCTTCCTCCTCTATCCCTCCCTTTCTTTCTTTTTTTCCTCTCTTTCTTTTTTTTTCTTTCTTCATATTCTCATCCCCCCTCTTCCTCCTCATCTTTCCCCTCCTCTTCCCCTCCTCTTCCCTCTTCTTCATCCTCCATTTCCTCATCTTCTTCTTCACCTCTTCTTCCTTTCCCCTCCTCCTACTCTTCCTTCTCCTCAGCTTCGTTTTTATGTGTGATATCATGCCATTGAAGCATATACCCTCAATAAAGTGACCCAAATCCTTCTATCTTTAGCCATCTCCTGGGGTTGCATCCATGCCCTCTCCATGCAACTACACAGTTCTGCAATCCCAGGTTCTAGTTGTGAAGATTTCCCTATGTGAAACAAGGTAAGTCGGTCAATCACACCCCACACAGCTTTCTCCACATCCCATAATACCTCTTGTACTAGAATAACCTCCCTTCGTCTTGGCTGGCTTATTTTTGTTTTCTTGTTTTTTTCAGCTACAGCTTTCTACAGCATGAGGTGGTCGTTCACATACCGACCCTCCTTTGTTGCCCAGAGCGACATGCATGGTAGATACAGAGCTACAGATCTTGGCTTCCCATACAGGACCACGATAACGCAAGGGAGTTGTGAGATGTGGACAATGAACAGACAAGCTGCATAACATCTGATGGTATTGGAGATGTGGTTTCTGGGATAAATGCAAATAATACCATGGACACACAGAAAAACCAATGACCAAGTCCTATAAGAAGCAGATGAAACCCGTAAATTGATTAGAGAAATTAGCCGTAGACAGTCACAATTTTATGTTCCTATTTATGAGAAGAAATAAACTAGAGAACTTGGTGACAGCCTGCAAGAATGAGTGTAAAAGAGAAGTTAATATATAGATGGCTTGACCACGTGGCATGGTCAAGACAAGAACACGGAGCTGATCCACGACTCTGGTGATCGAGTGAGATGGCGTGAACGCAATGGGACGATATTACTAGTCCATGTTTGTTTTAAAATTCACAACAATAAGAACGATTCAAACTTATAAGTGGAAACCGCTGAATGTTGAAAAGATGTCAGGAGAAAACCCAGAAATGCAGAGGTTAAACCAGATTAAGGACCGGTCGCATAACACCAGGCAGCAAGTTAAAGTAAATGTCCTCCACTGCCCAGAGAAACAGCAGTGGAAGATAAACTCTATGGACCACTGAGTTAATTTGATAAAGAAGAACAGTACAATGTACAACAAACAACAGCTATTCTGTTTCCTTGAAGGATACCCACAGGACCTTTGGATCCGAGTCTACACAGATGGGTTAGCACAAAATGCTATTCGAAATGGAGGAACGGGAGTGTACATAGACTACCCAAATAATACTAGGGACAAGGTCAGAGTATCAAGAGGAAAGTACTGCCATAACTATGATGCAGAAATCCAGACAATAAAAACAGCAACTGAGAAATTATTAAATATCACGGTACAAAACCTCTGGTGTTATTGGCATGCAAAATCAGTACTTGAGGCGCTCCTGTCTGGGCAATTGCCTGTACAACTGGACACTACTTTCTGAGCTTGGCAGCCAGCGTAAGGTCACCATACAGTAGAAACCATTCCACTGTGGGGTCCTCGGAAATGAGAGAGGCGATCGATTAGCTTAGGAAGGAGCAATAGTAATAGAAGAACAACCTAATGTGTACGTTACATACCACCAAAAGAAAGGCAAACCTACTGGCCTTGAGAAACAACAGAGGACGATAAACTATGTGGACCACTGCGTGGGCTTAAAACAGACAGAAGTTAATGCAAAATTGCAGATATAAACATATTTCAGAGAAGAAGAAGTAGAAGAAAAGCAAACGTTGTGAGAACATGCTCATTTTTCGTGGACCAATTCGCAGTCAAAGAAGAAGGCAGTCGTGGCAACCTTACGTGTTACAGAAACATTCCATAAAATACCGGGGACCAAATAGTGTAAGAAATAGTATAGGAGAATTACTGACATTCTTCAAGTGTCGATCAATACGAAGTATTGGCGCAGAGCATAAAAGACAACTTGGACATGAACAGTAAAAGATCGAGAATTTTCAAAGGGCTGTAATGAAAGCGACGTTCTGCAAAGGCTTCTCTCATGAACTATGTAAGGGGACGTAATACATTCATATTAATACAAAGCATATACAATAATAGAGTTACAATTCTTGTTTTCTCATCTCATCTCTTCTCATCTCATCTTGTTCCTCTTGTACCTTGCGGTGTCGAGGTGAAATACCACCTTCCTCCTACTACCCTCTTCTACCACCTTCCCCCTACTACCACATTTTACCACCCTCTTCTACCACCTTTCTCCTTCCTTCTACCAGCTTCTAACATCATCTTCCATTCTCTCCGTCTATTATCCATTCCCCACCTCCTCTTTCTACCATTCAGTGACAAGCAATGATAGACACAACGTCATGCACACAGCTAATATAGTCAGATCCACACAAGACACATTTAGACACTTAGGCAGACTGACATGGAGACAGACATTCATACACACAAACAAATACATGTAACTAGATAAACCATAAACCACCTTATAAAAAGTTGAAAATGTGGTGGCCCTAAAAAGGACCTTGGAGTAAGGGGCCCTATAAAGGACCTTTGGAAATTCACAATTTTTTTCTTTTGCGTCGAGGGAAGCAGCAAACTAAACTTTGAAATATTGAAGATTTGCTGCTTTTCTTCTTGACATCCGCCATAACTGGCACCTCCAAGAACTCCTGGCATACAGCAGGAAAAGGCCATTCTATGACTTCTTCTTCTTCTTCTTCAGCATTCCGAGCCATTGAGGTTCTTTGCTGCAAATACAATCTGTCTCCATTCGTCTCTCTGGTGGACCTTCTCTTGCCAGTCGTTGATTCCAAGTGCTTGTAGGTCTGTATGTATATTATCTCTCCACCGCCTTCTTGGTCTACCTCGGGGTCTACGGTCATTTATTTCCTGAGTGTAAGCGAGTTTTGTTTCCCTATTATCTTCCATTCTTTCTATATGCCCCAGCCATTGTAGTCTATTAGCCTTCATGATACCAGTGATTAGCGGGGACTTAAACAAATCATAAATGTCTTTGTTACTTCTTCTTTTCCACTCTCCACTTTGTGTATCCCTAATGGGTCCAAAGATGCGTCTTAAAATTTTGTTCTCAAAGGTTTGTAACAAGGCTTCGTCTCCTTTCGTTGTACTCCAGGTTTCAGAGCCATACAGCACAACTGGTCTGATCAGTGTTTTGTATATTGTGATTTTGGTGTTACGAGATAGCGCCTTTGATTTTAGTAGATGTTGTAGTGCATAGTATATCTTATTTCCAGAGTTGATTCTAGTTTGTATTTCTTCCCTTATGATGTTGGAGCAGTTGAAGATTGTACCCAGGTATTTGTATGTTTCCGTTCTTTTAATGGTCATATTATCTATTTGTATGTGGCCAGAGTTTTTAGCCATTCCGTCTCTTGAAATTACCATATATTCTGTCTTATCTTGGTTGATAACCAGCCCCATCTGTTGGGCTTTTTCCTTTAAGTGAGTCAATATTTCTAATGTCTTTTGTTCACTTTGCCCTATAATATCTATATCATCTGCATAACCAAGCAGCTTGGATGTTCCTCCAATATCACATTCCTCCTTTACCTTCCTTACAACTTTCTCTAGAGCCAGATTGAAGAGTAGCGGCGATAGTGCATCACCCTGTTTCAAGCCAGATGTTATTTGGAAGGGGTCTGATTTCCTGCCTTTATATGTTACTATATTATAAGTATCTTCCATGCATAGTTTGGTCATGTTAATTAACTTCCTTGGTATTCCAAATTCCTGCATAACATTCCATAGACTATTCCTATGGACACTATCATAAGCCTTTTTAAAATCCACAAAAATGTTATGGAGATCTCTTTTATATTCCCAATGTTTCTCGGCTATTTGTCGTAAGATAAATATCTGATCTATTGTTGATCTGTTTTGTCTAAAACCCGCCTGGTAGTCACCTAATATGTCTTCTGAATATGGTTTTAGTCTATTTAGTAATACTGCGGATAGTATCTTATAGCTTGTGGACAGTAGTGATATTCCTCTATAATTTCCACATTGGAACTTGTCTCCTTTCTTAAAGATAGGTATCAATAATGACTCTTTCCAGTCATGGGGTAATTCTTCTGTCCTCCAGATTTTTATTATTAGTTCGTATAGCTTTAGATGTAATGCATGGCCACCTGCCTTTATAAATTCAGCAGCAATTCCATCAGTCCCAGTTGCCTTATTGTTTTTAAGTCGTGTGATTACATATAGGATTTCTTCAAATGTAGGTTCTTCAATTTGTGGTTCGCATGTTAGAACCTCTTCCTGTGGGAAAATGTTACTTGGAGCTTCACAATTTAGTAATTCAATAAAATATTCTTTCCATGTGTTGCACATTTCTTCATTGGTATTTATCATATTCCCATTTTTGTCTTTTAAACCATATGTGTTTTGTTGGTGCCCTCGTTTCATTGACTTCAGTACTTTAAAAAACTTTCTGGATTCATTTTTCTGGTGATTAGTTTCCATATCTTTGATTATATTACTCGTATATTCTCACTTCTGCTGTCTGACTATTTTTGTAGCCTCTTTACATTCATTTCTATAATGCTCTTCCTTTTGGATGTTGTTGATGTCATTTAACCATACATGTCTGGCATTCTTCTTCTTAGTGACTGCTTCTTCACATTTTTGATTGAACCATCTGTTCTTTCTATGCGTGGTTGACACACCGAGACATTCTTCTGCGGTAGATTGAAGTGTATTCTTGATGTTCAACCAAGTTTGGTCAACGCTTTCCTCCAAAGGGTTTTGAAAAGTTTCAAGTTTACATTTTATTTCATCTGTAAATTTCTCTTTGACTGTAATGTCTTGTAGTTTTTCTCTGTTATATGTTGGGTGTAATCTTTGTAATTTAGTATAGAAAGCTCTCTTAAGTTTTATTTTAAATTTTGCTCCAACGAGGAAATGGTCACTGTGGCACTCAGCTCCTCTATAACTTCTGACTTGCTGTATGTTTGATGCATTTCTGTTGTTAATTAAAATGTGATCTATTTGATTATAGGTTCTCTTGTCACATGATTTCCAAGTTTGTTTGTGTATATCCTTTCTTTGTAGTCTGGTACTGCTAATCTGCAGTCCTTTGGCTTCTGCCAGGTTGATGACTCTCCATCCATTATCATTTGAAGTTGTATGTAGGCTTTCCATACCGGCCACTTTTTTATTAGTTTGCTCTCTACCTATTTTTGCATTGAAGTCTCCCAGCACAATCAGGATGTCCTGTTTGGGGGTTTCTTCTATGACATCTTCCAGATCATTATAAAAGTCTTCTTTAATATCATCTTCTTTCTCTTCAGTAGGTGCATGTACATTAATCATCGTTATATTTTTCCATTTACCTTTTATTCGTAATTTACTAATCCTGTCATTAAAAGCTTTAAAGTTTAAAATGTTCCCCCATAACTCTTTTTTGATGACAAATCCTGTTCCTAATTCATGTTTATTTTGGGTGTTTCCTCCATATATTATAATCATTCCATTTTGCTCTAAAGTACCCTCTCCTGGCCACCTTATTTCTTGAATTGCTGTGATATCCATTTGATATTCAACCAGCTCCCGGGTTAGTTCTTCGGCCGCTCCAGCTCGATATAGTGTCCGTACATTCCATGTTCCAAATCTCAAAAGTCCTTTAACGTTCCAAGGTCGTTGTCCAGATAAGTCAGTCCGATATCGAGGCTCATGTATTTGTTTCGTAACAAAGAAAGGTTTTTACAAAGGTGGGGATGTTAACCCCACGCTTCAACCCCCAACCTGGAGGACCAGGGTGTTTCTCTTTGTCTGTTCTCTACCCTTTGACCTGTCCGGCTTGGGAGGCCCTGCTGGTAGCTACGCTACCGCCGGCATAGCTCTCAGGGTCATTGAGAAACTCAAGCTCCCCCATCACGACAAGGTGGAAACACCATTCTATGACGCTGTCGACAAAAATTTCCTCTTGTACAGCTGCGCCGATGGTGCCCGTTTCCATATAACAGTACTCGACCTCGAAATCTGAGGCACTCCTTTTGATTTTGGCAGGTGCATTTTCCTCGACTACCCGTTGTTGATAAGAGATATTCACATCAGATGAAAATTTCCTCATCAGCGGCATGCCGTCTTTGTTCAGGAAAAGAATGCTATCCGAACTGCAACGCTGGATATTCTTCGACTTGTCAGGAACCTGCGTTGTTTTAGACGAGTATTGTACAACGGCATCCGATTTGGACATCCCTGGGGCCCTAACTGCAATGAGTTCAATGTTTTGCATGGGCTGCACATCAGGTGTTTCTACACAATTTTGGTAATCAACAGCGAAGTCCGACACCGTCCTTCTGACATCATGGACGTCTTCCACGGAAACGCTGGGTATTAGTAATGTGATACTCTCATCATTAAGGGAGCCCTGCTCGACGTTAACCGAATAATTCATTTTCTTTGAATCGCTGCGGAGCTTTTTCCAAAAGCTTTCCAGATTCTAGTAAGAAAACTTTCTCTTCTCTGGCGCTGCTTAAGTACCTTGACACATCCAGGCCAGTGCTCCATGGGTACATTTGCCAGTACCCAGTCAATTGAGATAATAGATCTAGGGTACTCCGGCTGGAGTCCCCTCCTCTTTCTTCTCATTGAGAAATGGATTATCGTAAGACTGATTGACGTCCTACACGGACGCCAGTCAACCTTTATAAATTACAATAATACAATTTAATAACAATAAATTTTAAAAATTTAAATATAGAAAAAATAAATTATTTAAAATTTAGCAAATATAATATATATATATATATATATATATATATATATATATATATATATATATATATATATATATATATATATATATATATATATATATATATATATATAATATAAATTGACTTTCTCAACAAGAGCTCGTAGTGTACACTGAAACCTTCCAGAATATACACTCAAAAGTGATGTCGATAGCCGAGGTTATAATACCTGGAATGCGCGGACATTTATAGAACGCGGAAATCCACCATGCACAATAAATCAATCAATCAATCATGTGCCATGCCGGAAAGCGTGGGCGATCATGATTCGCCATTTCACTCGATCACCAGAGTGAAATGGCGAATATCTGCCATGAAGTGAACCACCTCTGCTATGTAACATACTGTCCTTCATTGGCAATATTTTAGCTCGTTATATCTAACTTTAGTTTTCTGAATCAAACAACTTGAACGAACTCAGTAACCGAACTACTGAGATATAACCTCGACACATTGCCTCAATTTTAAGTCCATATTTTATTTCGGGCAATATCCCATGATTTTATGACATGCAGGCCATCAACACGATGCAACCATCACGCATTCCATCATAACTGCTCATGCCACCCTACTTAATAGAACTACCATTAAAGTCAAACATGTCGCCTGTCCTATTACATATATCCATAATGTTTACAGTTCACCAGAAATATTGCTAACTAATTACTCACGCCAGTGGGGGGGGGGGGGGGGGGTACGGGGTGTCAGGCATTGGTAGCACCTTTGGTAAGGATGGCTCTCATGTCCTTTCAGGACCCATCCCCCACTGGTCCAAGTCTGACACCCAGCTCGTGCCTGTGGCTCCTAGTAGCTGTCAGCATGCGACAGCGGCCACCCCCCGGGCAACAGCTGTGAGAGGCTGGCTAAACCAGGCATGGGTATCCGATTTGGTGTCAAACCAAGAGGTAAACTAGGGTATGCCTACCCAGCATGTGAAGACAGGATTCGGCAGACTGCGCGGAAGAAATCATTCCTGATTCAACGGGCAAGACGGCGTTTACCTGCAAAGCGTTGTGGAACGTAATGAGCACGGCAAGGCACGTAGAGCGCCCTGGTCATCCACTGCACCTGTATTCGTCTCCAATCGTCTCGACTTGTCTTGCCACTGGACTCAGATGGACTCAGGCGAGAGAGTGAGGTCGACGAATTGCGCAACTCTTCCTCACTTTAATCCAAGTCATCGCGCAAGTCATTCTTCATCCAACGTCACATATCACCTTCAAGCCCTGTGGCGATGGGCGAGCGGCAAAGCGGCAGGCGTGGGTACGCTGGCAGCCGTAGTCGCAGACCTGCACACAGGCGGCTCAGGCCATATGGTCGTCTTCTACTGACCGGAGCAGCAGTGGGATTCGGCAGCCCCCTGAGCGACTGAGCAGCCCTCTATAGGAACACACTGCTCACCTCCATAGCATGAGGAAGGGGCTAGAAAAGGTGCCCTAAACATTGTCTGCTTCATCACTACCTAACCAGCTAGCCGCGGTTGGTGGGTACCCTAACTGCGGTCGACATACAAAGAAAGATAAAACAAGCAAAGCTAAAAGAGTAAACCATATTCCCTTAACAATTGGAACTTGGAATGTACGCACCCTACTTGACAGAGACGGCGCGTCGGGTCCAGAGAGACGAACAGCACTGATTGGGAGAGAGCTGGGCAGGTACAACATCGACATTGCAGCCTTGAGCGAGACACGACTTGCAGAAGAAGGCCAAATCTGTGAAATTGGTGCCGGCTACACATTTTTCTGGAGTGGAAGGAAAAGCGAGGAAAAACGCCAATCCGGTGTGGGATTTGCCATTAAGTCGGCCCTGGTCGGCACATTAGCTGGATTTCCAAAGGCTATAAACGACAGGCTCATGACCATGAAGTTGCCTCTGCTGAATGGAAGGAAGCACGCAACCATTGTGAGTGTCTACGCACCAACTATGACCAACGAAGATGATGTCAAGAACAAGTTCTATGAGGACCTGCACAATGTATTAACATCTGTTCCCAAAGGAGACAAACTTATACTCCTTGGGGATTTCAATGCCAGAGTAGGCACGGACACCACCTCTTGGAGTGGCATTATTGGAAAGCATGGAGTCGGAAATTGTAACAGCAATGGACTCCGCCTCCTTCAGACATGTGCCGAACATGATCTCCTGATTACGAACACAATTTTCCGTCTCCCCATGAGAAATAGGACATCGTGGATGCACCCTCGCTCGAAACACTGGCACCTCATTGACTATGTCATCGTCAGGAGGAGTGACAGACAAGACGTTCGAGTGACAAAATCCATGTGTGGTGCCGAATGTTGGACAGACCATCGTCTCATTGTCTCGAAAATGAACATCCACATCAGGCCACCACGGCGTCCTCAAGGGGCGAAAATGCAAACAAAGCTAAATGTCACCCGCCTAAACAGCAAGAAAATGCAGCAGTCGTTTGAAAATATGCTGGAAGACCGCCTCAAGCCCAATGCTGAAGCTAAACAGGATACAGAAACAGAATGGAGAGCCCTAAAGGACACAATTTACAACACTGCTATGGAAATCCTGGGTCCAGCCCCCGAAAGCATAAAGACTGGTTTGATGAAAATTCCGAAGACATCAACCAATTGCTGGCCGAGAAACATCTTCTCCTCAAGGCACATTTGAATGACCCAAAGTCAACATAAAAAAAAGATGCTTTCAAGAACATTCAGAGAGTAGTGCAGCAGAAACTTCGGCACATGCGGGACTCCTGGCTGAGCAGCAAAGCTGATGAAATTCAGGGCTTTGCTGACAGACACTGATATGAAAAACTTCTACGACTCACTGAAAGCGGTCTATGGTCCTTCATCACCAGGCATAGTTCCCCTCCTCAGTGCAGATGGGGGAACATTGGTCACCGATAAGAAAGAAATCCTCCAACGCTGGGCAGAGCATTTCAGCAAAATCTTAAATGCAACTTCCTTCTTCGATGATGAAACCATCAACTGCCTTCCTCAAGTTCCCACCAATGAGACTCTTGATGACCTGCCAACCATAGTGGAAATAAACAAAGCCATCCAGCAACTCTCCAGCGGCAAGGCACCTGGTCCTGACTCCATCCCAGCAGAGATATACAAGGCAGGTGGGCCGGTCCTAACAGAGCAGCTTCACCAAGTCTTCACAAACATATGGATGAACGAGACCATGCCACAAGATTTTAAGGACGCGTCAATAGTCCACCTTTACAAACGTAAAGGAAACCGCCAATCCTGTGACAACCACCGAGGCATCTCCTTGCTTTCAATTGCAGGGAAGATACTCGCCAGAATTCTTCTCAATCGCCTCACAGCCCATCTCGATCAAGGTCTTCTTCCTGAGAGTCAATGTGGCTTCAGAAAAGAACGTGGAACTGTTGACATGATTTTCGCTGCAAGGCAGCTGCAAGAGAAATGTCAGGAACAGAACTGCGAAATGTTCTCCACTTTCATTGACCTTACCAAGGCTTTTGATACAGTCAGCAGAGAAGGACTGTGGAAGATTATGGCAAAATATGGCTGTCCACGAAAGTTTGTCCAAATAGTGCGGCTATTTCATGACGGCATGCAGGCAAGAGTACAGGAAAATGGTGAACTGTCTGAACCCTTTCCTGTCACCAATGGAGTGAAGCAAGGATGTGTCCTGGCACCAACACTGTTCAGCCTCATGTTTTCAGCCATGTTGATGAATGCCTTCGAGAACGACGACATTGGAATAGACATCAACTACCGTATGGATGGAAAGTTATTCAATCTCAGAAGGCTGAAAGCTAAAACCAAAATTAACAGCGGCACCGTCAGAGAGCTCCTGTTTGCTGATGATTGCGCTCTATACGCCAACTCAGAGGCGGACATGCAACATAATGTTTCAGCTTTCTCACATGCCTGTGCCAACTTTGGGCTCAATATCAACTTGGAGAAGACTGTAGTTATGTACCAGCCAGCTCCAGGGAATAATCACACTGTGCCGAATATCAAAGTGAATGATCATAGACTAAGTGTTGTGGACAAATTCACCTATCTTGGCAGCACCGTGTCACAAGCTGCCACAATCGATGACGAAGTGAATGCAAGAATCTCCAAGGCCAGTGCAGCCTTTGGCAGACTGTACAAGAATGTATGGGACAGAACTGGAATAAGCCTGCAAACAAAGCTAAAAGTCTACAAAGCAGTTGTATTATCCACACTGCTATATGCTTGTGAAACCTGGACTGTTTATCAGCGACACGCTAGGAAATTAAACCACTTCCACACAGTCTGCCTAAGGAAGCTACTGAAGATTAAATGGCAAGACAAGATTCCAGACACTGAAGTCCTAGAAAGAGCATCCATGCCCAGTATCCACACTCTACTGATGAAGAATCAGATTCGCTGGGCTGGTCACTTGACTCGCATGCCAGATCACAGGCTCCCTAAACGAATTTTTTACAGCGAACTGCGTTGTGGTAAACGCTCCCAAGGTGGCCAGAGGAAACGTTTTAAAGACACTCTGAAAATTTCACTGAATGCTTTTGGAATTCATCATGACACCTGGGAGGCTGCAGCCAGAGACCGAAATTCGTGGCGTGCATCATTGCGCAAAGGTGCAGTCATATGTGAGGCAACCAGGACTGCAAGAGCTGTGAAGAAAAGGCAGGACAGAAAAACCACTGCAGGAAATCCTCCTCCAGAGACGTCAAGCATTCTTTGCCCACATTGTCAAAGAACATTTCGAGCCAAAATAGGCCTTATCAGCCATCTTAGAACCCACGGCTCCACACCTTCAACCCCACTGGATGAAATGAATGGTCATCATCATTCTTGATGGACAAACAACAAACACTCACGCCAGTACTTAGGGTATTGTCTATTATGTGACCTTCCAGTGACTCTTCAACTTAGATGTCGCTCATCGGATGTTGAGTCGTTTCTTCAGCTCGCTTCTCCAAGAATGCGCAGTCCAAAAACGCCGCGTTCATTATGATCTGCATTGAAGACACTGGATATTTTGCAGTTCCATTGCCACTTCTACCACATTCTTCCACCTCCCTCTTCTATCACATTCTGCCACCTCTCCTACCACACCCCCCCCCCCTCCTTCCATCGCATTCTTTCACCTCCTTCTTCCACATTCTTCCACCTCTTTCTACTAACTCCTTCTACCTCCTTCTACTACATTCTTCCACTACCTCTTTCTGCAACATTCTTCCACCTCCCTCCTCTGCCATATGCTTCCACTTCCTCCTACTACCAAATTGTTCCACAACCTTCTTTTAACATATTCTTCCACCTACTTTTGTAACATTCTTCGACCTCCTCCAACCACATTATTCAACCACCACCTCCTCATCCTCCTCCTCCTCCTCCTACAACATTCTTCCACCTCCCTCTTCTACCACATGCTTCCACTTCCTCCTACTACCACATTATTCCACATCCTTCTTTTAACATATTCTTCCACCTCCTTTTTCTAACAAATTCTTCGACATCCTCCTACCACATTAGTCCACCACCTCCTCCTCCTAGCACATGAGTCCACTGACTGGTACTAGCACGTTCAACCACATTCTTCCACCTACTCCTACCACCTTCCACTCACTGTTGCTACGACGCTGAACCGCATTCTTTCACCTCCTCCTTCTAGCACCGTCTTCTACCTCCTTCTCCTACCACCTGCTTCCGCTCACTGTTACTACGACGTTCAGGTACATTCTTCCACCTGCTTCTAATACAACCTTCATCTAATACCAATTTCTTTCACCTCATCCTATTATCACATTCTTCAGTTTCCTGCTACTATCACTTCCCCCACTTCCTCCTACAACCACATTCTTCCACCTCCTTCCACAAACACATTCTTCCGCCTCCCTCTTCAAACATATTCGTCCACATCCTTCTACAAACAAATTCTTCGACCTCTTCTTCCACCTCATCCTATTACCACCATCTTCCACCTCCTCCTACAAACACATTCTTCCACCTCCTCCTACTACCACCTTCTTCCACCTCCTCCTACTACCACCTTCTTCCACCTCCTCCTACACACACATTCTTCCACCTCCTCGTACTACCACCTTCTTCCACCTCCTCCTACAAACACATTCCTCCACCTCTTCCTAGTATCACCTTCTTCCACCTCCTCCTACCTCTTTTTCCACATCCTTCTAGAAACAAATTCTTCGACCTCTTCTTCCACCTCATTCTATTACCACCATCTTCCACCTCCTCCTACAAACACATTCTTCCACCTCCTCCTACTACCACCTTCTTCCACCTCCTCCTACACACATATTCTTCCACCTCCTCGTACTACCACCTTCTTCCACCTCCTCCTACAAACACATTCCTCCACCTCCTCCTACTACCATCTTCTTCCACCTCCTCCTACCTCTTTTTCCACCTCCTTCTAGAAACAAATTCTTCGACCTCTTCTTCCACCTCATCCTATTACTACCTTCTTCCACCCCCTTCTACAAACAATTTTTCCACCTCCTCCTACTACCACCTTCTTCCACCTTCTTCTACAAACACATTCTTCCACCTCTTCATACTACCACCTTCTTCCACCTCCTCCTACAAACACATTCCTCCACCTCTTCCTACTATCACCTTCTTCCACCTCCTCCTACTACCACCTTTTCCCACCTCCTCCTACAAACAAATTCTTCGACCTCTTCTTCCACCTCATCCTATTACCACCTTCTTCCACCTCCTCCTACTATCACCTTCTTCCACCTCCTCCTACAAACACATTCCTCCACCTCTTACTACTACCACCTTCTTCCACCTTCTCCTACAAACACATTCTTCCACCCCCTCCTACTACCACCTTCCTCCACCTCTTCCTACACACATATTCTTCCACCTCCTCGTATTACCACATTCTTCCACCTCCTCGCACTACCACATTCTTCCACCTCCTCCTACTACCACCTTCTTCTACTACCACCTTCTTCCACCTTCTCCTACCACCACCTTCTTCCACCTTCTCCTACAAACACATTCTTCCACCTAATCCAACTACGACCCCCCCCCCCCCCCCAATGTGTCTCCACATTGTCGCTGTGGGGGGGGGGGGGGGGGCTAGCGTGCCACAAGTGACCTCAAGTGCTATGCCGACTGAAGCACAACTACATGTCGGACAGGCCTTGGGATAGGGGCCAGACCTAGAGAGACACAACCTGCTGCTCTGCAGGTAGACTGAGGATAGCAGTCAAAGTCTAAATCAGGCGCACGATGGCGCTAGTTCTTGGTCCGGATAATTTTACCAGATAGCTGCCTTAAGGTCTACTCTTTGCGACTTCACAAAGATGTTTTTAATGTGCACAATGATTTATACTTCACCTCGACACCGCAAGGTACATGATGAGATGAGAATGATTTCAAAGAATCTCTTCTTATCCCTTATCCGAAAGGCTTGGTATTCGATCACACTTCCCAGTTATTAGGGGAAAGTGTGGTATAGTAACCGTATAGTTAAAAAAACCAATGGGTCTTTCAAAAAATTCTCAGTAATATACAAAGATCTAACCATGTACCTTCTTAACCTAGACGATGACCTCTCGGCCACGGCTTCCCCAGAATGAATGAATGAATGAATGAATGAATGAATGAATGAATCAATCAATCAATTAAGTGCCGTCTCCACAATAAAAAGGTTAGCCGCAATGGATGTCGAACACTGTCTGTCTCTCGCCTTGATTGTCCATTCTGTCAGACTGATTGATGATATCTTCCCACTTGTATCGTTGTCTACCTCTTGCTCGCTTACCTTCAACCTTACGCTCCAGTGTGGATTTCATAAGAGTGTTATGTATTTTAACGTGGCAGACATATTATTTTAACATGCCTCTTTTTTTAAAAATTTCTTTTATCAACTCTCTTTTCATTACAAGTTTCTCTAGATCCTCTGAGTTTGATTGTTTTTGTTTCCATGATTTGTCTGTATATCCGCATCTCCAGGGCCTACCTATATCCGATTTTCTAATTGCTTGTTCAATGTTCACACTTTAGCTCCATATAGTAGTGTTGAATATTCATAACGTTTGACAGTTCTCATTTTTAGTCCGGTGTTAATCTCTCTAGATATTAATACTGATTTCATGATGTTGAAAACATTGTTAACCCCCAAAAGAAGTAGATAAAAATGATGGAAACTAAGAGGTTACCTAATTTCGTTTCATGTATTTTTTAGATTGTGTTTTGAAATCCATCATGGCGTCTAGAAGCGACAACAATGGGACTATTGAAACCACAGATCGTTTCTGGCAAGGTCCGTCCTCCCCTGGACTCGGCCACTAATGTAAGTTTAGTCCGTCTGTGCAGTGTTTGCTGCGGTTTATCATGATGGGATTCAAGTTTATGTGATAGGAATATAGGGACTAATATATAACTCAGCAGAGAATCTGTCATGTTCTCATAATAAATCGCGTTATATGTTAAAATATCCAATGATGATGAATATCCATCATTATTTTTTTTAAAATTTTAATAATATTATTTAATTTACTTTACTTTGTTTTTGTTTTTCTGTACTCGGGGTTACGTACGCAGTTCGTTCGTAATCTCTCATACCGCGTTCGAAACACAGCTGCGTTGGTTTTTTTTTAAATGAAATAGTATGAACTATGATGGGTGTGTCGTTCAGAAACTTTCTGAGAAGGGAGAGTTTATTCGTAGAGCTCTACGAATAAACAAAGCGTTTATTCGTAGAGCCCTAAGAATAAACAAAGCGTTTATTCGCAGGGCCCTACGAATAGACACTTTGTTTATACACAGGGCCCTATGAATCGATACTTTATACTTAGTTGAAGTATGGCTGTTTAAATATCAGGCGAGTTTAAGAATTGTTAACTTGCGTTTCTGTACACTTACTGTTTACAGGCATCCATCTTTGTTTACGTTACTGACCTACTATTTCTTACTATTTATGTCCTGATAATTCTGGTCCAAGCTGACAGTAATATGCGTCACCTCAGAGAGACATGATTAGGGTCGTTAGGCAATACAAACACCAGGCTTTCGACTGATTGCCCTCATGAATTAACAAATAAACAAGGAAATGCTACGGATATAAAGTGCAGGAAAACCTGGTATATGTGAAGCGGGTTGAAAAGAGAGAAGAGAGAGATAGATAATGAAGATAGTGTGCGAGACAGATATGTGAGATATGAGAAAGATGTGTTGAAAGACATAAAAAAATGATAAAGACAAGACAGAGAGAGGGGGAGGAGGGAGATAGAGAAGAAGAGAGAGAGATGTCTGTATGCCTCTCTATATGTCCGCCTGTCTGTATGCCTCTCTATTTGTCCACCTGTCTGGATGTCTCTCTACATGCCCGGATGTCTCTCTGTCTCTGTCTGTCCGTCCGTCTGACAGCCTGCGTGATTTCTTGTTCTCTATCAGCTATCTCTACTGGAGAAACTGGTACTAACTAAATTACACTCACTTTAAACAACACAATTCTAAATGAATTGCTGAAAAATTAAAAAAAAACATTGTCGGGCAAGGAAACGAACGATTGACATTTGACTTTCATCCAATTAATTGCTGAACCATTATAAAAAAAATAAAAAAAGGTCCGGAAAGGAAACGAACCTCGAGCTCCCGCCCATCAGGCGGGCGCACTATCAACTATGCCACTGACGACACGTTTTCCAATCAACGAAAATGTATAATATAGCCGCAAACTTACGTTAAATCACGTGACCAGCCGTGCCCTACGAATAGACGCTTTGTTTATTCGTAGGGCCCTACGAATAGACACTTTGTTCTGAGAAAGCAATGGCAAACTACTGAACGTAAACTTGCCCAGGAATCACGAACAGTAAAAAAATGCTGGGGTTGACTGCTACGTCCATAAATGATATGCAACTAAATTTGAAAAAAATTTATATTAATACTAATTATTATTAGTTTTTTTTTACCTCCCATATCCCTTACAGGACGTTGTAGTCAACATCAGCATTTTTCAGCTGCTGTTGATGTACTAGGCAAGATTACGCTCATTAGTTTGCCATTGCTTTCTGTGCGACCAGCTCACGTATCCCGTAAGTTACCAGCACGGCGAGAACCACTACCGATTCTCGTGCAGGTTACGTTACTCGCGAGAATAATCAGGATTACGGAGAAAGTCATTAACACTAGGCCAGGGAGACCGGCTATTAGTAGTTAGTAATACTTAATACAATAGTTAGTAATAAATTCGCCTCTAATAGTACTTTAGAAGTATAGTATTACTAAAATTTTTCAGTAAAACATTTGTTGCACATCTCTAACAGGACACAATCAAAGCCAGTATTTGTTGGCTGTGCTATTCTAGACACTCTTCTTACATTGAGTAGTTTGCCATGAATTTCTGAACAGTTAACTCATATACATGCTGGCACTGATGCTGATAGTCATATTAGTACAGTGTTTAGTAGTCATATCATTGTGAAGCTGTCAAATCGCCAGTGACTACTTTGAACCTGATATGCTGGAATTATGAAACTGCTTGCAACCAGTAGCCATGGCTGAGGGCTTGCGAATGCGGTTTGTGAGCCCGGATACCTGGTTCGAAACACAGCGGTGCTGGTTTTTTTTCGAAAAAGGTATAGGTGCCGGTCGTTCAGAAAGCACTGGCAAACTACTGAACGTAAAATTTGCCCAGGAATCACGAACAGCGAAAATGCTGGGGTTGACTGCTACGTCCTGTGAAGGACATGCAACTTAATTTATTTTTATTTGTTGCACTACCCCAACCCAACATGACTTTTTTCTGATGTTAATGTAAAGCATCTAAACTGCTACCAACTAATCATAAAGATCTAATACTTCTTCTTCAGACACCTTCAGGCATCAAGATAAATAAATCCAAAGAGAACAACAAACAACAATAAACTTGAGCTTATTGACAACTCCATAGAAGTTGTTCTCATGTGAAGAGGATGTAGGCCAAAATAGTGATCTCTATTCTGCAAATGTTGGGCACTCCTACAACAAATATTTAGCTATTAGGAGAGGCTGAGTGGTCTCGAGATATGGAGTGCTGGAGGTCCCGGGTTCAAGCCCTGGTGAGGGCCGGGATTTTGTCACGTGGACTTCTAGTAACAAAATTTCCCCTGGTCTCTGGGTAGTGAGATCAGACACCCGTGTGTATTGTTGCGCATGCAAAAAATCCCTTGGCAATTGGAAATCAAAAACGAGTAGCCTAACGGTGCTACCTGGGCACAATTTTGAGTTAAAAATCTACCCAAAGTATTTCAGGATCCTCGCTGGTACTACGGAGTTCATGCACTGAACTGAGATTCTCCAGACTCAGGCTTGAAGTTAGGAGTAGAACGGAGCACTTATGGGTTACACCCACGTGCCGTGATGTTGATCCATCGACTAAACTAAAAAATAATATTTAGCTATTGTTTTACCAGTGTCACAGTTACATCCATCAGTATTTCCTATCTTTAGTTTTATTACACATGCAGTACTTCAGTCTGTTGTGTCATGTGCATAGTCTAAGATTGTAACTTGCTCTTTTTCTTCGGTTGAGTTAGTAATATGCACCATCTTTCTAGTGACCTGGATGCTCTGATTTCCTCTTGGTTCTATAGTTGTTTCTTATAAATCTCGTGGCCTCGTCAAATGTTATGTCTATATTTCTTATTATTATCATACTTGTTACTTGTTCTATTTGGTGGAGTTGGTAATATGCATCATTATTTTAGTAACCTGGATGTTGTGATTCTTCTAGCTTTTCAATTTCCATTGTTAGCGTTACATCCTAACAATTGAACATGACAGGGCTATCGGTGATCCACTTTTTTCGGTTTGTGCTGTCGATTTTCAGAGCAGTATGTCCATTTATCATTATAGTTTTTATGTTAAATCATTGTTTGATGTTAAATCATGATGTTTGTTTAATGTCAAATCATGATGTTTTTTATGTTAAATCATGATGTTTGTTTGACGTTAAATAATGATGTTTGTTTTGATTTTATAATCATGATGTTTGTTTGATGTTATAATCATGATATTTGTTTGATGTTATAATCGTGATGTTTGTTTGATGTTAAATCATGTTTTTTGATCGTGATGATTGTTTGATGTTAAATCATGATGTTTCTTGATGTTATAATCATGATGTTTGTTTGATGTTATAATCATGATATTTGTTTGATGTTAAATCGTGATGTTTGTTTGATGTTAAATTGTGATGTTTGTTTGATGTTACATCATGATGTTTGTTTGATGTTACAATCATGATGTTTGTTTGATGTTAAGTCATGATGTTTGTTGATCGTGATGATTGTTTGATGTTAAATCATGATGTTTTTTGATGTTATAATCATGATGTTTGTTTGATGTTACATCATGATGTTTATTTGATGTGAAATCATATTTATTTGTTGCTCAATCATTATGTTTGTTTGGTGTTAAAAATAGTGTTATTTTATCAACAGTGACGCTGACTGACTTAAGTCTACTGGGAAAATGTTGACAAGAAATGCATCTGCATCATTTGTTGAAAAAGGAAAATATTATCATCATCACTTGTTTGATGGGGACAGTCATGACAAATAAAAATGAACCCTGTTTAGGATCAGAGAAAGAATTGAAAAAAAAATTGTATGTACATCATTTCTTAGACAGGAAAATCAATGACAAGAAATAATCTTTTCTTGGGCCAGAGAAAGTGTTGATCAGAAATTGGTTACATCAGTTGTTAGATGGAGAAAACATTGATATGAAATTGATCTACATCAGTTCTTGGGCAAAGAAAACAATGATGCACAGTGTATGAATATCAGCTTTTGGACATAAACAATATTAAAAGTATATGCACCAGAGGTGACCCCCACCACCTTTGTTCAATGTGATCAAGGAGTGTCAGTATCTAGTCTTCTGTATTCCAAGTCTCTGCATTAAATTGCTGATAAATATGCAACACACGTAAACTAATTGATCTCGCATTTTAATTTTTAGTAATTTCCCTTTACTTTATAGTTGAGAAGAGTGATATCCCTTCCCGTTTTGAATCAAGAAAAGTGGCATCACGTATTAAAATCTGGCTCTTTTGTTCATGGAATAGATGATGCAGTTTAAAATATGATGGTTTATCATTGACATCTCAGCAGTACAGATAATTCATTTGTTATAATTGTAGTTGGGTAGTTCTCAATGAGGAAAGATTGACAACTGAAGACTAAATTCTTTAAAGCACAGCTGTATCAGTTCCTGTAAAGAACTTGATTTTGATATTAACATCTGTCCTTGTGTTTTTTCCCCGTTCATCATGAGAGATGTTTTTCATATCTCTGGCATGGAAATTGACCAGTCTTGTCTCAAAGTGTGTAGATAATTAACTGGGAAGTTTGCATATTGCAGTGATATCGCTAATGATGTTTTGATGAAGATGCCATGGATCAGGTTTTGAGCAGTGAGGTGAATCTGATGGTTTCGAAGGAAAATGCAGCAGAATCACTTGCCGAAGTGTGTCTCTTAACCTCTGCGAATTCAACATGTGAAAAGAGCAGTGAGTTTTGTGACAGCAGTATGGAGCCAGAGATTGTGATGAATCACCTACCACATTCTCTGGCTCAGCACCAGGTGCAACCAGCCTTTTCAGTATCTTCTAGAAATGAGGAATTTTCAGATCAGTGCCAATATCCTGACTTACCAGAACCAAAGGATACTATCCCTGGCTTTGACCAGGGGGACCTTATGTATAGGCAATGCTTAGTGTCTCCAGGAATGGATAAACATTTTGGGAAGCTTCAGATCTCAAACAAAGGTAGCAGTCTCATGGAGAACCCCAGGGAGGTTGTAGCTACCGAATCTGAAGACTGCCCATTCAGTCTCCATGGACAACAATGTTGTCAACCATATCAACAGGACTACGAGTAAAATACATAGTAGGATTAATTTCAGGACTCCTTGTTCTAATGCGAAAAAAAGACATTTGTTAAATAACGATAATGAGATTGAAACAAGGTTAATTAAACAAAGAAAACATGATGATAGTTCAGTGATAGATGTGCTTTATGAAACAGATGGAAGTTATAGATCAAGTTCAGTTTGTAATGAAACAGATGAAAATAGGAACAAGAATCAACATTTTTATGAAAATGATATTGATTGTAATGACCAAGATGTGTTTGTTAGTTTAAAGTCCTATGCAGCAGGTGTCTGTCGGTGATGTTAGTCAGCAGACGTTTAACAATTATAATGACAGGTCTGAAAATTTAAAAGTTGCATTTGATAGATCATATTGTGAGGAGCATATTGAGAACAAGACTTTAGAACAATCAAATTCATTTACAGTACTGAATGATAACACTGAAGGGTCGTTGCTGCCAGGAGCGTGCAAGCGGATTAGGGGTAATGTTCGTCTGGTTGTTGAGGAGGCAACCGGTCTAGTTGTCATCTCTGGAGGAGTTTTATATAGAAGAGAGCATCAAGGCAGTCTAATACCGTTAACAAAGACTGGTTCAGTGACACAAAATTCCGCAGTTACTTCAGAGGGAATGTTAATCAACACTGAATGCCAGCATAGTTCGGCATCATTGACAAAGAATGATTCAGTGACAAAAAATTATAATGTTACTTCAGAAGGAATGTTATTCAACACTGAATGTCAAGGTAGTTCTGTGTCTTTGACAAAGAATGGTTCAGTGACAGAGACTTCCACAGTTACTTCAGAAGGAATGTTATTCAACACTGAATGCCAAGGTAGTTCGACACCATTGACAAAGAATGGTTTACTGCCGCAAACCAGTTTTGTAGAACCAGAGCTAATACCAGCTATGTATATTGTCCCGCAATCTTCGTCATCTGTCAGTAGGGGAGGTAAATCGTTACTAAATTGTGCCAAACAGAATCAGGTAGCAACTGATTTTAAACAGCAACAGCTCGTCGCCCGAGAGTCCCTGCAAGGTTGTGACAAAGTATGTTTATATAAACAAGTCATTGAAATCTAGTTCAAGTAAAAAACGCTTTGGTATTTTATATAGACAAGCATTTAGGCATTGCCACCGCACAAAGTTGCAGAAGAGAAAGAAGAAGCTGAAGAAGAAAAAGAAGAAATCTGTTGTGAAAGAGAAGACCAAGAAGAAGGAACCAGCTAACAGAAAGAAACTATCTAAGAAAAGTAGCACAGCTGTGCTTATTAAAAAGGAAGTTGATCTTAAAGAACAGAGTAGGGAAGTGCGAAATAAGTCCAGGGAAGAAAGGAGACTAGCTCGTGAACTTAAGAAATGTCTCAGCAATGATGTAAATAAAAAGGGGACTGGTAAGAAAAGAAAGAAAGATGAAGAATTTGAAAGATCAGAGGTGTGTAGTAGAAAGACATCTGTTTCTAAGGGAGGTAAACGGAAACAGAATTCTCAAAAGTCACAAAATCTTGACGATAATACCTGTAGTGTTCAAGATAAAGGCAACCCAGAGGTGGCCCAAAATGTTGCCAAGAATGACAATGGAATCATAAGGCAACATCTGCGGAGAATTCATAAGAAAAAGGTGTATGATGCTGCCAATGAAATATCGGAAAGCAAGAAGAGGAGCAGACGGAGAAGAGTTCGTTTAGATAAAGGTGATAATGAAGTCAAAGAAGAAGTTGTACATAAGGGTATTAAAGGTAATGATAACAGTCATGATTTAGGTGTAGATAATACTTGTCATCAGCAGAAATTAAAGATGCGTAACCGCAAGGATCTAACCCTACAGGAAAAAGTTGAAGCTATTATAGCTTTAGAAAAGCCAGGGTCAAAACTTGTTGCTGTTGCAAAAGAATTTGGTGTGTCTGTGTCAGCCATCAGTCGGATCAACAAAAACAGGGACCTCATCATATTGCAGTCAGTCAGCGGGGATTTGAATGGATCCCAAAGGCGATCCCGTGAGTGTAAAGATCCCGAACTTGACAAAGTTCTTTTGAGGTGGCACCGTGCCATCGAGCACGTGTATTCCAATGACTCTCCTGTGGCTATTTCCACTGGTTTATTAAAAGAAAAGGCACATGAACTTGCTGTTACCATGGAAAAGAACTACTTTCCTTCAGACAATTGGATCATACGCTGGAAAAATAGACACAGCATCGGAGTGAAGTCCAGCAGCACAACGCCCACAATCACAGACAGAGAGGATCTGAGACAACTGGATGCCCAGATTGATCTTTCTGATGTGCTCCATGGAATTGACAAGCAAGTAAAGATGGGTCATGTGAAATATGAAAGCTTTCTCAAGCGAGAGAAGAAACCTGAAGACTTGTTCATCTGTGAGCACTGCGGTGTTCTCACCAGCACCAAGAAGAAGAAGAACAGTCATCTGCCCGGCTGTCCGGCTTCATCTGTGAGAAAGGATTTGACCCTGGAAGAGAAAGTCCAGGTGGTTCAGGCCCTAGAGCAGCCTGGCATCAAAATGGTGACCCTGGCTAAGAAGTATGGTGTTTCTCCCTCGGCAATCAGCAGAATTAATAAAAACCGGGTGGATATTTTAGCCCGGCGTGCCAGTGGTTTAGCCAATTCAGCTAGGAGAAGAGATCGAAGTAGTAAGGAACCGGAGGTAGAGAAGCTTCTTTGTGAGTGGTTTAAGGTTCAGCATGAACTGGGCATTCATATATCGGGGTCTATGATTAGAGAGAAAGCTAGGGATATTGCTAAAGTCATGGGCAAAGACTTCTGCCCGTCGGAAAGTTGGGTGTTCCGTTGGAGGCACAGAAATAACGTTACGGATGTCAATACTTTTTTGTACGGGTACAGCGACGAAGGTGAGCTTGCTGGTTTAGGCAGGAATGATGACAATGCTGAAGATGTAAATTTGTCAAACTCCAACGAAGCAGCCGTGGCAGACAAAAGTGCAGGAGGTGATGAAGAAGATGCTGCTGATGCTCTGGAGAATACCCAGCTGATTGCAAAGAAGGAAACAATTCCTGTAAATGGCTCACTTCCAACAAGGCAGTTCCGGCTCCCTCTTTCAGTCATGTGTGAAAAATGTGGGTTTGTTTCAGACCGAGTGAAAAACAACCGTATGAAAAGCCTTCGACATGCTAAGGGGTGCCCTGACTTGAAGCCCAGAAATGAACTCACGTATGAAAATAGGGCTCGGATGTTGAAAGCTTTAGAAGAACCTGGAGCGACTCTAAGTTCTGTGGCTCGGCAGTTTGGTGTTTCAGTTTCTTCAATGTCCCGGATGAATCAAAAGAAGGACCAGATTCTTCTGCACTCTGAGGATCATGCCACCCAGAAGAGAATCCGAGACTGCAAAGAACCAGAAGTGGCGTACACTTTGTATCAGTGGTACATGCAGAAGAAAGCTGAGGGCATCCATGTCCCTGGACCCAAACTCAAGGAAAAGGCCAAGAGAATTGCTGCTGACTTTGGTCGGGAATTCAATGCTTCCAGCGGCTGGCTGGGTAGATGGCGACACAGGTACAACATCATTAACAGCGTAAGACATATTGACTGTTTACCAAAGGATTCTATCAAGAAAAAGAAGTTAAGAAGAGATGATGAAAGTAAAATAGATCATTCTTCTGAGGATCTTGCACAGTTGCCGGTGATTCCTCATGAGTTCCACCAAAACAGTATTGGTAGTTCCGGAAGTGTGATAGAACCACTGGAAGCAGGACCAGCACAGCAACTACCTCAGACAACACCAGTATTTATCCACCAGAGGTTTCAGAATCCTTGGGAGATGGCTCAACAGCAGGCAGACTCATGTGTTTGGACAAAGGATTTCTTGACCCCTGCGGGATCAGGGGTTCTAGATGAAAGCCCTGTGTCCATGGCCTATACTTACGGAG
Organism: Cepaea nemoralis; assembly: GCA_014155875.1. Taxonomy (NCBI): domain Eukaryota; kingdom Metazoa; phylum Mollusca; class Gastropoda; order Stylommatophora; family Helicidae; genus Cepaea; species Cepaea nemoralis. The sequence continues at coordinate 135,758 of JACEFZ010013057.1, forward strand.
ATACAGTCTCGAAGCCTGTTTTTCATAACATGTTTGATTCTTTCTCTGCTGTCGGTTATCAGGTTGCCTTGCCTTTAGATTCTAGTGTTGTAGTGAGCCGGGATTATCTGAAACCAGATCTCGGTGAGGACAAATGTGGACCCAGTGGGACACTCCTCCCTCATGTGTCCCATTCGTCTCACGGTCAGCTGTCCCACCACTTGACATCCAATCACACAGCACAGCATCATCTTCAGCACCATGTGCAGATAGCACACCCACAGACTCTCTCCCACCCACAGCCATCACAAGTTCAGCCTTTTCCACAGATGAATCTCTCCTTAGCTCCTGCTTCTCCTGTGATGTTAGACGACGACCCAGAACAACAGCGACAGGTGATGGAAGCCTTGAAGATTATGAGCTCGTTCGCTCAGAAGAAATCCCTTGGAGATCAGGTTCAGGCTGCTCTTCGAACAATTGAAATGTCCATGAAAGGTTCACCAAGAAAGGCATCGACTAGACATACATATACATCTATTTGATGTGGTCTTATTAATTGTTATCTTCTAACCAGGTAGTATGGGTTTGCAAACTTGAAGAATGGAAATAATTTTGCTTCTACACATTATTATGTGGTGTTTGTGTGTCTTAAAAAAAAATGTAATAAATCACAAATTGAATGTTTGAAAGAGAGTACTGACATGTTGTATAACAACCTTACTGTATGGCAGTGAATTAAGGAACATCTCATCTTGTTCCTCTTGAACCCTGCAGTGTCGAGGTGAAGCATAAACAACGGGAGAGTGCCCGTTTAAGGGCTTCATATATCGAGATGCCCATAGTTATTCCCTCTGTCCATTGTTTACATAGTCGGCCTCTTCTTCTGGTTCCATTTGTATTATGGAACATGAATGAGCACATCCGGGAAGGTTAACCCGGTCAACAAATGCCCGCAGAAGTCGGATGTGTCGGCCTAAAGGCGCAAGAACGCAGCTCTGCTGTAAACAGGCACAACGCAATCACGTCCAAAAAAAAACTCCGGATGAACGAAGAAGAAGAAGAAGAATGAGCATATTAGGAAGGGCTTGGACGCAGTGGAGATGTGGTTTCTAAGATGAATATTGTGATTACCTCGGACTTCCAGAGTAACTAACAACGATTGTCTGGACAAGACTAATGAAAATAGAACATTATATACAACTACAAGAAACAAACAAACCACGTTCATTGATTGTATAATAAGATAAGAGCCAAGGAGAATATCGTGACAGCAGAAAAGGTCAGTGTGAAAAGAGGTGAAGGGAGACTGAGAGAAGTGATGCTGGGTGGGCGTCTGTGGTGGTATGGAGAACATCATCAACAGAGTTGATCCTGAACAACCAGGGCCGAGATCTGCAGAGAGAGATTATGCTTATGCCTTTTGGCACAGCACATGATGATGATTATTTAAAAAAGCCTTAGGTGTGTCTTAGAGATGTCTTAGATGTGTCTTACATGTGTCTGTGGATGTATTTTAAAGATAGAGATGTATGTGGCAAATGTCTATGAAATATCTATGCAGTTTTGCTAGAGATTTGCCTGAGATGTCTGTAGAGATGTGAATGAGCTGTTGATGGGGATGTCTGCATGAGTGTCTCAGAGATGTCTGTAATGGTTTATGACAGATGTCTCAGAGATGTCTGTAAGACTGATGATGTTTAAGAAATTGGGATGGGACTTTGGGACCAGCACATGTGTTCCACTGAGATTATGTGTTATCTATTCTTTTTATTCTTTTCCTTCTTCTCATCTGTCACTCCTTTAACTGTTCATACTTCTCCACCTCATCTTTCTTCTTCTTCTTCTTCTTCTTCTCATTCTTCTCCTTTTCATTCTTTTTTCTCTTTCCTTCATTTCTTCTTCTTTATTTTCTCCTCCTCCTCCTCCTCCTCCTCCTCATCCTCCTCCTCCTCATCCTCCTCCTGCCGCTGCTGCACTTCCTCTTTCTTCTTCACCGTTCAAGTGGCGCACAGCACACTAATTATACACAGCAAAGGTCAGTGTGTCCAGCATGTGTTTGTGTCAAGTGTGATTCCTTCAGACAGACTCCACCCAAGGTCACGGTCTCTTTCTGCCCATGCGTAGATGTTCGTTTATAAACAGTGTACCACATAAGCAGCCTTATGACCTACTCTTTTTGATTTCCAACTGCAGTGATATTTCTTAACATGCACAAATTCCACACAAAACTTCTAACTTTTCACTCTTATCAGAAAAGGCTATGTATTCAATCTCACCACCCAAGAGATCAGGGGACATCCAATATCATTAGATACGAGTGATCCTTGGGAAAATTGTCAGGTCCAAGCAGGGATCAGACCTGTAGCTTTTGAGCTTGGAGCAGACACTGTATCCTCTCAGCCAGTTTAAACTCAACTGGCAGCTGGTCGTCTTGACAGATGATAGTTTGTTGCTTTGTGCTTAAAAACAAGGCATAATAACCTCTCCATAGCACACTGCCTGAGCTGAATTATACAGACCATGTGTTGTCCATGCAGGGTAATCCCTCTCTCGGCCTGCCTGGTTTATTCCATAGGAAAGTAACTCCAATACATCTGGAATAAGAGAAGCTGCAGAAGCTGTTGTGTCAGCAAAGCAATGCTCTAACTGTCTGCCTGTCGCAGCTTCGATCCTAGATCATTTGCCGACCAGAGCTTTTACTATGGACGAACAGATATATCATTACGGCCTGGAGATAATGGTGTGGGAGGGAGAGAGCAGGTGATCTAGCTGACACTCAGGACTTCAAAGAAAGGCTGGTAAGAAACATAATCAGATTGTAACTGGTACTATTAGTATTGGGTCTCTTTGCTGGCTGTAGAAGATGAGGACAGAGCATGCATGGGAATGTTTTGTTTACTATGATGGCGGTTATCGACTCAGCTTAACACACCTCCTTTCCATGGAGTTGGAAAACGGTTGTTAAGATGTTATATGCTGCCTAAACCACTGTATGGCGGTATATCATGGACACTGAAAAAAGGGAATATAAAGAAACTGGAGGACTGAGAGATGTGCTTCCTTCACAGAATGCTCAGAATCCAATGGACACTTAACAAAGAGAGAGAAAGAAACTTGGGGGGGGGGGGGAGCACAGAGATGAGCTTCCTTCACAGAATGCTCAGAATCCCATTAATACTGAACAAAAAGAGAAATAAACTGCGGGGCCACAGAGATGTCCTGCCTTCACAGAATGCTTAGAATCCCATGGACAACCAAGAAAACCAACATCTCGGCACAGCATGAGGAATGCAAAGACTTTGATTACCCACACCAGGACAAGACAATCATTATATTTGGGTCACATGTAGATTATGTACAAACAAGTTTAGGTCCCTTTATCACCTGTGTATCATTATCATGTATAAAGAATTAGGCTGCCCATTTGGCCAGTTTGTCATGTACAGAAAGTTCCTTTATCACCTGTGTATTGTGTACAAAGAGTTAATGTTCCCATCTGGCCTGTGTATCATGCACAAAATGTTAAGGGTTCCTTTATCACCTGTGTATCGTGTACATAAAGGTAAGTTTTCTGTTTAGCCTATGTTATCATACACAGAAGAAAGGTTTCTTTATCACTGTGTATCATGTATACAGAATTCAGATTTCCTTTTGGCCAGTTTTTCTTGTACAAAGCATTCACAGTTTGAGTTTAAGGCCCTTTATCACCTGTGTATCTTATATGAAGAGTTAAGATTCCTTTATCAAATGTGTATCATGTACAAAGACTTCAGTTTATCACCTGTTTCATACACAAGTCCGTCTGATTGGTGAGCTGGAAAACCCTATGCAAATATTAAAGGTCAAATGATGCCGGATGTGCATGTCACTATTAAGAAATTAATTGTTGTAATGCATGAAATGGTACATAATTTTTAATTAAATGGCATGTAATTGTAATCATGTAATGAGAATAGAGGCATTGGAAACTATTGTGACGACTGGAAAGATCATGGTAGTAGAACAGGGGCAGGCAGAGAGAATTGACTGAGTTGTTTGCATGGAAAGATGTGTTTTTCCTCTTTGAACTCAATCGTAGTCCATAATATCTTTCCTTATTACCAATGTCCCTATTAACCTTCTGATGTGCTGTTGTTGAGGTAGAGGGTTCAACCCCTACACTGATCAGCTGGACTAAATGATAACTTCTCGTCCTTGACTTGGGGACACAAATTATAAGTACCTGATAAGTCAGATTGGGTTGGCCTGATGGCGAGGGACACTGGAATAGGGAAAGCTAATCCACACACAAAAATCAGCCCAGTGCACTGGAAGTAGTTTGAATGTAGTTATGACTACATTGTTAGTTCAGAACGAACGAACACACACACACGAGAATTTCTGCTGGTATTTATTGTTATTTTGGTAATCCAGTCAATAGTCAGGAAGAAAAGAAAGATGATAAAGGGCATCTTTGTCGCACTCATTTCAGAGGTCTATTTTAGTTTTTCTGGAGTGAGTATATGAAATGAGAATGTATGTGAATGACTGAGTTTTCTTTCGAGATTGTAAGACAACCCTATATGGTGGTGTTCACCCTATATGGTGGTGTTCACAGAGGGTCTTGTCATGTGGCTATGTGGATGATCCGTGGCCTATCTCCAGCAAGTCTTGGATGTTGGTGTTGAGAGAAGGTTTTCTGATGTGGCTATGTGGATGAAATTGCGGCCTCTCCCTGGATTGACTTGGATGTTAGTGTTGAGAGAGGATTTCCTCAAGTGGATGATTGTTGGTCGCTGCCTTGATTGACTTGGATGTTGGTGTTGAGAAAGGATTTCTTCATGTGGATGATTCTGGCCTCTCCCTCGATTGACTTGGATGTTGGTGTTGAGAGAGGATTTCCTTATGTCTTCTTGGTCTCTTCATCTTGCCTAATGACTATGTGTTGATTCAATGAGGAGATAGGGATGTGAGAATGTGGATGAAACAGGCCTCTATTTTGCTTGCGCGACATGTTGGTAGATGCCTTGAAGAGATTAGAACAAGAATCGTCATGGCGAAGGTAGCCTTTTGCAAGATGGAAAACATACTGACCAAAAGGATGTCATTTGCAACGAGGAAAAGAGTGTTGAGGTGCTACATAGAACCTTTGCTTTTGTATGGGTGTGAAGTGTAGACTATGAGCAAACAGATTAAACACAACTGATGACTGGAAACGTGGTTTCTGAGGAAAATGCAAAGAATACCATGGACAGACGAAAAAACCGATGACCAAGCCCTATAAGAAGCAAATGAAAATCGTAAACTGATTAGATAAATTAGACGCAGACAATCAACATTTTCTGGTCACGTTATGAGAAGAAATAAATTGGAGAACTTGGTGACAACTGGCAAGATCGAGGGGAAGGTAGAGAAGTAAAATACCTGGATGGCTTGGCCACGTGGCATGGTCAAGACAGGAACTGATCCACGACTCTGGTGATCAAGTGAGATAATGAAACATGACCGCCCACTCTAATCAGCATGGCATATGATGATGATGACAAGGTGTTGGTTCTGGGCGGGTTTTCTGATATGAGGCCTCTCCAACTAGTTATGAATGTTGGTGTTCACGGAGGATTTTCTGATATGGATGATCCATGGCCACTCTCCAGTGTGTCTTATGACTATTTTGATTCAAAGAGGGGTTTGGGATATGAGTTTGTGGATTCCACATGCGTCTTTTCAGCTAGTTTGACAGCCTGGTGGTTCAGAGAGACTTGCATAATATGGATGTGTGGGTGATATGTGAATATGACCAATGCTTCAGTGGTTGTCAATTAACAGTTAATTTTCATACAACGAAATGCAAAACAATCATATTGTCAGAAAATGTATGTTAATATAAAGCTTGAAATCCAGTCAAAATTTGGCTCATCCTTTATTCATTTGTTGAATTTCTGACAATGTGTGTGTGTGTCTGTGTGTGAGAGAGAGAGAGAGGTAGAGAGACAGAGAAATAGAGAGAGAGAGGAGGTGGAGAAAGACAAATGGAGGTAGTGAGAAGTGGTTATATATAGTTATATACAGTTTAGACCTGATAAGGCGAACTCACCAGGACCCAAGAAATAGTTCTTCTTATCAATAATTCCTCTTATAAGAGTTCAAGCATAAAGTAATGCATTTACAACGTACACTACAATATTGTTCTTCACAACAGAAATTCGCAGTGAAAGTGGGTGTGGCTTTCTCTGGTCATGTGATGAGAAGAGAGGCATTGGAGAACATCGTGACGACTGGAAAGATCGAGGAGAAGAGTGACAGAGGCAGACCAATACAATTGATGCTGGATGGAATGAGACGGTGACATAAAGGAATATCATCAGCAGAGTTGATTCAGAACACCAAAGACTGAGATCTGCGAAGAGCCATGAATGTCTACGCCAGCTGGCGGGGCACACGATGATGACTGTAGTAATAGAGAGTGAAAAAGGGGGGGGGGGGGGGGAACTTTCCTTGAATATCAAGGAAACGGAAGTGATGATTATATCATTTAATGGCTTATGAAATCAATTACGAGCATGGTTGCACTCCGGGCATTCCCACGCATGAACCGTCCCTTCTTTAGTAGCCAATGAATGAATCACCAAACAACGAAAAGGAGAATCGGTAAGCTGTACTAGAATGCCATCACAAATGACGAAATGGACGTTACGGACAAATCCTTCGTCAGCACACAAACAACAATCGCATACCGATACAACTCTCTCTCTCTCTCTCTCTCTCTCTCTCTCTCTCTCTCTCTCTCTCTCTCTCTCTCTCCACACACACACGCGCGTGCGCGAGCACACAGAGAGAGAGAGGAGATGTAAAAGATAATCATTTGTTTCCTTGCTGTGGACTGGACAATTCTGTTGTTAAATGCCGCATGCGTGGTTATAATAAAGCTGTTTGCAATGCACATGCGTAACATTTAACAGTTATAACAACAACCTTCAGTAGCCAAGAGCTTACACACTGATGGTAGTACCATCCCATATAACAACAACCTTCAGTAGCCAAGAGCTTACACACTGATGGTAGTACCAACCCATATAACAACAACCTTCAGTGCCTTCAGTAGTCAAGAGCTTACACACTGATGGTAGTACCATCCCATATAACAACAACCTTCAGTAGCCAAGAGCTTACACACTGATGGTAGTACCATCCCATATAACAACAACCTTCAGTAGCCAAGAGCTTACACACTGATGGTAGTACCAACCCATATAACAACAACCTTCAGTGCCTTCAGTAGCCAAGAGCTTACACACTGATGGTAGTACCATCCCATATGTAGTCGATGGTAAAAGAGAAAGGGAGACAATCATAAAGACTGATGCTTCCTTCACTACGGTGCTAAGAGGTAAAGAGTAGTTCTGACTTCGTTACGGCTAAAGAAGAAAAATAGTGAAAAGAGAGAGAACCTCACACCGCCTCAACCAACAAAAAAAGATGATAGTGATTAGATAAGAAGATATACGAGATCTCAGGCAGGGGCCTCAACTCTGGACTGACTGTCATATTTGAGACCCAGACATTGGATTAAGGTGTTAGATTGTGGTAGAAATAGTGACTGTAAAAAGTAAAAACTAAAAGATACTAAACAAACAAATCAAGGACAAATAAACAAGCTCTTTATTTATTTCTTCTAACAGCACATTGCGTGTCAATAACAGATACAATAGACAACTGTATATATCAAATCACCACAGTGGGTAACCCCTAACCAATCAACAGCACTTAAGACTACAGGGTACACCAAGTACCACAACACAGGTGTTCCAAACAATGGCTGGTTAGACTGACACTATAAAGAACTTTGACACAAGCAACACTGCACAGACAATAAGGCACTACAAAAACATAGGTTACACAACATAAACCCCAAGACGCGACATAAACAAGAGTTGTGACACAATTTACTATCCCACCAAGAACCCAGGCCTGCTGACACTAACTAGTCAGCCGCTCCTGTAACAATGGAAAACACAATCTATGATTATCATGGTAAAGACAACATATTAAACACATGAAGCAATGAGCACATGCAATATAACATTTGAATTAACCCACATATAACAAATGTCTTCCATCAAATTATCCACTTTGCTATTCCCTCTAGTTGTACTATTGCTATCATGAGACTACATCTCTAATGGTTAAATGCAGCAATCAATGCTGCATCATCAGATCACCTACTATTGTCTTCTCCAGTTGTGCCACTGCTGTCATGAGATTACACTTGATATTGCTAGGATGGAACACCTTCTAATGCAACAACCTCAGCCTGCTTCCACCTCCCCATACAGCCCAGCATTCACTTACAGAATGTCTTCAGTTCAGGGAGGTCATTACCTACAGGTCTCTGGTCCAACACAACTTCTCATCCCCAACAGCACAGGCTGACAATACCACCCATAAATGCCAATGTTACACAGCAACACTAATCAACTTGTCAAAATCAACTCCGAACACAACTCAGCTACACCGGTGTACAACGACTCTAACAGGACAACGCCATTTGAACATGTACATAGGACATAAATACAGTCCAATGCACCAACAGCAATCAAGCAGACATAAGATATGCAATTCAATATGGCATCACAAGGACACACACCTTTGTACTGATGACAGCTAGACAACATCAATATACCAGAGGTACAGTTCTACACATGACACCAACAACAATCAGGACACAGGCTATAACATAAGTCACCGACAACAACTCAGACATATAACATACATCGCGACATAAAACATCACAATCATCAAATGATTGCTCTCACCATAGCCATCACCACAACCACAACCCCAATCATCATAGCTGATATCACTACATGATCAGCCTCAACATAGTCATCACCACAATCATAATCACCATAACAATCATCAAATGGTCACTCTTACCATAGCCATCACTACAATCATAATACCCAATGCACCACCTTTCCCCCATCTTCTGTCATTTAAATACCTAAACTTATGAGGGATGCCATACGATATAGGACACACTGCTCCTGCAATGTCCATGTTTTGATAAAGGATATCAACAACAATATGACATCACACACATTACCGCATGATATTATAAATTAATAACCAATGGGTATAACATGTTTAACTATGAAAAGTAAAGGAAACAGGAATAACCATATTTGTAGAATGTGACAATGTAACCTTCCAAATAGAATAATCACAACATTCACAGAAAGTTAAGGATAAAGATAAACATGTATTACACAGGAACTCAATTGAGGCCCCTAAGATAGCTCATAAAATAAACACACAGTATTACCAAGTGAAAGTACACAAAATAGTGACCAGAGTGCCATTCATATGAGACAGGATCAAAGCATAACCATGTTAATGGGCAGAAACAGAATATCAGCACTAATATAACAACCAGTGTACTATATATATTATGTCATAACCATGTTCATGGGCAGAAACAAAATATCAGCACTAGTATAACAACCAGTGTACTATATATATTATGTCATTATTACACACTTATGACCAATAAGTGTCATTCAAGGCTCAACACAATCAGTGTAATATTATTTGTGAGTGGACAGCAAATGTACAGTCGTGCGCTCTGTTCCCCACAATTCTTCCTATGATACACCAGTTATAAATTTTGCCATCTTACGCTTCATGTCACACGACAAATACATATTAATATCTCTGCGAAGGGTGGTACGCAGTACTAAATCACATCCTCTCCACCGTGCGACAACCGCCATGCTTAACTTAGGACAGAATCTCAGTCACTGATTCCATCAACAACTTGATACACCTAGACAAACATTACTGCATTCTGTTAACAGATGTGATGCCAGACTTCAATGCTAGATGAGAAACCCCTTTACCAATATCAGTTCCAGATGCACCTGCCTGTTCTCCCTCAGTAAAGCCACACTTCATTCGCAGTTACGATTACACGAATGATTGCTGATACGCACCCCGCATATTAAGATGCATTATTTCCTACGCCTAGTGGCTATCAATCTGCATGGCGTCCCTACAATTCAACACATTATCTCCTTCACTTCTATTTATTACCTACATGTCCTAACTACATAGCTTAAACATTAACCCATCATTGCCACATATAACATGTAAGTATTCTCTGCTTTACACATGTTATAAATATTACACCTATATTATGGTTATTTTCCCCTACTCATAAGCATTCAATTTTAGGCATGGTCTCTTCATCAACTAATATTTTATGACCTCATACATCTCAATTTACACCTCATACATATATCTTGGTGAATATCCCACTTTTTTTCTAGCTTGGAACATTTACAGAGGGACAGCACAAAATCAATCACTACCTATTTGGCCAGTAACACAGTGTCCTAGGATAATCATGTAAAATACATTCTCAACAAAATAATCTTGTGCCAGCATGGCTGGCATGACATGACATCAGTCTCTACCATATTTAACCACCACTAATGACCTATCTTCGTATTTCACATCACCATTGTCTGATTGCTGGCATCTCTATGAATTAAATGTTATATTCCTAAAACCTCAGGGACGTTACATTGATCTGTAGAACAGCTCACTTTAGTAATACTCAGTCTACATTATCTATTTATATTTCTTTGTTCCTACAAGCTCACCTAACTAGCAATTATTTTCACCCACGCGTTCCACCATGTAAACACTTTCACGTTGGTGAACTGGCGTGTGCTGCGATTTTACAAATATTTATTAAATTAAACATTTTAAACTTAATCAGTTAAAACTTACAGTTTTGTCACAACATTAGTTGACACAGATCAACTCAGGGAATTGTTCCCACACCTGACAACAACAGAACAGCACTGAACTGAAGGCCATGCTGCCCGCATCTCTCATCAGCACAAAGGACTGCTAAAACAAAACTGGCCTCCGATTCCTTTGTTAAGCCGAGTTCCGGTGTGGCCAGGTTTTTAACTCGAGATAGACCAAACCAAAATTTCGTTGGTTTGGCGCTATCACACATATAACAACAACCTTCAGTAGCCAAGAGCTTACACGCTGATGGTAGTACCAACCCATATAACAACAACCTTCAGTGCCTTCAGTAGCCAAGAGCTTACACACTGATGGTAGTACCATCCCTTATAACAACAACCTTCAGTAGCCAAGAGCTTACACACTGATGGTAGTACCATCCCATATAACAACAACCTTCAGTAGCCAAGATCTTACACACTGATGGTAGTACCATCCCATATAACAACAACCTTCAGTGCCTTCAGTAGCCAAGAGCTTACACACTGATGGTAGTACCATCCCATATAACAACAACCTCCAGTAGCCAAGAGCTTACACACTGATGGTAGTACCATCCCATATAACAACAACCTTCAGTAGCCAAGATCTTACACACTGATGGTAGTACCAACCCATATAACAACAACCTTCAGTAGCCAAGATCTTACACACTGATGGTAGTACCATCCCATATAACAACAACCTTCAGTAGCCAAGATCTTACACACTGATGGTAGTACCATCCCATATAACAACAACCTTCAGTAGCCAAGATCTTACACACTGATGGTAGTACCAACCCATATAACAACAACCTTCAGTAGCCAAGATCTTACACACTGATGGTAGTACCATCCCATATAACAACAACCTTCAGTAGCCAAGATCTTACACACTGATGGTAGTACCATCCCATATAACAACAACCTCCAGTAGCCAAGAGCTTACACACTGATGGTAGTACCATCCCATATAACAACAACCTTCAGTAGCCAAGATCTTACACACTGATGGTAGTACCAACCCATATAACAACAACCTTCAGTAGCCAAGATCTTACACACTGATGGTAGTACCATCCCATATAACAACAACCTTCAGTAGCCAAGATCTTACACACTGATGGTAGTACCATCCCATATAACAACAACCTTCAGTAGCCAAGAGCTTACACACTGATGGTAGTACCATCCCATATAACAACAACCTTCAGTAGCCAAGATCTTACACACTGATGGTAGTACCAACCCATATAACAACAACCTTCAGTAGCCAAGATCTTACACACTGATGGTAGTACCATCCCATATAACAATAACCTTCAGTAGCCAAGATCTTACACACTGATGGTAGTACCATCCCATATAACAACAACCTTCAGTAGCCAAGATCTTACACACTGATGGTAGTACCATCCCATATAACAACAACCTCCAGTAGCCAAGAGCTTACACACTGATGGTAGTACCATCCCATATAACAACAACCTTCAGTAGCCAAGATCTTACACACTGATGGTAGTACCATCCCATATAACAACAACCTTCAGTAGCCAAGATCTTACACACTGATGGTAGTACCATCCCATATAACAACAACCTTCAGTAGCCAAGATCTTACACACTGATGGTAGTACCATCCCATATAACAACAACCTTCAGTAGCCAAGATCTTACACACTGATGGTAGTACCATCCCATATAACAACAACCTTCAGTAGCCAAGATCTTACACACTGATGGTAGTACCATCCCATATAACAACAACCTTCAGTAGCCAAGATCTTACACACTGATGGTAGTACCATCCCATATAACAACAACCTTCAGTAGCCAAGAGCTTACACACTGATGGTAGTACCATCCCATATAACAACAACCTTCAGTAGCTCAAGAGCTTACACACTGATGGTAGTACCATCCCATATAACAACAACCTTCAGTAGCCAAGAGCTTACACACTGATGGTAGTACCATCCCATATAACAACAATCTTCAGTAGCAAGAGCTTACACACTGATGGTAGTACCATCCCATATAACAACAACCTTCAGTAGCCAAGAGCTTACACACTGATGGTAGTACCAACCCATATAACAACAACCTCAGTAGCCAAGAGCTTACACACTGATGGTAGTACCAACCCATATAACAACAACCTTCAGTAGCCAAGATCTTACACACTGATGGTAGTACCAACCCATATAACAACAACCTTCAGTAGCCAAGATCTTACACACTGATGGTAGTACCATCCCATATAACAACAACCTTCAGTAGCCAAGATCTTACACACTGATGGTAGTACCAACCCATATAACAACAACCTTCAGTAGCCAAGATCTTACACACTGATGGTAGTACCATCCCATATAACAACAACCTTCAGTGCCTTCAGTAGCCAAGATCTTACACACTGATGGTAGTACCAACCCATATAACAACAACCTTCAGTAGCCAAGAGCTTACACACTGATGGTAGTACCATCCCATATAACAACAACCTTCAGTTAGCCAAGATCTTACACACTGATGGTAGTACCATCCCATATAACAACAACACCTTCAGTAGCCAGATCTTACACACTGATGGTAGTACCAACCCATATAACAACAACCTTCAGTAGCCAAGATCTACACACTGATGGTAGTACCATCCCATATAACAACAACCTTCAGTAGCCAAGATCTTACACACTGATGGTAGTACCATCCCATATAACAACAACCTCAGTAGCCAAGATCTTACACACTGATGGTAGTACCATCCCATATAACAACAACCTCCAGTAGCCAAGATCTTACACACTGATGGTAGTACCATCCCATATAACAACAACCTTCAGTAGCCAAGATCTTACACACTGATGGTAGTACCATCCCATATAACAACAACCTTCAGTAGCCAAGAGCTTATACACTGATGGTAGTACCATCCCATATAACAACAACCTTCAGTTAGCCAAGATCTTACACACTGATGGTAGTACCATCCCATATAACAACAACCTTCAGTAGCCAAGAGCTTACACAGTGATGTAGGGTAGTACCATCCCATATAACAACAACCTTCAGTAGCCAAGATCTTACACACTGATGGTAGTACCATCCCATATAACAACAACCTTCAGTAGCCAAGATCTTACACACTGATGGTAGTACCATCCCATATAACAACAACCTTCAGTAGCCAAGAGCTTACACACTGATGGTAGTACCATCCCATATAACAACAACCTTCAGTAGCCAAGATCTTACACCACTGATGGTAGTACCAATCCCATATAACAACAACCTTCCAGTAGCCAAGAGCTTACACACTGATGGTAGTACCATCCCATATAACAACAACCTTCAGTAGCCAAGAGCTTACACACTGATGGTAGTACCATCCCATATAACAACAACCTTCAGTAGCCAAGAGCTTACACACTGATGGTAGTACCATCCCATATAACAACAACCTTCAGTAGCCAAGAGCTTACACACTGATGGTAGTACCAACCCATATAACAACAACCTTCAGTAGCCAAGATCTTACACACTGATGGTAGTACCATCCCATATAACAACAACCTTCAGTAGCCAAGAGCTTACACACTGATGGTAGTACCATCCCATATAACAACAACCTTCAGTAGCCAAGAGCTTACACACTGATGGTAGTACCATCCCATATAACAACCAACCTTCAGTAGCCAAGATCTTACACACTGATGGTAGTACCATCCCATATAACAACAACCTTCAGTAGCCAAGAGCTTACACACTGATGGTAGTACCATCCCATATAACAACAACCTTCAGTAGCCAAGAGCTTACACACTGATGGTAGTACCATCCCATATAACACAACCTTCAGTAGCCAAGAGCTTACACACTGATGGTAGTACCATCCCATATAACAACAACCTTCAGTAGCCAAGAGCTTACACACTGATGGTAGTACCATCCCATATAACAACAACCATTTCAGTAGCCAAGAGCTTACACACTGATGGTAGTACCATCCCATATAACAACAACCTTCAGTAGCCAAGAGCTTACACACTGATGGTAGTACCATCCCATATAACAACAACCTTCAGTAGCCAAGAGCTTACACACTGATGGTAGTACCATCCCATATAACAACAACCTTCAGTAGCCAAGAGCTTACACACTGATGGTAGTACCACCCATATAACAACAACCTTCAGTAGCCAAGAGCTTACACACTGATGGTAGTACCATCCCATATAACAACAACCTTCAGTAGCCAAGAGCTTACACACTGATGGTAGTACCATCCCATATAACAACAACCTTCAGTAGCCAAGAGCTTACACACTGATGGTAGTACCATCCCATATAACAACAACCTTCAGTAGCCAAGACTTACACACTGATGGTAGTACCATCCCATATAACAACAACCTTCAGTAGCCAAGAGCTTACACACTGATGGTAGTACCATCCCATATAACAACAACCTTCAGTAGCCAAGAGCTTACACACTGATGGTAGTACCATCCCATATAACAACAACCTTCAGTAAGCAGAGCTTACACACTGATGGTATGTACCATCCCATATAACAACAACCTCAGTAGCCAAGATCTTACACACTGATGGTAGTACCATCCCATATAACACAACCTTCAGTAGCCAAGCAGGCTTACACACTGATGGTAGTAGCATCCCATATAACAACAACCTTCAAGTAGCCAAGAGCTTACACACTGATGGTAGTACCATCCCATATAACAACAACCTTCATTAGCCAAGATCTTACACACTGATGGTAGTACCATCCCATATAACAACAACCTTCAGTAGCCAAGAGCTTACACACTGATGGTAGTACCATCCCATATAACAACAACCTTCAGTAGCCAAGAGCTTACACACTGTGGTAGTACCAACCCATATAACAACAACCTTCAGTAGCCAAGATCTTACACACTGATGGTAGTACCAACCCATATAACAACAACCTTCAGTAGCCAAGAGCTTACACACTGATGGTAGTACCAACCCTTCAGTAGCCAAGAGCTTACACACTGATGGTAGTACCAACCCTTCAGTAGCCAAGAGCTTACACACTGATGGTAGTACCAACCCTTCAGTAGCCAAGAGCTTACACACTGATGGTAGTACCAACCCTTCAGTAGCCAAGAGCTTACACACTGATGGTAGTACCAACCCTTTGAACTCAAGCGTAGTCCATACACATGTTATTACTTCTAGCAGCACTGGACTGACATTTGCTTGTGGATTAGCTTTCCCTATTGCCAGTGTCTCTCGCCGTTACGCGAACCCTCTCTGAAATATAGGTACCTGTAATTTACGTCCCCAGGTCAAGGATGAGAAGTCAACATTTTTATCCAATTAACCAGTGTAGGGGTTGAACCCGCTACCTCGGTATCAGCATACCGGATGTTTTAAGGATGAGCACTTATCCATTCGGCCATGCTGACCTCTTTAGATTGTTTCAGCTGAAGAATTATTCATTTATTCACTACATATGACATATAACTCGTCAGTATGCACCTGAGGAAATGCAGCGAATTCGTTCAGCCTCAGAATTGAAGTGATATTAGTGTCCATCCCTGGCTCAGATTAATAAACATGTGACTGAGTCATCCACAAATAAGAGATTCATTTGAAGATGATTATCGCTCAAAGAGGGTAATGGTGCAGCAAAATATGTCAGGCAATAAATCGTGCAACGAATTGTTTGTGTCTTCCGTGTTTACATTCACTATTAATTATTCAGGGAGTATAATTTTATAGTGTTTACAATAACACAAATGATTATGCCATCGATAATGATAACGGAAGATGGAAACAGAGGAAGAGGCCGACCACGTAAACGTTGGACGGAGGGAATAGCAGAGTCCATGGGAATATCGATATATGAAGCCCATAATCGGGCACTCTCACGATGTTTATACTTACCTCGATACCGCAAGGTACAAGAGGAACATGATGAGATGATATGAGAATGATAACGGAAGAAACTAGAACTAGAAGATATGGAAGGAATCAACATTGGGGGAAGATACATCAATAACAATAGATATGCAGATGATACAGTCTTGATTGCAGACAATGAACAGGGCCCGCGACATTTAGTAGATGCGGTTGTTGCAATGAGTAAATAGGGTTAGAATTGAATAGTAAGAAGACACAGATTATTGTAGTCACTGGGAAGAAGGGAATGTGAGTGGCACCTTGCAGTCTTCTGAGGAAAATGCCAAGAATACCATGAGCAGACAGAAAAACCAATGAACAGGTCCTTCAAGAAACACATGAAGATCGTAAACTGATTACAGTCATTAGGCGTAGACAGTCAAAATTTTTTGGGCATCTTCTTCTTTCGTTCGCTTGAAATATGTCTACAACTGCAATGTTGTCTCTTGTATGAATCTAACAGCCTTTTTCAGTTCACACAGCGGTCCATAGAGTTTATCTTCCACTGTCGTCGCTCTAGGCCAGAAGGTTTGCCTAGATATGTTATATTTTGGGCAGTCTTGAAGTATGTGCTCTGCTGTCTGCGACGCCAATCCACATGTGCACATGGCTGTTTCACCAATCTTGAATTGTGTATACATGTGGTTGCGTAATCTATTGTGTCCTGTTCTGAGGCGCAGAATAATGACTTGTTCTGGTCTATCCATAACGTGGTAGTCATCTTGAACAGGTTTTGGTGGCTTTCTGACTGATTTGATCATTCTTTTCTTTTGGTGGTATGTAGCGGGCACATCAGGCTGTTCTTCTTTGGCTCCTTCCTTAGCCAATTGATCAGCTCTGTCGTTTCCGGGTACTCCACAGTGGGATGGTATCCACTGTATGGTGACCTTATGCTGACTGCTAAGTTCAGAAAGTAGTGTCCTTAGTACTGGTAATTTCCCAGACAGAAGCGCTTCGAGTACTGATTTTGCATCTGTCAATAGCACCACAGGTTGTGTACCATTGCTGGCACCCAGTAATTTCTCTGTTGCTATCTTGATTGCCTCAATTTCAGCATCATAGTTATGGCAGTACTTTCCTGTCGGTACTCTGGCTGTGTCCCTAGTATTATTTTTTTGGGGCATGTTATGAGAAGTAATGAATTGGAGAACTTATTGACAACTGGTAAGATCGAAGTGAACAGACCAAGAGGAAGACGAAGTAAATACCTGGATGGCTTTGCCACGCTCCATGGTCGAGACAGGAACACAGAGCTGATCCACGACTCTGATGATCGAGTGACATGGCAGTACATGACCGCCCACGCTTATCGGCATGGCACATGATGGATGGATGGAATGATAACGATGAAAGAAGAATAGCAAGATATCGACGAAAAGGGGAAAAATAACAATTATGATTACAAAGAAACATAATCATGATGATGAATATGCGTAAATGTAATAACTAGAGACAAAGGGAAGAAAAACTTTACATTTTGGCATATTGCACCGGAAACCAAAGAAAACTATCAGAAACCATTAATGTCTTTCTCCCACTTAATATTCGTTCTGCGAAAACAAAGGCAAGGAACAAGAAATAATATTGACTTTTCTCTCGTAGAAACGGCAAATATAAGAGAATATTCTATCAAGAAAACAAATCATTGTCTGCAAAAAATTAGATTCATCTCGGGTAATGATGTTTCATAACCTCAAAAGTTCAGAATATCAGTCACTGGTTAGCGATGGTACAAAAATATTGGCATCTCTCACGAAACCTGGTGAGTTTGTTGTGCTGGACGGCCAGTCTGAGTGGGTCGGCGTTGGGCCAGCGTGGCAGTGTGAGTCCTATCTCTCGTCCAGCGCTGGGTGGGACGTTGTGAGTAGGTACCGCAAAGAAATGTGTGAGTAATGTTGATTCTCTCCAGTTCTATTCTAGGGAAGTACGACAGAGAGTGTTCGTTGAGTTTCTTTAGGGTAAGTATTTTGTGTATTCGTACAGCTGCGAATATATATTAATGGGAGTCTTGTAGTACAGTGGCCTGAAGGTTTGCCTCTCGGCTTGGCGGTAATTAGTTCGAATCCCAAATGGGAGATTTGTGTATATTGACCTGGGGGTCCCAGGTCGACCCAATCTAAGTCTTTCTTTCTTTCTTTCTTTCTTTCTTTCTTCTTTCTTTCTTTCTTTCTTTCTTTCTTTCTTTCTTTCTTTCTATTCTTTCTTTCTTTCTTCTGTCTGTCTGTCTGTCTGTCTGCCTGTCTGTCTGTCTGCCTGTCTGTCTGTCTGCCTGTCTGTCTGTCCTGTCTGTCTGTCACTGCCTGCCTGCCTGCCAACCTGCCTGCCTGACTGTCTGCCAACCTGCCTGCCTGACTGCCTGCCAACCTGCCTGCCTGACTACCTGCCAACCTGCCTGCCTGACTGCCTGCCAACCTGCCTGCTTGCCTACCTGTCTCCTACACTATTGCTGTTGATTGCTAACCCCCCAACAAAGTATAAATTATGAACTGCCCGATACCAGGTTCTCATACCATCAGCTATATCCTATAGTTTTGCCGAGCCTCTAATTCTCCTCAAATTACAAATAAACACTCATCACGTGACCTGTAAGCTGGGCGGATGGGAAATCCCACACACAGTAATACAGATCCACTGTATCTATCTCAGCGTTTTTCCATTCGTGGAACTTTTTAGTCTTATTTTGTGTTTTTATTCGGATTATAGGGTACTTTTACTTTCTTTCACCCCAAACAAACTTTACCAGCTATATTTAGCGCCCACGGTGATCTCCTCTGTGTTCGGGTCGAGTGCGTGTCAGTGCGTTTCAATTGCCCCTACCACAGTGTTGTTTCTTTGGGCTGTGGCAACCGTTTCTATCTCCTTTCGATCCTCATTTGCATCGGTCCTGCAATCACTTTCCGGTTAGGGTTAGGGTTAGGCGGTAGGGGTAGGGTACACACACTAACCCTAACCCTAATCCTAATCCTAACCCTACCCCTTAACCCTAACCCTAACCGGAAAGTGAAAGAATAGCGCACCACCGCCGCCGCATAGAATTGCGCACCGAGCTACGGCGCAACACACGGAAACCCCCTGAATGTTCGGCGCACCAAAGGGAACCCCTGGATGTGACGTCATACCCTGGGATTCCCTTTTGTTTGGGGTGAAAGTACCGATTATAGTATCAACTCGACAATAGCCAACGCCTATTTTAAATACTCTGATTCTCTAATTTTCCTTTATAGTTGTGTACAGTAGCAGACTGGGTTTATAAGTTGTTTGCCAGGAGACAAAGCCACAAAAAGGATATGAACAGTTTAAATATACTGTCTAATGTTTATACTGTCTAATGTTTAACTCATTCAATGCCAAATAAAACGTAGCTGTGGATCAAACATTATCATATGAACAAGTATTCGTCTAATATCTTCTCATCTTCTTCCTCTTATATCTTGCGGTGTCCTGGTGAAGCGTAAACAGCGGGAGAGTGCCCGTTTATGGGCTTCGTGTACTGGTAATAGATTCTGTTATTCCCTCTGTCCATCGTTTATGTGGCCGGCCTCTTCTTCTGCTTCCATTTGGTCTGTACACCATTGCTTGTTGAGGTATATTGTTAGTTGGTAAACCTAGTTATATGGCCGAACCATCTAACTTCCTGTTTTATAATGAAATCTAGTTAGCTAGTTAGTTCGTTAGTTAGTTATTTAGTTAGTTAGTTGGGTAGTTAGTTAGTTAGTTAGTTATTTAGTAAGTTAGTTAGTTAGTTAGTTAGTTAGTTCGTTCGGTTGGTTAGTTAGTTAGTTAGTTAGTTAGTTAGTTAGTTAGTTAGTTGGTTGGTTGGTTGGTTAATTAGTTAGTTAGTTAATCGCGGTTTCAACTTCACGGCAACGGGTCCCCCATTATGCTTCGTTACTGTGCCTGTGAATATCACACGAAATGCTCCTCACTGTTCTATGCGAAAAGTGGAACAGATAGGAGTCTCGGCAAGCCAACATTCCGCACAGGTACACTGTGCATAATGCCGCCGTCAGAATGCCAACACAAAAGTCCTCCACGGAAAATATAGTTCATCGTCGATGGAAGCGGCAGCCACTAGAAAACCAGCAGCCACACATTACTGCATTAAAAGTCGAGAGGATCGACTTCATTGCTCCGGGATGTATCCCATATAGCTCGATCCCATTCGGCAGGGCGGCCCGCTGAAAGCATCGCACAAAGCACGAATACCGTAGTTCCAGCGACGACCCCCAGGCGTCTCAGAGAAAAGTGCACTCGTGAACCGAAAATTCAATCCAGTCAAATCAAAGCGCCAGGCCGAGCGCCATCGTTCCGAACATGTAATTCAAGCTACAACAACCGCGGACAGATGCAAAAACATTTCAAGCAAAATTCACTGCTCACAGTGTCGCACCATGCACTTAAATCAGTAGCGGAACTATGCACTACCAGTCTAACATGAGGAAAATGCGACTGCAAACCGTAGCCAGAAGCAAAAACACTGCAGAGGCTTAACGGTTCAAATGCCTATCCGTCATGTTGGTGACCGGAAGCCCATAATGAAATCTAGCGCTGCTATAACCCCCACTTTAGTCCTGATTTCTTCATTTCTGATTTTCTGTCTTCTTGATACATTGAGTATTCTTCTCAAGAATCTCATTTCTGTTGTTATGATTTCTCTTTTCTCTGCTTTTCTCATCGTCCAGGTTTGGCATTGATAGCATAGTGTTTCTAGGAAGATTGTGTTGTAGAGTCCTTTTTTATTAAATTTTGATACTTTTTTTTTTTTTAGTAATGGTGCCATTTATCCAATGAGTTGGTTTGCCTTATTACATTTATTCTCAATCTCGTCTTCTGATTTGCCATATGACGATATTATACTTCCTAAGTATTTGAAACTCTTTACTTGTTTCATGGGGTGTTCTTTTAGAAGAATCTTTGTTTGTTTTTTTTTCTTCTACTTCTTCTTTGGTTATAGTCATTACCTTTGTTTTACCGATGCTAACTTTCATGTTATGTTTCTTACACACGTCATTTAAGTATTATACAAGTGATATACATTTCCGTCAACAGAGCATTGAAATTGCGGAAGATACCACAAAACAAACAAAGAGCAAAGAACCAACATGCATTGGAGTAACATTTGATGACAAGCTGATATGGAGAAAGCACATCAACAAAGCAGTAGCAAACGCCAGAAGAAAAATAGCCATCCTGAGCAATCTAAGTGGAACCACAGGGAGAGCCAGTGGGAAAATACTTAGCAAAGTTTATCAACAGAGCATACGACCACACCTGGAATACGGGTCAACTGCGTGATGTTCAGCATCAAAAACCACACTACAAGAGCTGGACAAGGTGCAAAATCAAGCACTTAGAGTCACCACAGGAGACATGTGATCAACCCCTATTGTGGAAATGGAGAAGATGGGGAGGACACAAGCACTGAGAGTGCGCAGAGATGTGAAAACGTTAATACAAGCTGAAAAGTTCCTCAGCTTGCCAGGCCGCCCTATGAAGAACAGATTTGAAAACTTAGCTACGATGCGGCTAAAAAGAATTAGTTTTATTCACCAGGCTCTGTAGAGAAACCACCGATCTGCCCATAGTTGGTATCCCCCTGACAACTATTCCAGAGCAATCTCCATGGAAAGATGAACATAGACTACCTCGTTATGGACAGACCAGAACAAGTCATTATTCTGCGCCTCAGAACAGGACACTATAGGTTACGCAACCACATGTATACAACATTCAAGATTGGTGAATCAGCCATGTGCACATGTGGATTGGCGTGGCAGACAGCAGAGCACATATTCCAAGACTGCCCAAAATACAACATATCTAGGCAAATCTTTGGGCCTAGAGAGACAACAGTGGAAGATAAACTCTATGGACCGCTGAGTGAACTAAAAAAAGGACAGTTAAATTCATACATTGCTGTTATAGACATATTTCAAGCGAACGATAACCATAGTATGGCGATATATCGACCTTCTGTAAAAATGGGAGGTCATAATTGGCGATATGTTATCCTTCGGCACTGAATCAGTTAAAACCCCCAAATTGTTTCCCAAAGGTTCCGACGGGGTCCCACAAGGTCCCACAAGGTCCCAGGGGTCCCACAGGACACAATTGCCATCGGATGAGCAGATACCATGGCATGTCCGCAACTGTGTGTGTGTGTGTTTATGTATGGTTATGCGTGCGCGCGGGCGCGGGCGGGTGTTTCTAATATTTTAACAAGGCTTAACTTCGGTTGTGTCTGCTTCAAGTAGACAGCCTTTAAAGTTATGCGATGCTTTATCCAATTATATTTTATCTATTATTTATATATATATATTGCATCTATTATTGTCTATATTTTATCTATTATTTATCTGTTTTATCTATAATTTATCTGTATTTTATCTATAATTTGTCTATATTTGATCTTTTATTTATCTATATTTTATCTATCATTTATTTATATTTTATCTATTATTTTTCCGTGTGTTATCTATTATTTATCCTTATTGTATCTATTATTTATCTATATTATATCTATTATTTATCTATATTTTATCTATTAATTATCTGTATTTGATATGTTATTTATCTGTATTTTATCTATTAATTATCTATATTTGATATGTTATTTATCTGTATTTTATCTAGTATTAATCTATATTTTATCTATTATTTATCTATATTATAGCTATTCATTATCTATATTTGATCTATTATTTATCTGTATTTTATCTATTATGTATCTATATTTTATCTATTATTTATCCCGCGTGGACGAATGCCTTGTGGTTCACATTTGAAGGTAAGTGTCGGAGGAATGTCGAGGTTTGTGTTCAAAATCTAGAATCAATTGTGTCGACTGGTTGTTGTTGTTGATGTTGTTGTTGTTGTTGTTATTGTTGTTGTTGTTCTCAGATTCGGCTTCACCTGGGCTTCCGCCCATCCCCCCCCCCCACCCCCCCCCCCCGTGTACTCGCCTACCTATTCAACCTCACATGCTCACTCACAAACACACATACAATATATACTCACATATTTTACACAAAAAAAACAAACACATATAGATGCACATACAAACACACATACAATATATACTTACGTGCTTTACACACAAGGCGGTGCTGGTTTTTTTTTTCGAAAAAGGTATAGGGGCCGGTCGTTCAGAAAGCAATGGCAAACTACTGAACGTAACACTTGCCTAGTACATCAACAGCAGCATGAAAATGCTCGTGTTGACTGCAACGTCCCGTAAGGGATACGCAACAAAAAAATTTACACACAAACAAAAAAGCAACAGAGAAGCGAGAGAGAGAGAGAGAGAGAGAGAGAGAGAGAGAGAGAGAGAGAGAGAGAGAGAGAGAGAGAGAGAGAGAGAGAGAGAGAGAAAGAGAGAGAGAGAGAGAAGGAGGAATGGAGATAAATAGATAAGGAGGAAGAGAGAGAGAGAGAGAGAGAGAGAGAGAGAGAGAGAGAGAGAGAGAGAGAAAGAGAGAGATGCACAAACAAACACACATTGATGACAAATTGGCCTATATATATATATGATTATAATCTAATTGTCCGTTTGATCTGAAATGTTATGATAATCTGGCCATAAATTTAGTTTAAAATTATGACATAAATCTAGTTACAACACTGGCTATATATGGCTATCGTACATATAGCCGACGCCCTGCTTAGAGGACAGTGAGACGCGCAGTTTCATAATGCTCCGACATACCGAGTCGAGTGTTACAGATGAGCCGCGGGCGATATGGAAACAAACTGCATTGGCCATTCGGAAAGCAATGTCAAACATTTTTTTGTTTTTTGTTTTTGTTGTGCATATCCTATTTACAGGACATCGCTGTCAACACCAGCAGTCTACCGCTATTGTTGATGTCTTGGCAAATTTACGTTCAGTAGTTTGCCATTGCTTTCTAAACGACCGGCTCCCATCCATACCAATACAATAAAACTCAGCGCAAAGCGGCCTGCTGCTAAATCGGTCGCAGCTGTGTTTCGAACACAGGTAAGCGGGCTTACAAATTGTGACCGTAAGAACTTAGCCACGTAGACAATGGCAAACAACTGAATTACATAAACAAGATTCACAATTATATTTATAACACAATTTGTGCTATTCATTTTATAAACTAGTGCCTATCAAGCCGTAGAGGAGTCAGTAATGTCAAGAAGTGGTAGATTTTTCGCCTTTTTCATCCATCGAAGAAAAAAAAATAGAAAGACGACATCAAAGACATTGAACGATCACATGGAATGAAAAAGTCGAAAAAAGGTTCTCGACTTTTTCATTCCATGTGATTGTTCACTATCTTTGATGTCGTCTTTCTATTTTTGTTTTCGTTTTTAGAATGACACTATCCAATACCACCCATCGGGCGCCGGAACGTCAACTATTTCTCCCCATGCCTCTTAACAGCAAAAGTGAAAGGTAATGATGATGAATACTGTGTCATCTGCATAGCGTAGATTGTTTACATTATAACCTCCAACTTTTCCATTTTCCCTCCTATACATCAAGCTATAAATGTGTTGAAAATATACACATAAAAATTCATTTATAACCTAGTCATACATCAGACCATAAAGCACTCAAATCTAAGAGTCATAAACACGAAAATAAAAGAAGTTACTTGTTTATGTAGTTTTTTAATCACATTAACAATACATTACTGATTACTCTCCGAAGCCCCATCCATGTTTTTCTATTTTTCGCTTTGCTTGGCCGGCCGTATCATCCTGTCAGCGGTTTTGCTAGCCGATACTCAAAGTGTGCACAATTACAATGTACGATATTGATCTATTCCTGAACAGGGCAAACAAAAACCCTCACATCTTCGATTCAAGTGGCTCATTTTTCCTCTTCTCTTGGCTCCTTTCTAAATTAAAGCTTAGCCAGACATGGTAATTACGATAAATGGGGGTCTTTCATTTCTGCTTGGGTCGTTTGATTTCTGCTGGGGTCATGTGGATTTTGTTCGGAGGTTTTTAATTTATGCTGGGGAGTAGTTTGATTTATCGCTGTCGTTAGTGGGGTTCTGCATGAATATTTTATGGAGGACAGGAGTTGATGTTTTGAAAGCTATACGAAATTATTGATTATTTCATTGTTCAGTTACTGGCTTTTGTGCTCTTCACACACGGCGCTTCTTTTTCTTCATGTCCCTCTTGCTTCTTTTTTTCTCCTCCCTCCCTCCCCCCTCTTCCGATTTGCTATCACTACTACAACAAACTATTACTGCACAGACAGACAGACAGACAGACAGACAGACAGAGGGACGGACTGACGGACGGATGGATAGATAGTACGAGGGTAAATTAATAAGTAAGTCACAAATGGCTGTAGAAAAATAACTACACATGATAACAACTTGAAGCCAGTTTATTTTTATACATGCATTATCCCTTTATTTCTCAACATAATTTCCACCAACATTGATGCACTTATCCCATCGTTTTATCAGTCCTCCCAAACCGGCTGCATAGAACTGCGTGCTTTGTTTTCATTTACCGGCCATCCCACAGAACTGTGTGACTTACTTATTGACTCGCCCTCGTAACTTTTTCTACCCAGCTATGCACCGCTTTACGGGACAAACATTTGTCAGCATAAACACTGACAACCCACCTTGGCGGGAGACATTTCGCGAATGACGCCGAAGTTGAATGTGAAGTGAAAACGTGGTTTAGCTAGTAGTAGTAGCAGCAGCAGCAGCAGTAGTAGTAGTAGCAGCAGTAGCAGTAGCAGTAGTAGTAGTAGTAGTAGCAGCAGCAGCAGAAGAAGAAGAAGAAGAAGAAGAAGAAGAAGAAGAAGAAGAAGAAGAAGAAGAAGAAGAAGAAGAAGAAGAAGAAGAAGAAGAAGAAGAAGAAGAAGGAGTAGAAGAAGGAGGAGTGGAAGAAGAAAAAGAAGAAGAGGAAGAAGAAGAAGAAGAAGAAGAAGAAGAAGAAGAAGAAGAAGAAGAAGAAGAAGAAGAAGAAGAAGAAGAAGACAAAGAAGAAGAAAACAAAGAAGAAGAAGAAGAAGAAGAAGAAGAAGAAGAAGAAGAAGAAGAAGAAGAAGAAGAAGGAGTAGAAGAAGGAGAGTGGAAGAAGAAAAAGAAGAAGAGGAAGAAGAAGAAGAAGAAGAAGAAGAAGAAGAAGAAGAAGAAGAAGAAGAAGAAGAAGAAGAAGAAGAAGAAGAAATAAGATTATGATGATGATATTACGAGTGACGATGACGACGATGACCATCCTATTATCGAGAAAGTCTCGTAAATCGAGGCTACAGTGGTATAGTGCCCTATATGAGTACACCATTGACAAATGCAGCTCGAATAACCTTATCTTATGAGAAATCAATCCAAGAAGAGAACTGGACACTCACATCAAAAGTAGGCAATCAATATTTTTAGACACGCCATGAAAAGTAGGATATCAACATTGTGTGGACACGCCAAGGAAAGTAGGATATCAACATTCTGTGGGCGCGCCAAGGAAAGTAGGATATCAACATTCTGTGGGCCCGCCAAGGGAAGTAGGATATCAACATTGTGTGGACACGCCAAGGAAAGTAGGGTATCAACATTCTGTGGGCACGCCAAGGAAAGTAGGATATCAACATTCTGTGAGCACGCCAAGGAAAGTAGGATATCAACATTGTGTGGACACGCCAAGGAAAGTAGGATATCAACATTCTGTGGGCGCGCCAAGGAAAGTAGGATATCAACATTCTTTGACCGCTTCATGAGTAGTCGGAAACTGTAATACGAATTGACAGCTGGAAAGTTGAAAGGTTATGAGACTTGACGTAGAATTAAGGAGAGGGAGAACTTGAGAGAAATACCTGAAAGCTTGCCATCTTGGCATCATATACATTTGAGATTGGAAGTGTTTAACACAGAGGAACAGGAGGCTGTGCACAATCATGACTATTGAAGATAGATACTTTTAAGTAGTGTTTCACAAGGCTGGAGACTTCCAGTCGCCAACATGGCGGTGAGGTATTAAACCGTTAAGGCCTGTGGCGTGTTTACGCTTGTAGCTACGGTTCGCAATCGCATTTTCCTCATGTTGGACTGGTAGTATATGGTTTCGTCGCCCTGCTACCGAGTGAGTGCGTGGGCGACACTATGAGCTGTAAAATTCGCTTGGAATGCTCTTACATCTGTCCCGTACAGTGACCTGCATGTTCGGAACAATGGCTACCGACTGTTGCTGAATTGACTGATTTGCCTTTTCGGTTCACGAGTGCATTTTTCAGGAGATTCCTGGGTGCCGGCGCTGAAGCTGCGGAGTTCGTGCTTTGTGCGACACTTTCGGCGGGTCGCCCTGCGGTAAAAGACCGAGCCATGTGAGAAAACATGGGTCAGTGAGGTCTTTCTGGTGACTGCCGAGTCCATCGACGATGTACTGTGGTTTTCGTGGATTAATTTTGTGTTGGCATTCTGGCGGCGGCATTATGCACAGTGTACCTGTGCGGGCTGTTGGATTGCCGAGACTCCTGTCTATTCCACTTTTCACATTGGACAGTGGGGAGCATTTTGTGTGATATTCACTGGCACAGGAATGGAGCATAATGGGAAGTGAAGTTGGAACCTCGACTGACTGACTGACTAACTAACTAACTAACTAACCAACTAACTAACTAACTAACTAACTAACTAACTAACTAACTAACGAACCAATGAACCAACGAACCAACGAACCAACCAACCAACCACCCAACCAACCAACCAACCAACCAACCAACCAACCAACCAACCAACCAACCAACCAACGAACGTACGAACTAACTAACTAACTAACTAACTAACTAACTAACTAACTAACTAACAAACTAACAAACTAACAAACTAACAAACTAACAAACTAACTAACTGAACTAAACTAACTAACTAACTAACTAACTAACAGACTGACTGACTGACTGACTGACTGACTGACTGACTGACTGGCTGGCTGGCTGGCTGGCTGGCTGGCTGACTGACTGACTGACGGACGGAAGGACGGACGAACTAACTAACTAACTAACTAACTAACTAACTAACTAACTAACTAACTAACTAACTAACTAAACTAACTAACTAACTAACTAACTAACAAACTAACTAACTAACTAACTAACTAACTAACTAACTAACTAAACTAACTAACTAACTAACTAACTAACTAACTAACAGACTGACTGACTGACTGACTGACTGACTGACTGACTGACTGACTGGCTGGCTGGCTGGCTGGCTGACTGACTGACGGACGGACGGACGGACGGACGGACGGACGGACGGACGGACGAACTAACTAACTAACTAACTAACTAACTAACTAACTAACTAACTTACTAACTAACTAACTAACTAACTATTTAACTAACTAACTAACTAACTAACTAAACTAAACTAACTAACTAACTAACTAACTAACTAACTAACTAACTAATTAACTAACTAACTAACTAACTAACTAACTAACTAACTAACTAACTAACTAACTAACTAACTAACTAACTAACTAACTAACTAACTAACTAACTAACTAACTAACTAACTAACTAACTAACTAACTAACTAACTAACTAACTAACGAACTAACAAGGCTGGAAGAAACATGGCTGCCAACCTCACACAGCATGGGCTATAAGAAGACTTTCTTCTGAAATTTACAAAATTTGTTGCCTCTCCAAAACCAGCTTAATGTTGGTATTTAGTTAATAACACTTCCAACAGAGGCGTTAAAAATAATCATAGGTATTGATTACCACACAACGAAGTAGAGGACAGAAGTACACATTGGAGATAATGCTAGACAAGAAAAAAAAAAAAAACTTTACACACACTGCCAGATGACAATTACGACAGCGTCTCACTTAAGGAACTTGTGTAGTCTATGAACGAGTAACAACATACTAATTGCTCATCGATTTGTGTAAATTTGCCATTATCCTCCCGTTCGTTGTTTTTCATCTTTCTATCGCATGTTATTGTCTTTCATCTGTCTATCGCATGTTATTGTCTTTCATCTGTCTATCGCATGTTATTGTCTTTCATCTGTCTATCGAATGTTATTGTCTTATCACGTTCCAAAGGGACCGATAGACTGCTTTGTATTGTTGTTGATTTGTATGCTGTTGTTTGATCTGGTTCCGTGGCTTTTATAATTTTTTGTTTGTTTTTCCGAAATCAGCTTGACTGCGGTAGTTTGTGAACAATGGTAGGCAATATTTTGTTCTTAATTCGTTGACATAAGCGGTTTTCAATAAATGTTATATACGTTGTGCTTTACCTACATTCCTAACTACCTACCTCCCTACCTACCTACCTAGCTACCTAGCTACCTAGCTACCTAACTACTTACCTACCTATCTGCCTAACTATCTACCTAACTACCTGCCTGTCTGCCTGCCTACCTGCCTGCCTACCTGTATGCCTGCCTGCATACATACCTACCTACTTACTAATAAAAAACCTACCTACTATTCTACCTATCTACCTACCTGCTAACCTAATTACCTTCCTAATAACCTACCTACTAATCCACCTACCTTCCTACTAACCAACTTATTTAACTACCTAACTACCTACCTACCTACCTACATAACTTCTAACCTACCTAATTACCTACCTACATAGTAACCAAAACGCTAACTACTATTCTAAATACCTACATACCTACCTACCTACTTACATATCTACCGACCAATCTACATACCTAATTACCTACCTACCTACCTACCTACTACCTACGTATCTAATACTTCCCTACCTGTCTACCTACCTACCTACTAACTGCATACGTACTAACCTACCTACCTACCTACATACCTACTAACTACATACGTACTAACCTACCTACCTACCTATCTATCTACTAACCTACCTACCTACTAGCCTACCTACCTACTAACTAAATACGTATTAACCTACCTACCTACCTACATACCTACCTACCTACCTACCTACTAACCTACCTACCTACCAACTAACCTACCTACTAATCTACCTACCTACCTACTAACCAACCTACCTACTAACCTACCTACCTATCTACCTACTAACCTACCTACCTACATATCTACTAAACCTACCTACCTACTAGCCTACCTACCTACCTACTAACCTACCTACCTACCTGCTAACTACATACGTACTAACTTACCTACCTACCCATCTACCCACCTACCTACCTACCTACCCATCCACCTACCCACCTACCTACCTGCCTACCTACCTACCTACTACCTACCTAGTGCTTGCCTACCTGTCTACCTACTACCTACTAACTACATACGTACTAACTTACCTACCTACCTACCTACCCATCTACTTACCTACCTACCTACCTACCCACTACCTACCCATCTACTTACCTACCTACCTACCTACCCACCCACCTACCCACCTACCTAACTACCTACCTACTACCTACCTATCTAGTGCTTGCCTACCTGTCTACCTACCTACCTACTAACTACATACGTACTAGCCTACCTACCTACCTACCCACTTACCTACCTACCTACCTTCCCACCCACCTACCTACCTACCTATCCGTCTACCTACCTACCTACCTATATACATACCATCCATCTACCTACCTATCTACCTACCTATTACCTAATTCCTACTACCTACTACCTACCTATCTAGTGCTTGCCTACCTGTCTACCTACCTACCTACCTTCCCACCCACCTACCTACCTACCTATCCGTCTACCTACCTACCTACCTATATACATACCATCCATCTACCTACCTATCTACCTACCTATTACCTAATTCCTACTACCTACTACCTACCTATCTAGTGCTTGCCTACCTGTCTACCTACCTACCTACTAACTACATACGTACTAACCTACCTACCTACCTACCCACCTACCTACCTACGTACCCACCCACCTACCTACCTAACTACTAAACTACCTACCTACTAAGTTACCTACCTACCTGACTACTTACAAACCTAACTACCTATCTACCTACCCACCTACCTACATTTTTACTAACAATAAAACCTACCTACTAACCTACCTGCCTAACTACAAACCAAAAACATACCTACTAACCCACCTACCTACTAACCAAAAAGCTTACGTACTAACCTACCTACCTTCGTACCTACTAACCTCCTACTCTATCTACACTTCAACCTAATCAGGCACCTACAGATCTACCTACATAACTGCCCATTTACATCTTCCACAGCACGCTAATTATTAGAATCTGGTCACATGACAGACATAGATGCTTTCAGAGTACTGTCTGCCACACGGTGTAGAGATCTGTGGAAGCGGTTGCAATACTTGCGTGTATACTGCAGTTATTTAAAAACAATAACCAACGGTTGTAGAGATCTGTGGAAGCGGCTGCAATACTTGCGTGTATACTGCAGTTATTTAAACAAAAATATATGTTAGTCTCTATTTACTTTTCATTCTCTGGATTTGAATTTACGCGTAATGGGACCATAACCCACACTGGACTGATTTTTGCGCGTGGGTCAGCTTTCTCTATTACCAGTACCCCCACCATCGGACGAACCACTCCGTCTACTAAGGTACTTGTATTTTACGTCTCTAAGTCAAGGACGAGAAGTCAACGTTTATCTCGAACTGATTGTCATAATGAGAGAACATCTATTTCTTCATCAGCACATCAGAATTGTAAGGGCGAACGCACTTATCCATTCTATAACGCTACTTCTAGTAGTCTTTTTAAAACGACTGTGATGACAGCGAAACAAATAACACTACGTAGTGTTGTTAAATATCAGCCTATTAAGAGAGGTGTGCGTTAGGGATGTATAATGTCTCAAGATCTTGTTTCCTTTTAAAGTGAAAATATATTTAGAAGTTTAGAAGTTATGAGGGGAATCACCATTGGGATCGTAACATCAAAAACATGAGATATGCTTATGATACAATAGTAATCGCAGACAATGAACTGGATATGCAACATTTAGTAGATACGGTTATTATCCACAGTGAACAAGCTGGAGTTACAATTACATTTTAAGAAGACATAGATTATGGTCGTCACTAGGAAGAAGGAAATAACACAATGTAATATATGTCATGAAATTACTGTGGATTAACCAGATGATGATAATACAGACAGTCTGATTCACGGCATGTTTTCAAGGCCACAATTGTTGTTAACCAGTACAGAAAAACAAGTCGGGTCTAAGTAGAATTGCCAAACTCGCGAGATGAAAGGGACCGACGAATGTTTGGTTGTGAACAAAGAAAGACAACTCTTGCCTTGATTAAACCAAGGGGACATAAGATTTCTGGAAATAGTTAGTGCCCCTGAAGACACCTGCGTGACATCAGAAGAACTTCACTAGAACACTCCCGGCTCTTTGTGACATAAACAAGACCAATAAAAAGATGTCAATTGCAACAACAACAACAAAACAAGTGTTGAAGTGCTACATAGAACCTTTACTTTTGTATGGATGTGAAACATGGACAATGAGTAGACAAGCTGAAAAACTTCTAGTGGTCGTGGATATGTGGTTTCTGGTGAAAATGCAAAGAAAAGTATAGATACACAGAAAAACCTACAAGAAGCAAATGAAAACCGTAACCTGATTGGAGAAATTAGACGCAGACAGTCAACATATTTTGGGCACGTTATAGTAAGAAATAAACTAGAGAACTTGGATACAATTGGCAAGATTGTGAGGAAAAGAACAAGGTGAAGACCGAGAAGTAAATACCTGGATGGATTCACCACATGGAATGGTCGGGACAAGAACACAGAGATGATCCCCGACTCTGGAGATCGTGTAGGATGACGAAACATTACCGCCCACGCTTATCGGCATGGTACATGATGTTGAGTATAGTTCAGCTCAAATCCATCATTAATTGGCTTTAATATACATTGAACTGTTTCTACATTTTGCTTTCAAATATACCAGGCGGTAAATTATGCAGTATATTGTTTATGTCTCATTGTTCAAATATAGCAATGGAAAGCTATACTGAACACACAGCGCTGAGAACCTACGGCCTCCAAATGACCATATTGCCTGGCTAAAGGAACATGTAAACTTGGACGCACGAGTAACAAGGCTGACTGGCTCTCTTATCTATAATTAGTCATCGATCTGTGTAATTGTGTCTTTTAATTCTCGCTTGCTATCTTTTATTTTTCCATCATGTAACTGTCTTTCATCTTTCTTTCATGTAATTGCCTTCCATCTTTCCATCCCATGTTATTGTCTTCCATCTTCCTATCATTTTATTGTCTGTCATCCTTCTATCGCCTTCCTAAGGGGGGGGGGGGGGGGGGGGGGGTTGATAGATAGTTTCCCTTTGTTGTTGACTTGCAAGTAGATATGTGATTCTGTTCAGCTGCCTGCTTGCAGTTTTCGTTTCATTGACCCCAGTATATGTATGGTTCAGTTACCGCCTATGTCCGTTCTTCTTAATTACTTTATAAACAACCTACCTACATATCTGCCTGCCTAACTACAAGTTTATCTACCTACATATCTACTTACCCACTCACCGATCCACCTACCTACCTACCTACCTACATACCTACCTACCTACATACCTACCTACCTACCTACCTACCTACCTACCTTCCTACCTACAAAACGCATTAACTTGCTACCAAACTCACTACCTACATACCTACCTAAGTCACTAACTACCTACTTACTCAACTCACTCATTACCTACCTGCCTGCATAACTCACTCATTACCCACCTACCAGCCCATATAACTAAGGTGAGTGGCGTGGCCGACATCACATCGACCGCCTTTACATCCAAGACATCTCCTGGTACACATTGTAGCCTGGGTCGACCCGGCTTCTTAAGCCAATTTTAAAAAATGTAAATCTACCCCGATGCAGATTGTACCCATGCCCACCCGACCGGCTGTCGATCGTCTAGCCCAGTGGTTCTCAACTTTTGTTGGCCCATGCTCCCCTTTACCATATTTTCAGAACGTCATTCCCCCCCCCCCCTTTCGAATTTCCTCACTGTAAATCTCCCCCTCCCAACCCTTACACAGTATACATAAAAATTGAAGCTAAATTTAATAACACATACTAGAACAGTGGTTCTCAACCTTTTGTGGCCCTGCCCCCCTTCACCTTATTTTTAGGACGTCATTCCCTCACCATATTTTTAGAACGTCATTCCCCCCCCCCCCCCGGAAACCTTAAAATTCCACCTGGGGGTGGGGGGGAATTCCCCACCGGTTGAGAACCACTGGTCTAGCCACTACACTATAGTAGTCCCCTATTGAAAATGCTAGGATTTTAAAACCGCATTCTTTTGTGTGCATATCCTGTTTTACAGGACATCGCAGTCAACCCCAGCATTTCTTCCGCTGTGATCTCTTGGCAAGTTTACGTTCAGTAGTTTGCCATTGCTTTCTGACCGACCGACACCGATACCAACGCGAAATCAACTCAACTCGGTCTGCTACCAAATCGCGCGCAGCTGTGTTTCAAACGCGGGTATACGGGATTACGAACCGCTACCATAAGCTCTTCGCCACGGAGAACGGCAAAACCGCATTCACTTACCCCAAACCACAGAAATAACAGGACTGGAAATATAAAAGTGCGTGATTAAACACACTATACTCATTTCCTATTCTACAATTGTTTTTGACCCAGATACGCCCTAGTTACCTCCAATAAACGCCATTTATCTAGAGACCTTTCAACCTTTGACCCTCATCATCTTCAACAGATGTACCACAAAGCGGTCATCCTCCGCAAATCTCGATATCGGAATGTCCGTTTCCCGAGCTACCAGATTCCCATCACATGACACATGAGAGTAATGGATTTACATTTATCGTTCTGGTTTAATAACACGGTTAGTGGCATCGGCAGTCGGTGCTTGCGACTTTACCTGAATCGATTTTCGACCTTCGAAGGCCAAACTAAAAGTCGAGTAATTTTGCTTGGAAATTACCGCGTCTGTTTGCGAACGAGTGTTGTCAAATCAATTAAACACTTTTCCTGTGATTGTTCGTTGTTGTTGTTGTTGTTGTTTTGGTTATTGCTGCAATAAAGGTGTATGTGAGTGACGTAGGTGATAAAATGTTGGCCTGAATTCTACATAACTGTAGAATAGTTCCTTCCTTCCTTCCTTCCTGCCTGCCTGCCTCCCTCCCTTCCTGCCTCCCTCCCAGTCCTTCCTTATTTCCTTCCTTCCTCAGTACTTTACACCACAGTACTTCCATCTTAATTTCCCGTCCTTCCTTCCTGCCTGCCTGGCCCCCTTCCACATAACTTTACAACCCCTCCCACCACACACACACAAATGCTTCCAGCTCAGTTCCCCTTCCTTCCTTCCTTCTTTCTTTCCTTCCTTTTCCCGAATACTTTCATTCCCCCTCTCTCCCTACTTTAAATCCTTCCCTTGTTCATATATCCAGTACTTGCTTTTATTATTCCTTCCTCTCTGTCTATTCCTTCTTCATTTTCTGTATTCTCTCCAATCTTATTTGATTCCATTATTATTTGCTTGCTTCCTCCATCAATTCCTTCTTTAGACACTTCTTCTTTCCTTCCTCGCATTTCGCTTATCTTTTCCATTTTAAGTGTTCTTCCATTCTATCATTTTACTTCTTACCCTCATTTCTAGTCTTTACTCCTCTATACTTGGTTACTGAAGAAGAAGAAGAAGAAGAAGAAGAAGAAGAAGAAGAAGAAGAGAACAACACATAGCAAGACATCTATGCAGTCTAATATAATAACAGATAGAAAGAGTGTTCAATCTGCCATCTGGGGGAATGAGAATCCCTCAACGCAGAGGATTATATCAATTAGTGTATTTTGGATGGCCAAAATAATCGCCCAGGTTCTAATCAATGAACCATAAGAGCAAGCAGACTGGCATAGAGAGAACAGGGAGTTTAAGCTCCGGCAGCTCTGCTGAGTCGTGGGAGCTTCAGCTCTAACAAAGCGTGCCAGTGATATATTGTGGGTGAGCAGTGAAGAAGAACACACTTTGCTGGAAATTGTTTGATGATATCACAATAACCAGATGAGAACATATTGTCACGGGAATTGAAACGTGCGTTACTGTGTCATCTTGTGTTGATCGAGTCCTCATGTCTTGTTGTTCTTGTTGATGTCCTTCATTCTTCTTCCTGCTCCTTCTCTCCTCCTTCTACTTCTTATTCTTTCTCTTCTTTCTTCTCGATTTACTCCCCCTAATACTAATCATCCTCCCCCTCCCCCTCCTTCTCCACCTCCTCCTCCTCCCTCTTCTTCTTCTTCTTCTTCTTCTTCTTCTTCTTCTTCTTCTTCTTCTTCTTCTTCTTCTTCTTCTTCTTCTTCTTCTTCTTCTTCTTCTTCTTCTTCTTTTCTCTCGATCTCCTCCAACTACTAATTCTCCTTCACCTCCTTCTTCTTCTTTCCTCTTGATTCCGCCATCTCTCCCCCTCGTCTTAATCCTTCTCCTCTCCTTCCTTCTCCTCTTCTCCTATTTCAACACCACACTTACTTCTGTTGCCACGTCAACAACTATTTCTGTGTGAATAAACCAGGCATCGCTATCTTCACAACAATTGTTTAGAAAGCTGAGTAATTGACATCTCTCGAAATAAAACTACGTCTTAAGACATAAAGTACACTCACAATGATTACGCAAATCGCAACATTTTGTTTTATAAATATAAAACATTTTAAAGCTAGACAGAATAAATACGCACAATAGCACATGAAATGTCTTCAGCAATATCTTCATCCTCTTCTTCTCTTCCCCCATTTACCTCAATGAAACGTTGAAGGAACTTGTAAAGATATTTGATGCGATTTTTCAAAGCTCTTTGTAAATTGGTTTTCATTTCTCTAAGATTTTCCATGATACCATATTTCCATTGTTTTCCCCTTGCTCTGTATCCATTATATTTCTTCGATGTGGCTCTTTGTAGAAGATGGTACCAGGACATTCTTGTGAGATGTCCAAACCATACATTCTGTTCTTTAATGAAGTGCATGACTCGTTTCAGGCATAGTCGTGTTCTAATTTTCTCACTCCTAATTCTATCTCTCACGGTCACTCCCGCTGCACTTCTAAGGCGTCTCATCTCTCTTGTTATAATTTTACGTTCATTAGTTGTAGTAATCGTCTTTGTTGAAAATTGGCAGCATTATGTCGGCCCAAAAAATAATCTTTATAAGATTTACTTTTATACTTATCATCTTTCTAGTGACAGAAGTGGCGATAGTTTTCCCAGTTCTTAATTTGCCTTGGCACAACGCCTGTTAATTTCCCAATTCATTTCCCCGTCTGGAGTGAAAAGTGACCCCAGCAATATGTATTCACTAAAGTTTAAGAGCTCCATCAACGTAACAAAAGGGCTTTTTACATTCCTCGAGGAGTGTTGGGTTATGGTAGTAAGTAAAGTAGATGTCATAATAGATAAAGTACGTATAAAAGATACATACCTACATAGATAAAATGTCCTCACAGATAAAGTACATTCAATCAATCAATCAATCAATCAATCAATCAATCAATCAATCTGAACAGAAGTCTGAACGGCAAAAGAAGAAGAAGAATACAGAAAACAGCGGCGTAATATCGCGGCTGGCTGCAGTTGAAAAACTTCAGGTACGGACAGCAGACAATTAACTGCACAAAACACAACACACAGGCCATAACTAGGCGTCCTTTGTGTGAACTCAGAAACTAATTGCTACAGTTGTTATGACAGTATTCTCGGGTTGAGCACACATTGTGATCAACGGCTCCACTTTCGCGGGGTTTTCCGTAACTTGCGCTCATGTATCGTCCCTGGAGAGTTGTGGTCATCAGTCTATGTGCATATAAGTGTTTACTTGCTTTGCACTCTCTCGCGATCGCTCTCGCGCACACATACTCTGTCTCTTACACATACACATGCACACATACACATGCACACATATCCATACACACGCATGCAATATGATTCTTCTTGTAGCCCATGTCAAATGTGGCTTGATGATCATGTCTTCTGTCTCTTGTGCTGCCAAACATTTCTGATACTAATGTACCTATGTGCCATGACATCACACTTGTCCAGCATCTTGTCTCTTGGTCTCTTCATGCCATGATGTCGAACTGTCCGGAATCTTGTCTCTTGGTCTCTCCATGCCATGATGTCAAAATGTCCGGAATCTTGTCTCTTGATCTCTCCATGCCATGATGTCAAACTGTCCGGCATCTTGTCTCTTGGTCTCTCCATGCCATGGTGTCAAACTGTCAGGCATCATGTCTCTTGGTCTCTCCATGCCATGATGTCGAACTGTCTGGCATCTTGTCTCTTGGTCTCTCCATGCCATGATGTCAAACTGTCCGGAATCTTGTCTCTTGGTCTCTCCATGCCATGATGTCGAACTGTCTGGCATCTTGTCTCTTGGTCTCTCCATGCCATGATGTAGAACTGTCCGGAATCTTGTCTCTTGGTCTCTCCATGCCATGATGTCAAAATGTCCGGAATCTTGTCTCTTGATCTCTCCATGCCATGATGTCAAACTGTCCGGCATCTTGTCTCTTGGTCTCTCCATGTCATGGTGTCAAACTGTCAGGCATCTTGTCTCTTGGTCTCTCCATGCCATGATGTCGAACTGTCTGGCATCTTGTCTCTTGGTCTCTCCATGCCATGATGTCAAACTGTCCGGAATCTTGTCTCTTGGTCTCTCATGCCATGATGTCGAACTGTCTGGCATCTTGTCTCTTGGTCTCTCCATGCCATGATGTAGAACTGTCCGGAATCTTGTCTCTTGGTCTCTCCATGC
The DNA here is from genome assembly GCA_014155875.1 of Cepaea nemoralis. Taxonomy (NCBI): domain Eukaryota; kingdom Metazoa; phylum Mollusca; class Gastropoda; order Stylommatophora; family Helicidae; genus Cepaea; species Cepaea nemoralis. The sequence continues at coordinate 175,201 of JACEFZ010013057.1, forward strand.
CATGATGTCAAAATGTCCGGAATCTTGTCTCTTGATCTCTCCATGCCATGATGTCAAACTGTCCGGCATCTTGTCTCTTGGTCTCTCCATGCCATGATGTCGAACTGTCCGGCATCTTGTCTCTTGGTCTCTCCATGCCATGGTGTCAAACTGTCCGGCATCTTGTCTCTTGGTCTCTTCATGCCATGATGTCAAACTGTCCGGCATCTTGTCTCTTAGTCTCTCCATGCCATCATGTCAAACTGTCAGGCATCTTGTCTCTTGGTCTCTCATGCCATGGTGTCAAACTGTCAGGCATCTTGTCTCTTGGTCTCTTCATGCCATGATGTCAAACTGTCAGGCATCTTGTCTCTTGGTCTCTCCATGCCATGATGTCAAACTGTCAGGCATCTTGTCTCTTGGTCTCTCCATGCCATGGTGTCAAACTGTCAGGCATCTTGTCTCTTGGTCTCTCCATGCCATGATGTCAAACTGTCCGGCATCTTGTCTCTTGGTCTCTCCTTGCCATGATGTCAAACTGTCCGGCATCTTGTCTCTTGGTCTCTCCATACCATGATGTCAAACTGTCCGGCATCTTGTCTCTTGGTCTCTCCATGCCATGATGTCAAACTGTCCGGCATCTTGTCTCTTGATCTCTCCATACCATGATGTCAAACTGTCAGGCATCTTGTCTCTTAGTCTCTCCATGTCATGATGTCAAACTGTCCGGCATCTTGTCTCTTGGTCTCTCCTTGCCATGATGTCAAACTGTCAGGCATCTTGTCTCTTGGTCTCTCTATGCCATGATGTCAAACTGTCAGGCATCTTTTCTCTTGGTCTCTCCATGCCATGATGTCAAACTGTCCATCTTGTTTAAGAAGAAGAAGAAGAAGAAGAAGAAGAAGAAGAAGAAGAAGAAGAAGAAGAAGAAGAAGAAGAAGAAGAAGAAGAAGAAGCACGAACGAACGAACGAACGAACGAAAGAACGAACGAACGAACGTTATTTTAAAAGGGTAACAAATTGGGCCCGCAGGCCCGTCTTACATTCGGCCCTTTCGATCACTCATCTTTCATTCATCAAATGTGCATGTTACATTTACATAGGGAAAAAAAAAAACATTGTCAAATTGATCTTGTAAACATAGACAATGCATATTACGCATGGTACATTCACATGGGGGAAAAAAAACATTGTCAAATGAAATTTGTAAATATAAACAGTGCATATTGCAATGTTGTGAGACACATCCCCCATCCACCCTCACACCCCGCAGCCACCCACACATCCCTCAGCCACCCACACCCCACCCACCACACCCCCACACATACCTCCATGCACTCACACAGACTCAGGCAAACATACATGCCGCCACCCACCCACCGATCCCCCACCCACACACATTTCCCCACCCACACATACATCCCCCACCCATCCCATAACCGACACGCATACACCCAACCCACATATTCTCCACCACCCACCCACGCACCCGCAACCACCCAGCAAAACACACATCACAAAACCACACACACATACCCCCGTCAACCCACACATCCCGCACCTATCCATACATACATCCTGCTCCCTCACAAATTTCCCCACCCACCCACACAAGAAGAAGAAGAAGAAGAAGAAGAAGAAGAAGAAGAAGAAGAAGAAGAAGAAGAAGAAGAAGAAGAAGAAGAAGGAGAAGAAGATGAAGGAGGAGGAGGGGAGGAGGAGGAGGGGGAGGAGGAGGAGGAGAAGAGGAGGAAGAAGAAGAAGAAGCAGAAGAAGAAGAAGAAGAAGAAGAAGAAGAAGAAGAAGAAGAAGAAGAAGAAGAAGAAGAAGAAGAAGAAGAAGAAGAAGAAGAAGAAGAAGAAACTGCCCAGCATCGTCTCTTGCCTGAGGAAGTCCGTCTGGCTAGTGCATTTGCCGCCTACTGCGCAAGTTAGAGTTTCCTTTTAGCCCCCGGCAGAACAATATCCACTGCTAACCGAGGATTCGAACCCGGAATTCCCGTCACTCGGCCAGCCGCTTCTCTATGATGAGAACATTAATGCAAAAATAAATAACATTCTGACATAGCGAAATAAATAAAACTAAGATAAAAATAATAATTGTCTTTGCTAGTAGCAATATAGATAAGACAATACTAACACAAATAATGCTATTATTACTCAAATCAACATTGACGATAATAAATTACATGTCACAAAAATACCACTACGCAAAATCAAAACATTTTCTTCTGCACCCATTGAATGGATGACCACTTCCGTTTGGCACGCTTGCTGTAGACAGGCATGGCGTCACATTGGCCAGTAAGGAACTCTTAAGCCGGGCAATTTGTGGCCAGAAGCTTGATAGATTCCCATGTCAAAGTGTCACGTCTTTGCCTCCGAGAATGTATTTCATACTTGGTGCTTACATTTATTTGTTTAAGCCGTTTCTCACTTTGGCAATCGTTATCCCGTTGAGAAATGTTAAATGGAGATTACTGTTTTAAGACGGCTCGTAAATAAATCCAAATTTGTTTTGTTTGGCGCTCACTGAAGTAGAAAACAGAAGGAGATACTAAAACGAACGAACGAACTTTATCTTTAAAGGGTCACAAATTGGCCATTGTTCGCCATATACCACTTGTAAATGGCGATCTTCGCCATAACGATTCTTGTTGTAATCTCTACAAGACTCTTTTCATCAGATGTTATGTAGAGTTCGTTTTGCCGAATGGTTTAGAGCCTTCGATTTTAAATTTAAGGTGCGCTTATGACAGTTCTACTTAAACATTGACTTCTCCTCTTTGACTTTATGAGGTAAATTACAAGCACCGAAGAAGTCGGAATGAGTTCTCATGAAAGCGATGGACACTGGTAATAAGGAAAGCTGTCCAACACGCAAACATCAGTTCAATGTACCCCCAAGTAGTAGCAACTACTAGTCGTAGTTGCACGTTTCTGAATTGTTCTTGAGTTCAAAGCGAGTAAATGAAAATAAAAATATCAGATGTTATGACTGTTCGGAGATCCGAGGTCTTGTTGACAAGACATATGTTAGCCTTGAAATATTGCGGTGATAGAAGCAGCTTGCGAGAGAATGACACGTCACTTCTAGCTTCCAAGAACCGTGTTCTTGTTCAAAAAGCATACGTTAGCCATGAAAACATGCATTGTTTGAAGCAACTTGCGAGAGACACATAAGTCACCTCTATGCTCCGAGATCCGTCTTCTTAATTACAAGACATGCGTTAGACTTGAAAAATTGCGTTGTTAGAAGCAAATTGCGAGACAAATCACATCTAATTCAACCCAAACCTAGAGACATACATCTCATTTATAACACAACCCAAACCATTAGACAGACAAATCGCTTCTAACACAACCCACACACAGAGACAGACATCTCACTTCTAACACAACCCACACACAGAGACAGTCATCTCACTTCTAAAACAACCCACACACAGAGACAGTACATCTCACTTCTAACACAACCCACACACAGAGACAGACATCTCACTTCTAACACAACCCACACACAGAGACAGACATCTCACTTCTAACACAACCCACACACAGAGACAGACATCTCACTTCTAACACAACCCAAACCGTGAGACAGACATCTCACTTCTAACACAACCCACACACAGAGACAGACATCTCACTTCTAACACAACCCCAAACCAGAGACAGATATCTCACTTCTATCACAACCCAAACCGTGAGACAGACATCTCACTTCTAACACAACCCACACACAGAGACAGACATCTCACTTCTAACACAACCCAAACCGTGAGACAGACATCTCACTTCTAACACAACCCACACCCAGAGACAGACATCTCACTTCTAACACAACCCACACACAGAGACAGATATCTCACTTCTAACACAACCCACACACAGAGACAGACATCTCACTTCTAACACAACCCACACACAGAGACAGACATCTCACTTCTAACACAACCCCAACCCAGAGACAGATATCTCACTTCTATCACAACCCAAACCGTAAGACAGACAAGTCTCTTCTAATCCACCCTAACCCAGAAGCAGAAAACATGCCACTCATTCACTTCCATAATATGCCTGCTTGAAACAAATACAGTAGAAATAATAGCTAACATTACAATATCACAGCTGATAATTACATCTATTTATTGTTTTCTCTCCCCCATATTTTATTCAGCTTGTTGTTTTATTCATCGCGCGCTTCCCATAAATCGCCTAAAAATCTTCCCAGCGCTATCCATCGTTCTGGAATGTTCGGTACATCGTACATAAATAACTAGAAATAACTAGACATTTGTCGTGCCAATTCCAAATTTAGGGAAGCGAATTATTCCCCTAATTACTAATCAACACGACAGAGAGACAGTTAAGGCCGGTGTGTGGCAATAAAAAGATAAAACCCTACATAAAGCGAGCTACAAAACAAATTTGGGTGGAAAGAGATGAAGAAATTGTGAGGGATTTTGTCAATCAGCTGGGTGTTGTGAGAATAAAAAAGAAAGTAAGATGTCGTGTGTTGCCAGATTAGCACGCAGAAAGGCAAAGTTCTGTTTGGTTTCATAAGATATTTCTGAGGATTGTAAATGATGGCTATGTGAAGCCGCGTTAAACTGGATAATCAGTGATTGTAATTGTATGTGATAGCTTTGTGTGAGGGTGTATGTTTGGGGTTTGTGGGTGTGTCTGTTCTTTGTGAGGGGCTTGTATAATTGGTGTAAGGTAAATGGTGTTTCTTGGAGCTCAGATGGTAGATGAAATAGACTTCAGTGTGAAGTTAGGAACTGGATTAGTAATTATGTCTTCTTCTTCTACTTCTCCTCATCGTCCTCGTCCTCGTCCTCCTCGTCCTCCTCCTCCTCGTCGTCGTCCGTCCTCCTCCTCCTATTCTCCTCCTCCTCCCGCTGCATCATTCATCAGCATTGACACAAAGATCTTCACTTTAATTTGTCTTCTTTCTTATTCGCACACAGACAGACAGACGAGGGACAGACTGACAGAGAAGTAGGCAAGCAGGCTTACGAGCATAGAGTTGACGAGTGGACGAGTGGGCGAAGGGGCGGACAGACAGACAGACAGACAGACAGACAGACAGACAGACAGACAGACAGTGATAGACAAACAGACAGAGAAGTACGCAAGGAGGCTGGTGGGCATCGAGTGAGTGAGTGGACAGATAGACAGACTGACAGATAAATAGGTAGACGGACAGAGAGCTACGGACAGACAGACAGACAGACAGACAGACAGACAGACATAGAAGAACGCAAGCAGGCTGGTGGGCATCGAGTGAATGAGTGGACAGACAGACAGACAGACAGACAGACAGACAGACAGAGAGGTAGGCAAACAGGCTGACGGGCATCTAGTGGGTGAGTTGACAGACTGGCTGGGAACATATATACATACAGACAGACAGACGGAGGAGCAGATAAACAGTCAGATAGACAGGCAGACAAAAAGACAGACAGAGATATATAGACAGACAAAGAGAGATAGACAAACAGACAAAGATAGATAAACAGACAGACAGACAGACAGGCATGCTTACGCCTGAGAGAATGGCAAATCAATGAACAGAGTACACTTAATAAATGATGGCCTGGGGATAGTGACAATACAATTAGCGTGGGGCCCTGCACAGACTGACGAAAGCTGCAATCAAATGTGACACTCGGCAACATGGGGCGGGTCAGGATAGCACGGGGCTACAAAGCAGGATCTCTGCACCGCAGGGGCGGAAGGGAATTGTATTACTTGAGATGTGTTTGATACTGAGCACGTAAAATTACTTTCGGAGTGAAATTACAGTTACTTGCATATCCCTTACAGGACGTTTGCGATCAACACCAGAATTTTTAGCTATTGTTGATATCTTGGCAAGTTGTACGTTCAGTAGTTTGCCATTGCTTTCTGAACGACCGGCACACTTACGTTTTCGTAAAATCCAGCGCAACGTGGTCTGCTGCCAAATCGCGTGCAGATGTATTTCGAACACGGGTATACTGGATTACGAACCGCTTCCGTAAAACCTTCGCCACGGAGACCGATAAGGGAAATTACTAGTGCATTAATTCTGTGCGTACACACACATAGACAGAAATGAAAATATAGAGGTAAGCAGATATACGGACAAACTGTCTGTCTGTCTGTCTGTCTGTCTGTCTGTCTGTCTGTCTGTCTGTCTGTCTGTCTGTCTGTCGGTCGGTCGGTCGGTCTGTCTGTCTGTCTGTCTGTCTGTCTGTCTGTCTCGCCCACACACATTGGACTGACCGGAGAGCTTGCTATCCACCTCGCCACCGGCCTACTAAACACTAGTACAAATAAATAGACACCGTTTCGTGCTAGGGTCCGTAATGTGATTCATCATTATCATGTACCATACCGGTAAACATGTGAGGTCATGTTTCGCCATCTCAAGCGATCACCAGAGTCGTGCGTGGATCAGATCAGTGTTCTTGTCTCGACTATACCGCGTGGCCAAGCCATCCGGGTATTTACTTCTTTACCTTCCTTTGTTCTTTTCCCTTTAATCTTGCCAGTTGTCACCAAGTTCTCTAGTTTATTTCTTTTCATTACATGTCCAACAAATTTTGACTGTCCGTGTCTAATTTATCTAATAATTTTACGGTTTCATTTGTTTCTTGTAGGACTTGATCATTGGTTTTTCTGTGTGTCCATGGTATTCTTTGCATCTTCTTCAGAAACCACATTTCCACAGCTATCAGATGTGTTTCAGCTTGACTGCTCATTGCCCACGCTTCACATCCATATAAAAGCACATGTTCTATGTAGCACCTCAACACTCTTTTTCTCGTTGCAAGTGGTCAGTACATTTTCCATCTTGCAAAAGGTTACCTTCGCCATGGCAATTCTTATTCTAATCTCTTCAAGGCATCTCCCATCAGATGTTATGACTGTTCCAAGATAGCTGTACCGATTCACTTGTTTAAAAATATTCATATTTATTTGCATATTACATTGTGGTATTTCCTTCTTTCTAGTCATCATCAACATCATCATCTTCCACTTCTGCCGTCAAGCTCGTGGGGAGGAATAATTTGCGCTCCAGCGCCCGGTGGGCGGCACTGGATAGTGTCATTCCGTGTGATTGTACAATGTCTCTGATGTCGTCAATCCATTTTCTTCTTGGACTTCCTCGTGGTCTCGTCGCAGATGATCTTTGATGTAAGGCCAGTGATGGTAGTTGCTGATGTTGCATTCTAACGACATGGCCAAACCACTTGATCTTCTGTCTTTCAATAAATGTGGCACAAGGTGTTGATCCCACAGTCTGTCTGATAGTAGAATTTCTTACTCGGTCTCGGATTGTTAAGTTGGCAGCTCTCCTCAGGCATCTCATTTGCAGGTGTAGATTTTGCGAAGGTGTAATTTGGATAAAGTCCAGGTTTGAGATTGGTAGCATAGGGTTGGTGTGAATATGCTGTTTATTATCTGTCGTTTTGCGAACATGGGTATGTTAGGATGTTTCAGTAAGGGTGATAGGTGATATGTAAGTGCACTAGCTTTTTGACATCTGATTTCAATTTCTCTGTCCAATCTGCCATCTTCTGTGATCATACTTCCAAGGTATTTGAATTCTTTAACTTGTTTCAGAGTTGTGTTATTTATCTGTATACTTAGTGGGCCTGGCGATCTGCTAACTTGCATTACTTAGGTGATTCACATCTTGCACTTTTCGTTTCGCTAAGATAGGAAAACAGTAGTCATCTATTCCTCTGTGCATGCGGGCCTACAACATGTGATGACGTAGTGACGACCATAATTCTGTGTCTTTTTAAAATTTAATTCTAACAGCAATTGTTCACTGTGTGCAACAACCGCATCTACTAAATATTGCAGATCCTTCTCGTTGTCTGCAATCAATACTGTATAAACAGCATATCTAATGTTATTTATGTTACACATCACAATGGCGATTCCTTTCATATCTTCTACATTTCTGAAAATATGTTCATTGCACAGGTAAAAGAAGATCTGGAGACATTACACATTCCTGTCTGACACCTCTCTTAATAGGCTGATATATCTGATTACGTCATCACATGTTGTAGGCCCGCATGCACGGAGGAATAGGTGATTACTGTTGTCCTATCTTAGCGAGACGACAAGTGCAAGATGTGAATCACCCAGCGACAGTGTTCAAGACATTTTCAGAGAAGTCCCTTAATCAACTACATTATCATACTAACAAAGCAAACCTTACAGAAATAATTCTGAGACCTATGGTGCTATTTCATTCCTTAGATACGGTTTCTGTCCATATTCTATAGATGTCTGTTCATGTGGATGATAGACCTGGCTAATGATGACACCATTTTAGCGGTGTGTAGATGTTAAACAGTGTTAAAAAATAAAATTGTAAGACAAAGATTAGGTTCGTCACTAAGAAAGAAAATATCGCAATATAATATACGGGTAAGTGGGAATATTCTATTACATGTGAATCGGTGAAATTATCTCGAAACAGTCATAACATCTGATGGGAGATGCATTGAAGAAATTAGAACAACAATCGCCATGGCGAAGGTAGCCTTTCGCAAGATGGAAAACATACTGACCAATAAAAAGATGTCATTTGCAACGAGAAAAAGAGTGTTGAGGAGCTACATAGAACCTGTACTTTTGTATGGATGTGAAGCGTGGACAATAAGCAGTCAAGCTGAAAAACAACTGATGGTGTGGATGTGTGGTTTTCGTGTGAAATGCAAAGAATACCATGGACAGACAGGAAAAGCAATGAGCATGTCCTACAAGAAACAGATGAAAACTGTAAACTGATTAGAGAAATTAGACGTAGACAGTCATCATTTACTTGGACACATTCCGAGAAGAAATAAACTTGTGACAACTGGCAAGATTTCGGGGAAAAAAACAGAGGGAAGGCAGAGAAGTAAATACTTGGATGGTTTGGCTATGTGGTATGGCCGAGATTAGAACACAGAGCTGATCCACGACTCTGGTGATCGTGTGAGATGGCGGGCGTATCCTGACCGCCTACGGTTATCGGCAAGGCACATGATGATGATGATGATGAGTTAGTCATGCGTTAAAGTATATGTTCCTGCAGTAAGATACTGTCATTATTGGAGATGGCGGGTTCGAATCCCGGTTGGGCAACTATAGTTTAGAATATGCATGCTGTCTAGTCTGTCCTCATATGTGTATGAGAGGGAATGTGTAGTTGTGTGTTACAGAGTGTGTGTACAATTGTGAGAGTTTGTGTAAATGATGTCTGTCTGTCTATCTGTGCTGTGTATGTAGGCATGTTTATATATACTTATGCATGTCTGCATGCCTGTGTGTGTATGTGTGTCTGCCTGCCTGTCTAATAACATGGTACTATGCATTATTTATGTTCGCAACTTTCACTTGACAATGTTTATTTTCCAATGTGAATGTAACGTGCACAACAGATAATTGATATACGAAAGATGAGTGGTTGGAGGGGGCAGAGTGTCACATGATAATAATAGGACATTAGTTTCTCCAAGAGGGATGGTTGAATGTACGCTCCGTGTCCAAACTGTGGATCTTAAACTTGCCACGTTAGTTAAACACATAAAAAAGTAGCCTGTGTGGCTGTGTCGCTAAGATTATTGATAGAATCAATTTAGGGGAGGGGATTTGACACTAATGTGTGGACAAGTCGGACGCCAGGACGCTTGAGTTAGAGAGATAATCAACCAGGTGTGACATACATACTTCGAGGCCCGCAGAATAAGAAGAAAAAGAATAGGACGAAGAAGAAGAAAAATCAATTTACGATTTTCATTTGTTTCTTGTAGGACTTGGTCATTGGTTTTTCTGTCTGTCCATGGTATTCTTTGCATTCTTCTCAGAAACCACATTTCTACAGCCATATGATGTTTTCAGCTTGACTGCTCATTGGTTGCCAACGCTTGACATACATACAAAAGTACGGGTTCTATGTAGCACCTCAACACTCTTAATTTCGTTGAAAATGACATCTTTTTATTGGTCAGTCATCATCATCAAGTGCTGTGCAGGCTGGCGTAGGCGTTCATGAATCTCCACAGATCTCGGTCTTTGGTTTTCTGGATCAACTCTGCTGCTGATATTCCTCCATGCCACCGTCTCAATCCATCCAGCATCATTTCTCTTGGTCTGCCTCTGCCTCTCTTCCCCTCGATCTTTCCAGTTGTTACGATGTTCTCCAATGCCTCTCTTCTCATCACGTGACCGAAGAAAGATGTTTGTCTCTGTCTTATTGTTGTATATAATGTTCTAGTTTCATTAGCCTGTTTCAGGCAGTCGTCGTTAGTTACTCTGGCAGTCCAAGGAATTCGCAACATTCGTCTCAGGAACCACATCTCTGTTGCTTCTAATTTCTTCTTAATTTGTTCATTTACATTCCAAGATTCACTGCCATACAGCAAAACTGGTTCTACATAGCATTTCAGCACTCTCTTTCTTACATTCAGTGATAGTGACTTATTGCATAAGATACTCTTCATTTTCTGAAATGCGGCCTTTGCCTGCCCTATTCTGCTCCTAATCTCTGTTGTACATCTTCCATCTGATGTTATAAATGCCCCTAGGTATCTACAATTATCCACTTGGTTAAGGATTTTTCCTTCTATTTCTATGTCACATTTTGGTGTCACCATTTTCTTTGATATTACCATTGTTACTGTTTTCTTGATATTCAAGGAGAGTCCTTTCCTTGCACTCTCTGTTACTACAACGTCTAATAATTGTTGTAGGTCTGTTGAATTATCCGCCACCAATACTGTGTCATCTGCATAGCGTATATTATTTATATTATGACCTCCAACTAGTATTCCTGGCATCTCTTTGATCTCTCTCATTATTACTTCGCTATACAGGGAGAAAAGATCTGGTGACAAGACACACCCCTGTCGTACTCCTAGCTTTATCTGTTCGTAACTACCCTCTTTATTTCCCATTTTAATTGCTGCTACTTGGTTCCAGTAAACATTCTTTATTATTCTTAAATCTTTTCCATCAATGTTGATATCTTCCAACATTTTAATCAGTTCATCATGTTTTACTTTATCAAATGCCTTAGTATAATCTATGAAGCACAAATATATGTCTCTCTGTTTCTCTATTGACCTTTCTATTAGTGTCCGTAGTGTATAAATTGCATTGTTTGTGCCCTTTCCTTCCACAAATCCATACTGTTCTTCACTAATTTCCATTTTTATTTTCTTTTTGGTTCTTCTCATTATGATTCTGAGTAGAAGCTTAGTGATATGGTTTATAAGGTTAATTGTACGAAAATCTTCACAATCAATTGCTCCTGGTCTTTTTGGTATAGCTATAAATACAGATTTCAGCATATCACTGGGTAAATATCCACTACTGTAAATATCATTCAACATTTTGGTTAATATATCTACTCCAAATTCTCCCAATACTTCTAATTCTTCTATTGTGATTTCATCTGGCCCAGCCGTTTTTCCTTTCTTCATATATTTCATAGCGTCAGCGACTTCTTCTTTTAGAATAGGTGGACCTTCTAAGTTCCTATCTTCTGTTAATTCTTCCCTTTCTCCGTCATATAATTCTCTAATATACTCATTCCACCTCTTCATTATAGCACCTTCCTCTAATAATATCTTTCCTGTTTTTGATTTCAAGCACCCTGTATTTATTCTTATTTTTCTTCCTGTAAGCTCACTGATTTGTCTGTGCATATTTTTTGTATCTTTAATGGAATTTAATTCAATTTTTTTGCATTGCTCGTTTAACCAACTTTCTTTAGCCTTCCCACATTTATCTTTTATTTCTTTATTTATCTTAGCGTATTCTTGTTTGTCATTTTTACTCTGTTTTCTTTTGTCCATCAGTTTTAAGATTTCTTCATTCATCCATTTTTTCTTAGCTATTTTGCCTCTCTCCGGTAATACTTCTTTGCTAGTTTGATGAATGGAGTCCCTTAACATTTCCCATTGTTCATTTATACTCTGTATTTTAGCTATCGCATTGTACCTATTTTTCACAGTCACTCTGTATAGTTCTTGCATTTCTTTATCTATTTTCAGAACCTCTTTATTAAGTCTCATGTTCTTAACCATTTTTTCCCCTCTCTTTAATCTTACTTTTATTTGTCCACATAGTGGTACATGATCACTATTACAGTCAGCACCAGGCATTGTCTTTACATTAATTAAAGCATTTCTAAATCTTTTATTAATTAGTATGTAGTCAATTTGGTTGCATATTTTCTTATCAGGGCTAAACCATGTGTTTCCAATGATCATATCATTGATATTTGCCCATTCTATTAGCTTTTCCCCTCTTTCATTTCTTGTACCTAAACCATAATTCCCCACTACATCCTCCATTTTCCCCTTTCCTACTTTTGCATTAAAATCACCAAGTATTATTTTTATTTCTTGTGATCCAATTTGAGCCATCACCATTTCTATTTCGTCGTAAAAGTGTTGTATTTCTTCATCACTACTGCTTGTTGTTGGTGCATATACTTGTATAATATTTATGTCTATTGGTTTGCCTTTGATTTTTACCATAATAACTCTATCTGAAATACACCAGTATCCATTAATTGACTTGGCTGTTTTTTCGTCTAATATTATCCCTACACCTTTTTCATGTGTATCCCCTCCAGAATAAATTATTGTGTGATTGTCAGCTATAATTTTGCCCGATCCCTTCCATCTCATCTCACTAACGCCTAGTATATTCATTTTCATGCTATCCATCTCTCTTAGAACATTGGTCAACTTTCCTAGCTCATTTAATGTCCTAACATTCCATGTTCCTACCCTAAATTTATTTATTTTAGTTATGATTTTGCCATCAGTAGCTGGATGACGGTCTGGTGTCACCTGTGGCTCATGACTGTCCCTACCGGACGAGGATGTCCTAAGACAGCCATTAACGTCGTTCACTAACTTTGATATATGTTTTGCCATGAAGTCTTGGGAAGATAATGTGGTGGTTTCCCCTTGCCTTCCACATCCACATGGTGGTCTTTTTACCTCTGCCTTTGACAGCCATTTCCGACTGTAAGGACAAGTGAGTGCCCTGCTCTGCTCAGCTGCAGAGTTGTCCACTTATTCCGGTGGATACTCGGTCCCCAGAGCTGTGTTAGCCACACCGTAGTGTGTTTCCATCCTCTACCGCGGGGAGGTGCAGTTGGGATTTTCCCTTCATAAAGTTATGGTCTATGACCAAAACTCTCCAGTACTTTTAGAGGATTATCGGTCAATAGTGAAGTAATATTGCCACAAGAGTAATTTAATATTACCCGACCCTATTTCCTATTGAAGAATGAGCATCTAGAGATTTACTCGCAGTTCAGTGACGTTATTTATATTAACAAACAGGAAATCACTACATTAAAATACAACTTATTGTATTCAGATAGAGCACTGTTGCTGACAATAGCAGCGACAGAAAGCTGCCAGGTGGCCAGTTATACAATATTGATTTGGCTTGTCAAGTGAATAAAATCGTTTTAAATAACTATCATCGTAGTCACTATCACGTGCCTTGCCAGATTGCGTCTCTCCAAAGGTTTCTCTCACTGGTAAGGAAAGATCTCTTTTACTGACCTTAAACCGCACTGGACATACGTTACTAGACCTACATTTTATAGTCCTATCGGTGCTTGGTGGAGGATGTTGTTATCCTTTACTACCAAGACAGGTCCTGGCACCGATGTTAGGCTTACTCGACAGCCCAGGTCAGTGTTTAAACATTGGAATTCCCCCTGATGTGGATAGAACCTACGACCATTAAACCGATAGGCGAGTGTTTTGCCACTGCGCCACCTCTGCTCTCTGTCATCAGTGTCCTCTAAATACTCCGTGGCGAAGGGGTTACAGACGCAGTTTGTAATGAAGCATACCACGTTGGAAACACAGCCGAGGGCGATATGGCAGCAGCCCGCCTTACGTTGTTTGTTTTTAATGAAATGGTGTGAGTGCCGGTCGTTCAGAAATCAATGGCAAACTACTGAACGTAAACTTGCCCAGGAGGCAAAATATACCGGGTTTGACTGCTACATCCTGTAAAGGATGTGCAACTAATTAAAGGTTTAAAGGGGTTTAAAGGATCGACTTCATTGCACCGGGTTTTATCAATATAAGGTTCGGTTTCTTTCCGCAGGGCGGCCTGTCTGAAGAGTCGATCAAATCATGAACTCCGTAGCTCCAGTGACGTTTCCCAAGAGTCTCCGAGTAACCTGCACCCGTGAACAGAATGATAGAATGAGGAATCGAACTCACAATCTTTGGAGCTCGAGGCATGCGGCTTAACCACTTAACACGGATACCACTTAGTGTTCTCTATCAAATGTATGGATGCTCTTCCTCCTTGCCACCGTCTCAGACCATCCAGCATGGTGTCTCACGGCCTGCCTGTGGTTCTTCTATCTGTGATCTGTCGATGCAACGTGAACATCTTCCATGTGCCTCTTTTCATGATATGACCAACAATCATCAATTTTGTTTGTTTCTTCGCTCGTCTTTAACTCAAGCTTTGAACTCGGGAGTTTCCGTGGCGAAGTGTTCCGAAGGTTGTGGGTTCGATTCCGGGCCGCCTCCTTCGGTTCACGAGTGAAATTTTTTGGAGACTCCTCTGGGTCGTCGCTAGAGCTACGGAGTTCGTGTTTTGTGCGACGCTTTCCGCGCTGCGGAAAGAGACCGAGCAATATGGGATAAAACCCGGTGCAATGAAGTCGACCCTGTCGACTTTTCAGCGACTTTTAAAGCGACTCAAGCGTAGTCCATACATGTGCTACTACTTGTAGTGCACTGGACTGATGTCTGCGTGTGGGTTAGCTTTCCCTATTACCAGTGTCCCTCGACAACAGGCCAACCCACCCCGAGTTCTGAGGTACTTGTAATTTACGTCCCCAAGTCAAGGACGAGAATTCAACATTATGTTTAATTTAGTCGACGGATCAACATCACTGCACACGAGTGTAAACCATAAGTGCTCCGTTTTCCTAACTCAAACCTGAGTCTGGAGAAACTCAGCTCAGTGAGCGAACTCCGTAACTCCGGCGAGGAGTTCCTAAAATATTTTGGATAGATTGTTAACTCGAAATTTTGCCCGAGCAGCGCCGTTATGCTACTCTTTTTCGATTTCCAACTGCCAAGGGATCTATTTTTTACGTGCGTAACAATACACACGCCGGCTTCCTGGTCTAGAGGTTAGCGACTTTTCTCCGTAATCTCGTATACTCTCGTAGGTAACGTGACGACGGTGAGAATCAGCAGTGGTTCGATCCGATCCGATCCAATTTGTAAAAAAACAAAACTTTCCACCTTGTTTCAACCAGCCCGTGCGGCATTGGTTATAATAGCGGTGGTTCATGGTGCGTGGTTGATTACTTTCTCTGCGTGCCAGTGAAAAAGCTGGCTTATCTGTTGCGCAGTTTATGTCTGTGACGTCGGCTTAGGGGATTCGTTGGCCGTCGGTAACTTACGGGGTATGTGAGCCGGCCTCTCAGAAAGCAATGGCAAACTACTGATCGTAATCTTGCCAAGAAATCAACAATCAGCTGAAAGATGCTGACAGCAATGTCCTGTAAAGGATATGCAAACAAACAAACAACAACAATACACACGGGCGTCCCATCTCACTACCCAGAGACCAGGAGAAATTTTATTACTAGAAGTCCACGTGAAAAAAAAATAATCCCTGTCCTCACCAGGGCTTAAACCCGGGACTTCCAGCACTCGAGGCGGACACCATACCTCGAGACCACACAGCTGCCCTAAACATTATGTGTTGGGGTTAATTAAACACGCCACGTCGACATCAGCACGGCAAGCGCTCTTGTCCATTTGACCATGCTGAGTCCCACAACACCGCCTGTTTCTTATATTTGCGGTTTCTATTCGACTTTCAGACTTGGTCGAGTTCGAAGGTATAGAAGCTCTCTAGCTATTACGCTTCCCGTACGCTGATGTCGTTGCGTGATCGTTTCCTACATGTCCCAGTTTAGATTTTAACAATGACTCCTCGTTCAGAAAGCAATGGCAAACTACGGAACGCAAAATTTCATAGAAACTCAATCAAGTATTGATGGCAACGTCCTGAGAAGGATACGCAACTTGTAATAATTCTACTTTCAATAATGAGTTCTCCTGTGTGTTTTTTTCTTCAGCTTCTTCGTCCCTCTTTCGAGACGAGCGAGTCGCACCTCGCCATGCAGCTCAGAAATCAAGGTGTCCGACTTTGGCGTGCAGTTGTGAAACGTTTCCTAACTTTAGGCAGATCTCGTCCAAGGTAACAGGCTCTAAATACCTGTGAGTAGGTTGTCCTTCCTATCAGTTTTGTCAGAGTGGAGTTTTCTGGCCTACTATTCGAAATTTCTAACTGCCGTTGGATTTTTAACGGGCATAACGTGTACACGGAGCGCAAGGTAACCAACTCACGTATGATTGCTAATAAGCAAGCCATGGCTAAAATAGACGTGTTATCACCTGTCGACTACACAGGGATTCCTGAACAGTGTGAGTACCAAACAGCTTTCATAAGTACAACGGAAAAACAGTTAGCAAATCGAGTAGCCAAACCAGTGTGGGTGGAAAAGTGAGTTAATCAATCTTCAGGAATGCCTGTGCAGTCGACAAATTACAGAACGCTGAAGTGGGCTATAGCGAAATATTCGCTGATTAGCAAGTCGAGTTAACAAACAGGCCTTATTTCGTATACTGTTTTCGACGAACAATAACCATAGTGTTACAAACAGACATTACTTCATATACGTATTCCACGAATAATAACCATAGAGTTAACAAACACCATATTTCGTATACTGTATTTGACGAACAATAACCATAGTGTGAACAAACAGGCCTTATTTCGTATACTGTATTTGACGAACAATAACCATAGAGTTAACAAACACACAATATTTCGTATATTGTATTTGACGAACAATAACCATAGTGTTACAAACAGACATTACTTCATATACGTGTTCCACGAATAATAACCATAGAGTTAACAAACACCATATTTCGTATACTGTATTTGACGAACAATAACCATAGTGTGAACAAACAGGCCTTATTTCTTATACTGTATTCGACGAACAATAACCATAGTGTTACAAACAGACATTACTTAATATACTGTATTCCATGAACAATAACTATAGAGTTAACAAACACACAATATTTCGTATACTGTATTTGACGAACAATAACCATAGAGTTAACAAGCACCATATTTCGTATATTGTATTTGACGAACAATAACCATAGAGTTAACAAACAGGCCTTATTTCTTATACTGTATTCGACGAACAATAACCATAGTGTTACAAGCAGACATTACTTAATATACTGTATTCCATGAACAATAACCATAGAGTTAACAAACAGACGATATTTCGTATACTGTATCTGACGAACGCCGCTCTCCCTGGCGAAGGTGTTAGGGACTTTCTCCGTGATATTCTCGTGAGTAACGCAGCTGCGCGAGGTTGGTAGCGGATCGCGCAACGTTGGTTACTTACGGGGATATGTGAGCCGTTCGTTCAGAAGCAATGGCAAACAACTGAGGCGTAATCTTGCCTAGTACATCAACAGTAGCTGAAAAATGCTGTTGACTACAACGTCCTGTAAGGGATATGCAACATAAAAAAAAAATTACGAACTATAACCGATTGTTCAAATATATCGATCCAATCTCACTTCTAAAGCGACCAGGGCGACGTGAACTATCTCATCTCATCGTATTCCTCTTGTTCTTTGCAGTGTCGAGGTGGAGCACAAACAGCGGGACAGTGCCAGGTAATTGGCTTCATGTATCGAAATTCCCACATGACCACACCATTTAACTTGCTGTTTTCTGACGAAATCTAGCGCTGGTGTAATCCCCACTCTAGTCTTGATTTCTTCATATCTGATTTATCTCTCTTCTTGATACGTTTAGTATTCTTCTCGGGAATCTCATTTCTGTTGTAATTTGTCTTTTTTTGTTTCTTTTTCTTTGACGTGAACAATTTATCAGTAGATTATTATTATAAAAATAAAAAATAAATTTAAAAAGAAAGGTGCTTGGAATAGTTTCCACCTCTATACTGGACACGAACCCTCTTCCTTATGAGTCTAGGGCTAACGTCGTAACCTCTCGGCTAGAGAGATGGGGTACCCAGTGTAGTTTGATAACACGAGAAAGTAATGATACGCACATGCGGCTAGCACGGGATAATTATCAACAATGGCGAATTGATTGGCGCCCAGGTCGTCGTCTGCGCGCAGAATGTGGGTCAGATGCTCAGCGGCCTTGACTCCCGGTGTTGTGAATATTTAACAGCCTTATCTGTGATCGATGAGGGTCATGTCGGGTTTGTGTTCAGATGACACCCGTGGTTATCACCGGCCATGTTTGGTGTGTGTTTGTGTTTGGTTATTGTTATCACATAGTGGTTTTCGTTACCAGGAAGTCGAGTTTTCAAGTAGAATAGAAAGTCAGGTAGATGGATGGGTGGATAGATGGATAATTGGGTGGGCGGATGGTTAGTTGGTGAATGAACGGATGGTTGGGTAGGTGGACGGATGGACGGACGGAAGGACGAACGCAAGGACGAACGCAAGGATGGACAGACAGACAGACGGACAAAAGGACGAAAGGACTGATGAATGGATAGGGAAATGAAAAGATAGATGGATGGATGCACAGTCAGACATGCAGTCAGACATGCAGACAGACAGACAGATAGAGAGAGAGAGAGAGAGAGAGAGAGAGAGAGAGAGAGAGAGAGAGAGGAGGGGTGGGGGTGGACGGAAGGAAGGACGGACGGACAGACAGACAAACAGATAGACAGACAGACAGGCAGGCAGACAGGCAGACAGACATATAGATAGATAAATAGATAGATAGATAGATAGATAGATACATAGATAGGTAGGTAGGTAGATAGATAGATAGATAGATAGATAGATAGATAGATAGATAGATAGATAGATAGATAGATAGATAGAGAGAGGGGGAGGGAGAAAGTGGGATGGGTGGATGGCTGACTCGCTCACTCGCTGACTGGCTGGCTGGATGGATGGATAGATCGATATGTTTTTTAGCCCGCCGGTCAATCTGTCTTCCTGTCTGTCCCTGTCTCTCCATATATCCACACTTTTGCTGTAAAAACCCGACCACAGATGTACCCTCTCGTCCAATAATCGAGAGTCTTAAGTCAACTCATTAAGGTTTAGTTCTGCAGCAACTGTCATCGATTGGTGGGCAACAACTGGGGTCACAAGGCCATCCTCGGGCACGAGGCCAGGTGTCCATTGATGTGCCCTGCACGTGACTATCATATTTGTGGGTTGCTGAGTAGGGCAGTGGCCTGTTGGGAAGTTGTAAACACGAGTTGAAGGACGGGCCAGTTCTGGTTTTTTTTATTGAGGTCCCCATGCTTAAAGAATATCTCACAAATCAGAGCTATACCAGGTCGAGGGGTTGAAATTAGAGCGGGTGCTTTAGAAGCAGACGCTTTGCGTTCATGACGCTCGTATGAGCGTCGGTGGTTTATAAATTACAGAATATAAAATATGTTCCCGAACATCACGTGTGCTGATGCCGATGTAAGGGGTTCAACCCCTACACTGGACAGTTGGACTAAAATGTCGGCCTAGTTAGTTAGTCGACAGATCGTCCTCATTGCACATCAAACCACTCCATAAGTGCTCGGATCCCCTCCTCAGTAAATCCCGCAGCGTGTAGCGGCTCACGACACCAGTTCTGTGTTGGTTTCTTAATCTTCTTTGGCATCCTGCGTAGTGTTCTTGTTTGGCTCTACCTCTGTTGACGTGTCATCCTTGACTTGGGAGCGTAAATAACAAGTACCTCTGAAATCGGAGTGGGTTCGCCTGATGGCGAGGGACACTGTTAATCATCATCATCAAGTGCCCTGCCAGCTGGCGTAGGCGTTCATGGCTCTCCACAGATCTCGGTCTTTGGTTTTCTGGATCAACTCTGCTGCTGATATTCCTCCATGCCACCGTCTCAATCCATCCAGCATCATTTCTTTTGGTCTGCCTCTGCCTCTCTTCCCCTCGGTCTTTCCAGTTGTCACGATGTTATCCAATGCCTCTCTTCTCATCATATGACCAAAGAAAGCTGTTTGTCTCTTTCGTTGTATATAATGTTCTAGTTTCATTAGCCTTTTACAGGAAATGCAACCTAAAGACTTAATTTCATGGCAGTGCAGACGAAATCCAAAGCCTTGGTCGGCAACAGTTCCAGGATGGCAACAGTTCTAGGATGGCAACAGTTCTAGGATGGCAACAGTTCTAGGATGGCAATAGTTCTAGGATGGCAACAGGTTTAGGATGGCAACAGGTTTAGGATGGCAACAGTTCTAGGCTGGCAACAGTTCTAGACTGGCAACAGTTCTAGGATGGCAACAGGTTTAGGATGGCAACAGTTCTAGGATGCAACAGTTCTAGGCTGGCAACAGTTCTAGGATGGCAACAGGTTTAGGATGACAACAGTTCTAGGATGGCAACAGGTTTAGGATGGCAACAGTTCTAGGCTGGCAACAGTTCTAGGATGGCAACAGTTCTAGGATGGCAACAGGTTTAGGATGGCAACAGTTCTAGGATGGCAACATTTCTAGGATGGCAACAGTTCTAGGCTGGCAACAGTTCTAGGATGGCAACAGGTTTAGGATGACAACAGTTCTAGGATGGCAACAGGGTTAGGATGGCAACAGTTCTAGGCTGGCAACAGTTCTAGGATGGCAACAGTTTTAGGATGGCAACAGGTTTAGGATGGCAACAGGTTTAGGATGGCAACAGTTCTAGGCTGGCAACAGTTCTAGGCTGGCAACAGTTCTAGGATGGCAACAGGTTTAGGATGGCAACAGGTTTAGGATGGCAATAGTTCTAGGATGGCAACAGTTCTAGGATGGCAACAGGTTTAGGATGGCAACAGTTCTAGGCTGGCAACAGTTCTAGACTGGCAACAGTTCTAGGATGGCAACAGGTTTAGGATGGCAACAGTTCTAGGATGCAACAGTTCTAGGCTGGCAACAGTTCTAGGATGGCAACAGGTTTAGGATGACAACAGTTCTAGGATGGCAACAGGTTTAGGATGGCAACAGTTCTAGGCTGGCAACAGTTCTAGGATGGCAACAGTTCTAGGATGGCAACAGGTTTAGGATGGCAACAGTTTCTAGGATGGCAACATTTCTAGGATGGCAACAGTTCTAGGCTGGCAACAGTTCTAGGATGGCAACAGGTTTAGGATGACAACAGTTCTAGGATGGCAACAGGTTTAGGATGGCAACAGTTCTAGGCTGGCAACAGTTCTAGGCCGGCAACAGTTCTAGGATGGCAACAGTTTCTAGGATGGCAACAGGTTTAGGATGGCAACAGTTCTAGGATGGCAACAGGTTTAGGATGGCAACAGTTCTAGGATGGCAACAGGTTTTAGGATGGCAACAGTTCTAGGCTGGCAACAGTTCTAGGCCGGCAACAGGTTCTAGGATGGCAACAGTTCTAGGATGGCAACAGGTTTAGGATGGCAAACAGTTCTAGGATGGCAACAGTTCTAGGATGGCAACAGTTCTAGGATGCCAACAGTTCTAGGATGGCAACAGGTTTAGGATGGCAACAGTTCTAGGATGGCAACAGTTCTAGGCTGGCAACAGTTCTAGGATGGCACAGTTTAGGATGACAACAGTTCTAGGATGGCAACAGTTCTAGGATGGCAACAGTTCTAGGCTGGCAACAGTTCTAGGCCGGCAACAGTTCTAGGATGGCAACAGTTCTAGGATGGCAACAGTTTAGGATGGCAACAGTTCTAGGATGGCAACAGGTTTAGGATGGCAACAGTTCTAGGCTGCCAACAGTTCTAGGATGGCAACAGTACAGTTCTAGAATGGCAACAGTTCTAGGATGGCAACAGTTCTAGGATGGCAACAGGTTTAGGATGGCAACAGTTCTAGGCTGGCAACAGTTCTAGGATGGCAACAGGTTTAGGTGTCAATAGTTCTAGGATGGCAACAGTTCTAGGCTGGCAACAGTTCTAGGATGGCAACAGGTTTAGGATGGCAACAGTTCTAGGCTAGCAACAGTTCTAGGATGGCAACAGTACAGTTCTAGGATGGCAACAGATCTAGGATGGCAACAGTTCTAGGATGGCAACAGTTCTAGGATGGCAACAGTTCTAGGATGGCAACAGTTCTAGGCTGGCAACAGGTTTAGGATGGCAACATTTCTAGGCTGGCAACAGTTCTAGGATGGCAACAGGTCTAGGCTGGCAACAGTTCTAGGATGGCAACAGTTCTAGGATGGCAACAGGTTTAGGATGGCAACAGGTCTAGGATGGTGGCTGCGACCGGTGGACAGTTTGAGCATTATTTTGCTGATACTGCAACTTCTGTAACTTGTCTTGTTCCAGTTGTATAGCTGTTGCTTTTCTTCTGGAGTAAACTAGGCAGGCCGAGAGACAGATCATGCTGCATGGGCAACACGTGGTCTCCACATTCGTCCGAATCCCTTGGCACAATGTGGCGTGTCGAGTTTGGTGAGCGCCGCCCAACATCCGGCGCTTTTCATTTAAATACACGAAACACAATCCAGTGTATTCAAAACATTATTACATCGCCCTGTTGTTACATTTCCTTTTTTTAATTGAGCAAGTTGCAAGTGTGGGTTTGGGAGTTTCTTTACTGTTGTAAAGTGCCCAGTTCTTGACTCTAGCAAATGCAAAATCAATGACCTTTTCGCTGGAGGCTGCATGTTTTTGTGGCTGAGGCAGAATGAGGCTAGAGCGTCTGTGTGGGTGCTATATGCTGCTTGATTAAGCTGGAAGTTGGCAGTTAATGAGGAGGTGTATCGATTGTTTGCTGGTTCTATTGTTTGTGGTCACGTGTGTTGAAGAATGACAAGTGGAAAGGGTGGTTAAAGAGTAGGAATCACCCGGGATAGGAAGAAGAAAAGATTATGATGATGATGAATCAGAAAAAGAATAAAAATAAGAACAACAACAACAACAACAACACAACAACAACAACAAAGGTAGCAACAATAACGGTTCCAAACTGTTGTTATAGCGGCGAGTTAAGGGTGAGCGCCCAACCTTGCAAAAATTACTCCATGACTTGTCGTTCATCACCTCTGTCATCAGAACAGAAGAAGGGGCGAGGGCGAGTCTTTGGCGCCGTAAAACCAACTGCTCTAGATACGTATGTACTTACATACAGGCGCAGACACGTGTGTACATAAAAACATACATACACACATATCTAAGCTCGAGTAAGACTATAGGCTACTCTAGCAAAAAAAAAGATGCTGATGACTGTGGCAACCAGACAGGAGGCGCACCAAAGAAGTCAGGATGCTACGCAATCACGCTATGAAAAATGTCTAATTACTTCATTAAAAAGAAGAGTTAATTTCATACAAAAGACAAAATTGCAAATGTAGACATATTTAAAGTGAACGAAAGAAGAAAACGAAGCAACAACCACATATATAGCTCTTTCTAGTAATTAATTTATATTTTTCGTGGTATCTTTTACGTTCTTGCTTTCAAGAAATCCTTATTGTTTATTGCAAATATGTTATCAGTGTACTCACCAAAGAAAGTAATTGCACACTACTGAACGTAAACTAGCCAAGAAAAAACAACCAAATAATGCTGATGTTGACTGATACACCATGTACAGGATATGCAACTAACAACAACAAGAAAAAATAATGAAAGAAATCGCACAATGTAATACACGGGTAGATGGGAATGGTCTTAATCAAGTGAATGTATCTATCTACTCGGGAAGTAACTATCTCGGAAATCAACTACCTCGGAAAGTAACTATCTCGGAAAGAAACTATCTCGGAAAGTAACTGTCTCGGAAAGAAACTATCTCGGAAAGTAACTGTCTCGGAAAGTAACTATCTCGGAAAGTAACTATCTCGGAAAGTAACTGTCTCGGAAAGAAACTATCTCGGAAAGTAACTGTCTCGGAAAGTAACTGTCTCGGAAAGTAACTATCTCGGAAAGTAACTATCTCGGAAAGAAACTATCTCGGAAAGTAACTGTCTCGGAAAGAAACTATCTCGGAAATAGCACCATAGGTCTCAGACATTTTTGTTTTGCCCTCACTCACTTTGAACACACTATTTCTAGTAGCACTGGGCTTAATTTTGCATGTGAATTAGCTTTCCCTATTACCAGTGTCTCTCGCCAGCAGGCGAACCCACTCCGATTTCAGAGGTACTTGTAATATACGTCCCCAAGTCAAGGACGAAAAGTCAACATTTTAGTACAAATGACCGGTGTAGGAGTTGAACCCCTTACCTCGGCATCAGTACACCGGATATTTAAGAACACCCGTTCCTATCCGTTCGGCCATGCTGACCTATGGTCTCAGAAATATATATTAACAGATTTACTGCCAGAAAAAAAGTAGGTTTAGACCTAACAAAGATGGCTGGCGGAAAATGGGAAGTAGGGCTGTTTCAGTTATGGCTTGAAAGTGTTTATTTGATAGCACATATGTTGTATTATATATCAAATTAAAGGGGGTTGCGTAAGGGAAACTAATGTATATAAATCCATGGCAGGGACGCAGAGATGTTTCCAAGGCACCAGGGCCGGGTTATATACTGGCCAAGACCTATTGACGCGTCCTCGTCGAGCGTCCTGGGCAACAGGTCCCTTCGGGGTCCTGGTTAAAGTCAGTAGGATCGCCGATTCCTCCGAAGTCGGAGAGTGTTTGCCTGTACGGCGAGGTACCACCAGTCTGCACACCAATAAGCCAGACATGGGACAACGGATACTCACGCAAACCTCAGGTCCTGTATGACATCACACTGATGTTGGACAACAGGATGCCTTCATCCGACATACAGGACTTCGCGTTGGAGCTCAAGCCAACGAACACAAGCAAGCAAGCAACCCATGGCAGATACGGGAAGTCGCTAGAGGCGATTAAGCAAATAACAGAGGTAAGCGTGACCGAATAGATAGGAGGGCGTGTTCTTAAACATCCGGTGTGTGATGCCGACATAAGGGGTTCAACCCCTAGACTGAACAGTTGAACTACTCGTAAATGTTGAATTCTCTTCCTTGACTTGGGGACGTAAATTACAATCACCTCAGAAGTCGGAGTGGGTTCGTCTGATGGCGAGGCACACTGATAACAGGTAAAGCTAATCGACACGCAAAATTCAGACCAGTACTACTAGAAGTAGTGTTGTGGACTATGATTGTGTTTAAAACGAATGAGCGCAACATATCTTTTTTATTTAAAAAAATAAACACATCAGACCGCAATGCTGTGTAAATTTAGGACAGGGTGAACAATCAGTCTGACAGAATTTGTCTGTACGCCCCCGAATTAAGTTCCAGAAATGTCTGGCCATATTTTAACGTTGCTGTTCTTGCCATTCTAACGCGAAATTATATTTTTACGCCTTGACTCGTTAAACCGATTGTCCGATGTGATTAGCACTCGATTATTTCTGGTATGTGAGTCAAATTATCGATCTTCAGAAACTTTGGGTAGGCTGTAAGATGTCATCAATCTTGTCCAATATCCTTGCTGTGTCCTCCTCGACAGCTTCCCTTCTAGTTCATAGATTTCTGTTGGAGCGGTGACACGGCTTAGTACTTTATCATCATCATTAGGTGTCATGATGATAAGCAAGGGCGATCATGTTTCGCCATCTCACACGTGGATAAGCTCCGTGTTCTTTTCTCGATCATGCTATCGATTTAGATATTTACCTCTTTGTCTTCCCCTTGTTCTTTTCCCCTCAATCTTGCCAGTTGTCACCAGTTGTGCAGGACTTGCTCACTGGTTTTTCTGTCTGTCCATGGTATTCTTTGCATTTTCCTCAGAAAACCATATTCCACTGCCATTAGATGTCTTTCAACTTGTCTGCTCATTGTCCACGTTTCACATCCACACAAAGTACAGGCTCTATGTTAGTGCTTTACAGTGCTCCCGTTCGTGATTGTATTTTCAATCCATCTTTCACTGTGGATTATATTCCGCGTTTATATTTCTGCTTGGTTTATCTCCTTCATGTATGTCAACATGGTCGAATGGAAAGAAGAGCTCTTACTTAAACCCCCGGTGCGCTGATGCCGAGGTAGCGGGTTCAACCCATACACCAGTCAGTTGGACTAAAATCTTGATTGACTTCTCGTCCTTAACATAGGGGTGTACATTACAAGTACCCCAGAAGTCTAACTGGGTTCGTCTTATGGCGAGGGACCTTGGTAATAGGGCAAGCTGGCTCGCACGCAAAAGTCATTCCTGTGTGGAAATCGTTTGCCTTCAAAGCAAGCGATCCATAACCCCCCCCCCCCCCCCCAAAAAAAAAAAACAAAAAAAAACAACAAAACAAACAACATGAATACCGGCCTTAATGTGTTGCGCGTTGTTTAACACACAAAATACTCGCTTATTAAAGTTTTCAGAAGCAATAATGATTAATCGACACAAGCCAGGTTTGTGCAAACAGAAAGACATGTTAGTCAGCTTAAAATTACCGTGATAGACAATTGACTTTACTGTGCGAACATGTGTATATTTCAGCTTGAAGGATTTATCTAGATATGTTTTTTTAATGTTGTGTAAATTCTGCAGTATGTACCTGACGAGATGCAGCGAAATTTGCCAGGCAATAATAAATCTATTGTTTGAGTCTTCGTTACTCAAAAACCGGCCTTAATGTCTTTTTAATGTCTCGTGATTGGTTTCACTGTCTTTCTAGAAGTCCTTGCATTATTTGTTGAGGAATGTCCAGTGTCCCGTCTTTCCTCTCCTACATTGGGCTATAGAGGTACCTCACAGTCTTGGTAATATTCCCCTTGTCCTGACCTTGTTAATATTCTATCGCCTATCCCGGTCTTGTTAATGTTTCCTCTCTTATCCTGGCCTTGTTAATATTCCCTCTTATCCTGACTTTGTTAATATTCCCTCTTATCCTGGCCTTGTTAATATTCCCTCTTATCCTGACTTTGTTAATATTTCCTCTTATCCTGACCTTGTTAATATTTCCTCTTATCCTGACTTTGTTAATATTCCCTCTTATCCTGGCCTTGTTAATATTCCCTCTTATCCTGACTTTGTTAATATTTCCTCTTATCCTGACCTTGTTAATATTTCCTCTTATCCTGACTTTGTTAATATTCCCTCTTATCCTGACTTTGTTAATATTTCCTCTTATCCTGGCCTTGTTAATATTTCCTCTTATCCTGACCTTGTTAATATTCCCTCTTATCCTGACTTTGTTAATATTCCCTCTTATCCTGACTTTGTTAATATTTCCTCTTATCCTGACCTTGTTAATATTTCCTCTTATCCTGACCTTGGTAATATTCCCTCTTATCCTGACTTTGTTAATATTCCCTCTTATCCTGACTTTGTTAATATTCCCTCTTATCCTGACTTTGTTAATATTCCCTCTTATCCTGACTTTGTTAATATTCCCTCTTATCCTGACTTTGTTAATGTTTCCTCTTATCCCGGTCTTGTTAATGTTTCCTCTCTTATCCTGACCTTGTTAATATTTCCTCTTATCCTGACCTTGTTAATGTTTCCTCTCTTATCCTGACCTTGTTAATATTTCCTCTTATCCTGACTGTGTTAATATTCCCTCTTATCCTGACTTTGTTAATATTCCCTCTTATCCTGACTTTGTTAATATTTCCTCTTATCCTGGCCTTGTTAATATTCACTCTTTTATCTTGGCCTTGTTAAAAAGAAAGTCCCGTACCTTGACCTTACAGTGGGGATGTGAAGTGATAGCACCATCCCATGTTGTAGGCCGCAGTGCATGAAGGAATCAGTGGTCAGTCTCTCCCTGCCATAGCGAACGCCAAGTGCAGATGTCCAACTATCGTCTGACAGCGCTATGGATATTTTCAGCTTAACGCCATAACCGCTACACCAACGTGGCACCTTAGTGTGGTACGAGGTGGCTTTAAATGAAAATCTTTACACTGTGATAGAAATTACAATAACCGTGTCATTGTCTTGTAATCTGTCAATATTATTGTTAAGGATGTCAAGAATATTAAGCACGTGACACCACGGTGCAGACGTACACGATGACGTCATAATGACAGTTTAAAGATGGCCGCCCCACTTTTGACATACACCAGAGAGGAGCAGCGTTCTGTTAACTTTTTGTTTTTTTTAGAGGCGAAATCTGTAGAAATTCATCGGTAATGCAGGCCTGTCAGTCCAGCAATTTTATGAGATGAGTAGGAAATTTCAAAACTGTTCGGTCCGATGAATATGTTGAGCAGATAGTGCATATGTGGTAACATACGAGTCAAGGATAACTTTTTTTTTTCTACAGGATTCCAAGCACTCTATCGGCGCTGGAGGACTTACATTGAAATCAGTGTGTCGAAGGAGTTGCGGGCCCGATTCGTAAACCCGTATACCCGGGTTCGAAACACAGCGGTGCTGGTTATTTCGAGAATGGTGTAGGTGCCGGTAGTTTAGAAAGCAATGGCAAACCACTGAACGTAAAACTTGACCAGGAATCACGAACAACCAAAATGCTGGGGTTGACTGCTACGTCCTGTGAAGGACATGCAACTTAATTTTATTTTAGAGGAGCAACTGGCCGAGTGGCTAGAACACCGGATTCTCCTTCGGAAGACCCGGGTTCGAATCCAAGGTAAGATGTGGGATTTGTTTTCTGTCGGGGGCAAAAAGAAAATCCTAACCTGCACAGTTCGCGGCGACTGCACTAGCCAGGCGGCCTTAATTCCTCAGGCTCAAAGACCCCCCCCCCCCCCCCCCCCCCCTTTACCCCACCCCGGCGTTCACCGCAAGGTACTGTATTGGCAGTAATTGACAGTTTTATGACGGTGACAACATTGAAAAATGATACATTTGTTCTTTACTTTTACAGAATCTAGTCACCCCCCTAAACAAAAAACATTTAAAGTTTCCATTTGAAACCCCCTAGTAAAATAGTTAGTTGCATGTCCATTCCAGGACGTTGCAATCAACTCCCTGATTTCATTGGTTGTTTGTAATTTACTGGGTTAGTTTACTTTGTTTTGCGCGCGCTCGCTTTGAACTCAAGCGTAGTCCATACACACTATTTTTTTTATGGTATTGATGGACTGAATTTTGCGTGTGAATTAGCTTTCCCTATTAACAGTGTTGACAAATGTTGAATGATATTTACAGCAGTGGATATTTGCCCAGTGATTTGCTGACATCTGTATTTATAGCTATACCAAAGAGACCAAGAGTAATTGAATGTGAAAATGTTCGTACAATTAACCTCATTAACCATATAATTAAGCTTCTACTTAGAATCATAATGAGAAGAACCAGAAAGAAAATAAAAATGGAAATTGGTGAAGAACAGTATGGATTTGTGGAGGGAAAGGGCACAAACAATGCAATATATACATTACGGACACTAATAGAAAAGTCAATAGAGAAACAGAAAGACATATATTTATGCTTCATAGATGATACTAAGGTATTTGATAAAGTAAAACATGATGAACTGATTAAAATGTTGGAAGATATCAACATTGACGGCAAAGATGTAAGAATAATAAAGAATATTTACTGGAACCAATTAGCAGCAATTAAAATTGGAAATAAAGAGGGTAGTTACGAACAGATAAAGCTAGGAGTACGACAGGGATGTGTCTTGTCACCAGATCTTTTCTCTATATATAGCGAAGTAATAATGAGAGAGATCAAAGAGATGCCAGGAATACTAGTTGGAGGTCATAATATAAATAATATACGCTATGCAGATGACACAGTATTGGTGGCAGATAATTCAACAGACCTACAACAATTGCTGGACATTGTAGTAACAGAGAGTGCAAGGAAAGGACTCGCCTTGAATATCAAGAAAACCGTAACAATGGCGATATCAAAGAAAATGGTGACACCAAAATGTGAAATAGAAATAGAAGGGAACATTCTTAACCAAGTGGATAGTTTTAAATACGCAGGGGCATTTATAACATCATATGGAATGTACAACAGAGATTAAGAACATAATAGGGGTAGCAACAGCCGCAATTCAGACAATGAAGAATATCATATGCAATAAGTATCATATGAAAGAGAGCGCTGAAATGCTATGTAGAACCAGTTTTGCTGTATGGCAGTGAATCTTGGAAAGTAAATGAACAAATTAGGAAGAAATTAGAAGCAATAGAGATGTGGTTCCTGAGAAGAATGTTGCGAATTCTTTGGAGATCTGTGGAGAGACATGAACGATTACGCCAGCAGGCATTGCACGTAATGACACACACACACACACACACACACACACACACAAACACACACACACACACACACACACACACACACACAAATACACACACACACAATGAAGCTATATGAAAGTATAAAATAAATGATAACATTAGAAGAAATGGAGAAGGAGAAAATGGTGAAATTAAGATGGGTCTATGTGTCCAGTTTTATACCAATTCCACATAGATCTGTCGTTATTATGTCTTCATTGATACCATCTGACAGACAGGTATTTCTCAGCTTAAGTTGGTGGCCAACAGATGCTAGGAGAGAGATTCGACAATGCTAATCCTGTCTGTAAACATGCGATACTAGGTCGTCATAGAGATGAAATGGACGCGTCTGATGACTATCCGATTTCATGGAGTTAGGGAAACTTCAGAGACGGGGGATACATGAAAGATAAGTGGAACCTTTGTGGGTTCTGTAATCTAATAAAAGTAATGAGGTTCAGGACGCAAGAAAGATGTTATCTGCCATAGAAAGTTGCAACGTAATCGTTATTATCATCACCAACATCATCATCATCACTATCATCAACATCATCATCATCACTATTATTATCATCATCATTACCATCATCATCACCATTATCATCATCACCACCAGCATCATCATCATCATCATCATCATCATCATCATCATCATCATCATCGATGTGGGGGTTGAACCTGCTCCCTCGGCATCAGCACACCGGAAGTGTAATAGCAAGCATTCTTATCCATTCGGTCATGCTGACCTCGCTATTTGTAGATATGTCAAGGGATATGACAATCACATCATTTAGGCTTGGCTCTCAGGAGGGAGAAGTGGTCATTCTATCCCTCACATAGCGAACAGCGAGAGCAGGGATGGAACCTTCATCCGACTGCGTTTATACCATTGTCAACGTAACGACCTAGCCAGAATACCAACGCGCTTTCTTTAAAAAAAAAAATATTGTCGCAAAGAACTTTTATGACATGAGCAGTGATGTGATAAGGCTTTTGATGTTGATGATGTTGTTGATGATAGTGATGTTGATGACGATGTTGATGATTGTCTTGATGTTGTTGTTGTAGATGATGTTATGATAATGTTATGATGATGTTTTAATGATGTTGATGATGATTATGAAACTTGTTGATGATACTGTTGATGACAGTGATGTTGATGGTTATTGTCATGATGGCCTTTGTGATGATGTTATTGATGATGTTGATGATGATGTTATGATGATGTGTAATGATGATGTTGTTATGACGATATTGATAATGATTATGATGATGTTGATGATGCTGTTGATGATGCTGTTGATGACAGTGATGTTGATGGTGATAACGGTCTTTATGATGTTATTGTTGTTGATGATATTGTTGATGATGTAATGATGGTGTTAAAGATGTTGATGATAGTTATGATGATGTTGATTACGCTGTTGATGATAGTGATGGTGATGATGGCTTTGATGATTATGTTGATGTTGATGATGATGATGATGTTGATGATGATGTAATGGGGATGTTCTTATGATAATGTTAATGATGTTGATGATGATTATGATGATGTTGATGATGATGTTGTAATGATGTTGATGATAGTTATGATGCTGTTGTTATGATAATGATGATGCTGATGTCGATAATGATGTTATGATGATGTTGATGTTGATGATGTTGATGGTTATGGCGATGTTGATGGTGGTGATATTGATGATGTTGATGATGATGATGGTGGTGATGATGATAACGATTATGGTGGTGGTGTTGTTGATGATGATGGTGATGATAATGATATTGATGATGATTGTGATGATGATGATGATGATGATGATGATGATGATGATGATGATGATGATGATGATGATGATGATGATGATGATGATGACGAAGATGACGCTGACGACGTTGACGATGATGATGATACCATATTGTAGGTTTAACATCTACGGAGGAATAGTTGGCCTATCTTTCCTTCACGTTAGCAGGCGTTGAGTTCAAACATCTAAGTTTCGTCCTGCCATGCTCACGACATTCTCAGCTCAGTCCTCTATCAACAACGTTAATTCGCCCTCTTAAGCGCAAGCGCCGACACAATCTACTGGAATTCCGTGCTTGTGACACGTCCACACACGCGCGAGTACACCATTGTCATCTCGAGATATGAGCCGTAATGTGCTTTCAACTAAACGGCTCCGTGGAAGCGGTGAAACTAAATGACATATGTCATTTCCATTTGATTACATTTCATCGAAAGGAAAGAGGATTCAACCGTCTGAATGTGTCTGGAGAAATGAAGAAAATGAAATATACTTAAAATTCCCCTTTTTGTCAATGGTATTCGTCTGAAATACCTGCCAGTTATTGTCTTAACAAATCGGCTTTGTTTAAGAAGAATGACGTTAGTAGAATTTGTGACATTGTCACGCGCTGGTAACTGTTGTCGCATTGGGCGTGTCTGTCTTATCGGTGTGGGGGAATCGTGACCTTATAATGTTGTCATTCATTCATATCGGCTTACGGGCTTTCGCTCCATAGAGCTCCTTGATGATATCGGCTTAGGGGATTGTGTGGGCTTCAGGGGTCATTTAATATCGGCTTATGGGTTTGCAACGGCCTTGCTATCCTCCGTTGTTGTTTTGACAGTTGAGTGTGTTTTGTTTTGTCTGCGATTCGTCATACTTGTGTGTGCTGTGGAAGTTGTAACAATGGTAAGTATGTTTTATTGTTATGAGAAATTTATCCATGTGATTCTAAGGAAGCCAGTCGTGGACAATTAGCAGAAACGTGAGGAATTGTGTGGAAGCTGCGGAGATGTGGTTTTATTGATGAATGATGAGAAAACTTTGGACGGGTAGAAATTGTAATAAAGATATCTTGAAAGAAGTTAACTCACAAAGAGAGCCGGTTACTTCCATTGGAAGAAAACAGTTAACATTCTTTGGGTATGACGTTAGAAGGGGAAAATCTGGAGTGCTTCGTGGAAATACGAAATTGGGGATAGGGGTGTGTGTGAGGGATGGGGTGGATGAGACAGAAAGCGGCACACAGAGAAGATGCTGGACAATGTGACAATGAAGCATAGAGAAACGTTGGTATCAGAAATGATTGGCAGTACACGAGACAGAAGGTTGTAGACAGACATGATCACCAGCGCCACACACGGCATGAACTATAAGAAGATTAGCAGTACAGGAGACAGAAGACTATAGACAGACATGATCACCAACGCTACATGGCAAGGACTATAAGAAGAATGACAGTATACAAGATAGAAGGCTGTGGACAGATATGATCACCAAAGCCATACAATAGACTATAAGAAGAAGTGATTCAACCAAGCCTAGTCTTTTCCACCTGTGAAATCGCCATGATATTACTTGTCAGCTTATCTTTAACTGGTTGTTGTGGGAAGAAAATTCAAGTTTCGACCAGTCGAATGGTCCCTCATATCATATATCCGTACTTATAGCTTTCATGACGCCAGTGTGTGGTTCGTTAATTTTGTCTGAATCTATGTTTGAAATGTAATGCTGCCAGTCCATGTTGCTGTGTTTGTTTAATGTTTGGTTTGTTTTTCTTGCAGCATACTTACAATTTAACCACACAGTTAATAGCAAACTCGCCCGCCGAACTGGTTACGCAAGGTCGAATTTTAAAAAAAAACGAATATTTTAATATATAGACATCGATTGGGGAACCATTTGAAGCCACTAAGACAGTTCGTAAATAAACAATACAGAGCACCTGTACATTTGTATAGATGTGAAACATGGACAATGAGCAGGCAAGCCTGGAAAAACATCTAATTGCTGCGGAATTGTGGTTTCTGAGGAAAATGTAAAGAATACAGACACAAAAACCAATGAGCAAGTCCTACAATAAGCAAATGAAAACCGCAAACTGATTAGAGCAATTAGACGTAGACAGTCACAGTATTTTGACACGTTATAAGAAGAAATACATTGGAGAACATGGTGACAATTGTCAAGATCGAGAGGAAAAGAACAAGGGGACGGCAAAGAAGTAAATATCTGGATGACTTGGCCACGTGGTATGGTCGAAACAAGAACATTGAGCTGATCCACGACTCTGGTGATCGTGTGAGATGGCGAAACATGGCAGCCTACGCTTATCGGCATGGCACATGATGATGATGAAATACACACATGTATTGTATGGCGCCTATAGAAGTAGACGAAAGTAGTAGAGGATGTGCAAGTGATCAGGGCGCCTGGATCGACTCCTTCAGAAGTCTTAAAAGTCGAGAGGATCGATTTAATCGCAGCGGGTTTGATCCCATATGGCTCGGTCTATTTCCGCAGGGCGGCCTGCTGAATACGCTGCACAAAGCACGAACTATGTAGTTCCAGCGACGACCCCCAGGAGTCTCCGAGAAACATGCACTCTTGAACCTAAAGACGTAGCCCGTAATCGAACCCACAACCTTCCGAGCGCGAGGCAAACATCTTGACAACTTCGCCACGGAGTCTCCACACCCATCAAGCATCAGTAGCGGCAGTGGTTAGCACACTGGCCTGTCGGAGCGGAGTTCATATGTTCGAGTCCACATGGAGCCGAATGATTTTTGATTTAATAATCTAGGCTCCCAGGTTGACCCAGACTCAAATAGATACCAGGAAATGTATTTAAAAGTAAATTCGCGGCGTGTTTAAAAGTAAATTCGCAGCGTGTTATTTACTGCATCACTATGGAGTGTCCATTACTCTAAACATATGTTGCTAGCACCAGTGGTCTTAACGGCTGAAAAAAAGATCCATGGCATTAAACGAAGAAAACGCATTTCTATACTGTATTCGACGAACAATAAATAATTTCTCAAATATAGTGAGGCCTTAACAATAAGGCTGTTCCACCAGTTTCATGCAAACAGAAAGACTTTATTTAAATTTGAAATTTTCGTAAGGGTGATAAATGATTCACATTCGAACAACCGTAACTATGCGTTTTAACTGATTAAGTGCCATGGGACTTCCACATCTGCCATGGGTTTATAAACAGTTGTTTTCTCTATGTAATCCTTTAATTTGACATATAATACAACATAAATCACTGGGTCCAGATGGAATAACCATAGAAGCTATTCCGGCCTGTGGGAAAACAGGAGATAAATGGCTGACACGACTTTTTAATACAGCATGGGAAGAAAGAAAAGTTCCAGACGATTGGCAGCAGGCAGTAATAGTACCAATTTGGAAAAAGAAAGGCAATATGAGAGAATATGAAACATACAGAGGTACATCATTCCTGAGTCATATAGGGAAAATGTACGCAAAATTATTGGAACAAAGGGCTAAACCCATAGCTGAATAGCAGTTAAGAAAAGTACAATTCGGTTTTTAGAAAGGTAAAAGTTGCACTGATGCACTATTTACACTTTTAAAAAATACATGAAAAAACTGTCGAATGTAGTGATCAGCAGAATATTGTGTTTGTAGATCAGGAAAAGGCTTTCTATAGAGTAGACAGATACAAATTATGGTTCATCCTTGAAGACTACGGGATACAAGGACAACTGTTAGAAAACATCATAGCCATGCACCACTCGAGCCAAAGTGCAGTAAGAACACAAGAAGGTATATCATATATGTTCACAGTCAATACAGGAGTGAGACAGGGATGTATGCTCTCTCCTCTGCTATTTAATATCTACATGGATGGAAAATCCAAAGTAGCAAGCCTTGACAGAACATATTCAGAAACTTTTGAAATCTTTACTACAGATGACACAACTGATCCATAAGCATTAAATGAACTTCTATTTGCAGATCATCAGTTTATATTTTACAGCGACGAGGGCAGACTGCAAAATCATATTAATAATATGAAGTAAATGTGCAGCAGATGCAATATGAATATAAATACAACCAAAACCGAAGTAATACAAGTTAGCAGATATCCTGGTCCACTAAACATACAGATAAATAGCACATCTCTGAAACAAGTTAAAGAATTCAAACATCTTGGAAGTATGGTCACAGAAGATGTCAGATTGGACAGAGAAATCGAAATTAGATACCATAAAGCTAGTGCACTTACATATCAACTATCAGCCTTACTGAAACATCCAAATATACCCATGTCCGCGAAACGACATATAATAAACAGCATATCCACACCAACCCTATGCTACCAATCTCAAACTTTGACATTATCGAAATCACACTTTCGCAAAATCAACACCTGTGAGATAAGATGTCTGAGGAGAGGTACCAACTTAAAAATCCGAGACCGAGTAAGAAATGCTGTTATCAGACAGACAATGGGATCAACAGCGTGTACAACATTTATAAAATTGCAGAAGATCAAATGGTTTGGCCATCTCGTTAGAATGCAACACCATCAACTACCAGCACTGGCCCTGCATTAAAGAACATCTACTACGAGAACAAGAGGACGCCTGAGAAGAAAATGGATTGACGACATCAAAGACATTGTACAACCACACGAAAGACACTATCCAATGCCACCCATCGGGAGTTGGAACGCCAATTATTCCTCCCCACGGCGCTTCACGGGCAAAGTGGAAGATGATGACGATGATGATGATGATGACGATGATGATGATGAATACAACATGTCTGCTACTATTTTAACAATCTTTAAAGCACAACTGTGACATACTCCTACTTCTCATTTTCCGCCATCCATTTTAGTTTGGTCTAAACCTACTGTTTGTTTGCCACTGGATCAGTTAGTAATTTCAGCCAAAATGTTATTCAGTTATTCACTTCAATTGATATATAACTCGACAGTATGCACCTGACGAGATAAGCGAAATATGCCCGGCAATAAATCGTGCAAATCATTGTTTGTAACTTCTGGGTTTTACTTGTGTATCCGTATTATGATGTGTGAAGAGGGAATTTCCGGATTGCGGATATAACCGATTGTCAGAACAGTCGCCACGGAGTTAATTCCGAGCTTTACCGAGGGACAACTATATGTGTGAGAGCGGACATTCTCCAGGCCCCGGTCATCGACCTTTTCTGTTTATCTAATATCACGGTGATGACGTCAATAAAGTTTACTTTAATATTATTTTTACATGGTTCGGTATTTCAGGAATATCGCTCGGATGTTATCAGTCTATGCTGCAGTCAGTAACAAGTTCATTAGACGTCACACCAAGTTTCTGTAATATTACACATTTATTGCACCAGGTCAGTTTCCTATAATGTCACTTTCATCCCGCCAGGTCAGGTTTATGTAATGTCATATTCATACAACGAGGTCAAATTTCTGTAATATCACGTTCGTGCAACCAGGTGAAGTTTCTGTAATATCACGTTCATACAACCAGGTCAGAGGTAAATAATATCACGTTCATACAACCAGGTAAATTTTGTGTAATATCACGTCCATACAACCATGTCAAGTTTATGTAATGTTACGTTCATTCCGCAAGTTGAAGTTTCTGTAATGTCACGTTAATTCTACCAGGCCAAGTTTGTGTAATGTCACGTTAATACCAGCAGACCAAGTTTATATAATGTTACGTTAATTTACACCAGGCCAAGTTTATGTAATGTCACGTTAATCCCGCCAGGTCAAGTCTCTGTAATGTCACATTTATTATACCAGGTCATTTTTATGTAATGTCACGTTAATGCCGCTAGGTGAGATTTCTGGAATGTCACATTCATCCCACTAGTTCAGTGTTATGTAATATCACGTTCTTACAAAAATGCCAACTTTCTATAATATAGCATTCTTACAACCAGGTCAAGTTTATGTAATGTCACTTTCATACCGCAAGGTCAGGTTTTAGATATGTCCCATTTACCTCACGAGCTCGTGTTTATCTAATGTCACGTTAACCCCAACAGGTCATGTTTCTCTAATGTCACGTTCACCTCATCAGGTCAGGTTTGTGTAATGTCACGTTTATCACACCAGGTCATGTTTCTGTAATTTGTGTTAATCCCACCAGGTGAGATTTATGGAATGTCACGTTAATCCCGTTAGTTCTGGTTTATACAATGTCACGTTCTTACAACAATGTCAACTTTCTATAATATCACGATTATACAACCAGGTCAAATTTGTGTAAAGTCACGTTCATAACGCCGGGTCAGGTTTATGTAATGTCACGTTCATCCCACCAAGCCAGATTTCTGTAAAATCACGTTTATACAACCAGGTTAAATTTATGTAAAGTCACGTTCATAACGCCGGGTCAGGTTTATGGAATGTCACGTTCATCCCGCCAGGTCAGATTGCCGTAATATCACGTTTATACACCAGATCAAGTTCAAATAATATCACGTTTATACAGTCAGGCCAAATTCATATAATATTACGTGCTTACAACCAGGTCAAGTTTATGTAATGTCACGTTCGTCCTGCTAGTTCAAGTTTATGTAATACTAGCTGACGACCCAGTCCGGCGTCGCCTGGCTCCTGACGCCTAGATGAACGTGCTTGAGCAGTGCGTACTCGATTGGTTACCAGATGAACGTTCTTGAGCAGTGCGTACTCGATTGGTTACCAGATGAACGTTCTTGAGCAGTGCGTACTCGATTGGTTACCAGATGAACGTTCTTGAGCAGTGCGTACTCGATTGGTTACCAGATGAACGTTCTTGAGCAGTGCGTACTCGATTGGTTACCAGATGAACGTTCTTGAGCAGTGCGTACTCGATTGGTTACCAGATGAACGTTCTTGAGCAGTGCGTACTCGATTGGTTACCAGATGAACGTTCTTGAGCAGTGCGTACTCGATTGGTTACCAGATGAACGTTCTTGAGCAGTGCGTACTCGATTGGTTACCAGATGAACGTTCTTGAGCAGTGCGTACTCGATTGGTTACCTGATGAACGTTCTTGAGCAGTGCGTACTCGATTGGTTACCAGATGAACGTTCTTGAGCAGTGCGTACTCGATTGGTTACCAGATGAACGTTCTTGAGCAGTGCGTACTCGATTGGTTACCAGATGAACGTTCTTGAGCAGTGCGTACTCGATTGGTTACCAGATGAAACGTCTGAGAATGGTTTACCAGATGAACGTTCTTGAGCAGTGCGTACTCGATTGGTTACCAGATGAACGTTCTTGAGCAGTGCGTACTCGATTGGTTACCAGATGAACGTTCTTGAGCAGTGCGTACTCGATTGGTTACCAGATGAACGTTCTTGAGCAGTGCGTACTCGAATTGGTTACCAGATGAACGTTCTTGAGCAGTGCGTACTCGATTGTTACCAGATGAACGTTCTTGAGCAGTGCGTACTCGATTGGTTACCAGATGAACGTTCTTGAGCAGTGCGTACTCGATTGGTTACCAGATGAACGTTCTTGAGCAGTGCGTACTCGATTGGTTACCAGATGAACGTTCTTGAGCAGTGCGTACTCGATTGGTTACCAGATGAACGTTCTTGAGCAGTGCGTACTCGATTGGTTACCAGATGAACGTGCTTGAGCAGTGCGTACTCGATTGGTTACCAGATGAACGTTCTTGATGCAGTGCGTACTCGATTGGTTACCAGATGAACGTGCTTGAGCAGTGCGTATTCGATTGGTTACCAGATGAACGTGCTTGAGCAGTTCATACTCGATTGGTTACCAGATGAACGTGCTTGAGCAGTTCATACTCGATTGGTTACCAGATGAACGTGCTTGAGCAGTGCGTACTCGATTGGTTACCAGATGAACGTGCTTGAGCAGTGCGTACTCGATTGGTTACCAGATGAACGTGCTTGAGTAGTTCATACTCGATTGGTTACCAGATGAACGTGCTTGAGCAATGCGTACTCGATTGGTTACCAGATGAACGTGCTTGAGCAATGCGTACTCGATTGGTTTCCAGATGAAAGTGCTTAAGCAGTGCGTACTCGATTGGTTTCCAGTCTTGCTTCCCGTTGCTCGTCTGTTTCTGAAGCTCGTAATGCCCTTATCTTTCGTGCTTGAGGAAAAATTGTTGATTTTAAACTAACTAACTATTCAGCTGGATCCGTGGAAGTGAGAACAACATCTGTACACAATTTCATCTCAATCGGAATGACCGTTCGGGAACGCATAAAGGACACACACACACAAACAAACATTCTCTTTTATATATATAGTAGATTACATCATACACGAATGTCAAGTTTCTGTAATATCATGTTCATACAACCAGGTAAAGTTTCTGTAATGTCACGATTATCTTGTCGGTCATATTTCTGTAATGTTTCTTCAACTCCATCGACCACCTGCATCCGTGGCTTCACGTAACCCTGATCGGATGGTTAAACAGGTTCTCCAACTTACCCAAGGGTGTCCCGTAGGCCAACGGAGGGGAAAAAAAGCGCACACTCATTTTTCTATCCAGAAACACACAAGATATACTTTCTACACAATTTTCCGCATCATATTTAGGAGGAGCCCATTATTGTATCTCCTGCCTGTAATTGCTGCTATGAAACAATTTTTTGCCATTCTAATTTCGTAGATCGGAATGCTGCTGAATTTTTCCTCTTTTGTCCGCTCTCAGTTTTTATCTGGGTATTTCTCGTGCGCACTTTACAAATATGATTTTATGACTTAATATAATTTTGGGGGATATTTTGTTTTGGGGGCTTAGTTAGCTATTGCACTGGGTTAATTTCTGTAACAGCCAATAAATTGCCATGTTTTTCTGTTGTTTGTTTTGTATCTTGTTTCTCTCTAATGGTGCAAATATAGACATTAGATGAAGGAAAGTGATGTAGACTTAGGACATTAGATGAATGAAAATGATGTAGATATATGGCAATAGATGAAGGAAAGTGATGTAGAGATAAGAATATTAGATGAAGAGAAGTGGTGTAGAGATAAAGTCAGTAGATGAAGGAAAGTAATGTAGAGATAAAGTAAGTAGATGAAGGAAAGTGATGTAGAGATAAAGTAAGTAGATGAAGTTAAGGATGTAGAGATAAGTAAGTAGATGAAGGACGGTGATGTAGAGATAAAGTAAGTAGATGAAGGACAGTGATGTAGAGATAAAGTAAGTAGATGAAGGACAGTGATGTAGAGATAAAGTAAGTAGATGAAAGAAAGTGATGTAGAGATAAAGTAAGTAGATGAAGGACAGTGGTGTAGAGATAAAGTCAGTAGATGAAGGACAGTGATGTAGAGATAAAGTAAGTAGATGAAGGACAGTGGTGTAGAGATAAAGTAAGTAGATGACGGAAAGTGATGTAGAGATAAAGCCAGTAGATGAAGGAAAGTGATGTAGAGATAAAGTCAGTAGATGAAGTAAAGTGATGTAGAGATAAGTAAGTAGATGTAGGACAGTGATGTAGAGATAAAGTAAGTAGATGAAGGAAAGTGATGTAGAGATAAAGTAAGTAGATGAAGTAAAGTGATGTAGAGATAAAGTCAGTAGATGAAGTAAAGTGATGTAGAGATAAAGTAAGTAGATGAAGTAAAGTGATGTAGAGATAAAGTAAGTAGATGAAGTAAAGTGATGTAGAGATAAAGTAAGTAGATGAAGTAAAGTGATGTAGAGATAAAGTAAGTAGATGAAGGACAGTGGTGTAGAGATAAAGTCAGTAGATGAAGGACAGTGATGTAGAGATAAAGTAAGTAGATGAAGGACAGTGATGTAGAGATAAAGTAATTAGATGAAGGACAGTGATGTAGAGATAAGTAAGTAGATGAAGGACAGTGATGTAGAGATAAAGTAATTAGATGAAGGACAGTGATGTAGAGATAAAGTCAGTAGATGAAGTAAAGTGATGTAGAGATAAAGTCAGTAGATGAAGGACAGTGATGTAGAGATAACGTCAGTAGATGAAAGAAAGTGATGTAGAGATAAAGTAAGTAGATGGAGGACAGTGATGTAGAGATAAAGTCAGTAGATGAAGGACAGTGATGTAGAGATAAAGTCAGTAGATGAAGGACAGTGATGTAGAGATAACGTCAGTAGATGAAAGAAAGTGATGTAGAGATAAAGTAAGTAGATGAAGGACAGTGATGTAGAGATAAAGTCAGTAGATGAAGGACAGTGATGTAGAGATAACGTCAGTAGATGAAAGAAAGTGATGTAGAGATAAAGTAAGTAGATGAAGGACAGTGATGTAGAGATAAAGTCAGTAGATGAAGGACAGTGATGTAGAGATAAAGTCAGTAGATGAAGGACAGTGATGTAGAGATAAAGTCAGTAGATGAAGGACAGTGATGTAGAGATAAAGTCAGTAGATGAAGGACAGTGATGTAGAGATAGGACAGTAGATGAAGAAAAGTTAGTCGTTAGTAGCGATTCCAACTTTATGGCAAAGGGTCATCCCATAATGCTCTGTTCATGTGTCAGTGAATTGCACACAGAATACTTCTCACCGTTCCATGTTAAAAGTGAGCAGAAAACAGTACCGACAAACCGACAGCACGCACAGGCAAGTACATGCATAAGGCTGCTGCCAGAATGCCATCGCAACAGTCCGCCACGAAAACTACAGATGAAGGACAGTGATGTAGAGATAGGACATTAGATGAAGGACAGTGATGTACTCATGAGGACTTACCATATTCAGTGGCTTCCCAGTTGTTTGTAAGAGAAGTAAATAGAGGCTTGGCCATGTGGCATGGTCGAGACAGCAACATTGAGCTGATCCACTACTCTGGTGATCGAGTGAGATGGTGAAACATGACCGCCCACGCTTATCGGCATGGCACATGATGATGATGAGTTTTTTATTTACTCACTCTAAAGTGGTGGTCTAGAACTGTTTAGTCCGCAGAAGGACTGATCGTGACTTATTCACAGCAAGCATTTGGTGATCATGTCTGTCCACAGTTTCTGTCTCGTGTACTTACAGTCCAAGATTGTGCCGTTGGTGATCATGTCTGTCCACAACCTTCTGTCTCGTGTACTGCCAATCTTCTTATAGTCCATGCCGTGTGGCGATGGTGATCATGTCTGTCCACACCTTCTGTCTCATGTACTGCCAATCTTCTTATAGTCCATGCCGTGTGGCGATGGTGATCATGTCTGTCCACAACCTTCTGTCTCGTGTACTGCCAATCTTCTTATAGTCCATGCCAGGTGGCGTTGGTGATCATGTCTGTCCACAACCTTCTGTCTAGTATACTGCCAATCTTCTTATAGTCCATGCCGTGTGGCGATGGTGATCATGTCTGTCCACAACCTTCTGTCTCATGTACTGCCAATCTTCTTATAGTCCATACCGTGTGGTGTTGGTGATCATGTCTGCCCACAACCTTCTGTTTCGTGTACTGCCAATCTTCTTATAATCCATGCCGTGTGTGTTGGTGATCATGTCTCTTCACAACCTTCTATCTTTCCTGCTTTCAGTATTTCTGGTACCTACATCCCTCCATGCCATGCTGTCAAACTGTCCAGCATCTTCAATCTTGTCCTCCCCCTGCCTCTCTTTCTCCTACCCCTACAATCCCCCTCCCCCCACGCCGTCCCGATGTGACGACATACTTCAGATGTCCCGTTCTCATGACGTAGTCAAAGAATGTGTACTGTTCTGACGCTACATGAAAATA
The DNA here is from genome assembly GCA_014155875.1 of Cepaea nemoralis. NCBI lineage: Eukaryota > Metazoa > Mollusca > Gastropoda > Stylommatophora > Helicidae > Cepaea > Cepaea nemoralis. The sequence continues at coordinate 218,923 of JACEFZ010013057.1, forward strand.
ACAACTACAAATTTGTCCCCTGGCAGTGTCCTGTCCTAGGCCTGTGATAAGATAGCCCCATCACAATTTTCAGACCTGAAAAATTGGCCAATCTCTGCCTCACTTTCACAAATGACCATCCCCGGATTCGAACCAGCGTCCGACTATACTCGTGGTATTACCCCCGCAGTTCGCTATCAACTTCGTTAGCTAACCTCACGCCGTATACTACATAAAATATATACACGACAGGAGTTGAGAACTCAAATATGTTTACAGGCTTTCTATCCGGCCATGTTTTAAATATGTTTATAGGCTTTCTTTACGGCCATGTTTTAAATATGTTTATAGGCTTTCTTTACGACCATGTTTTAAATATGTTTATAGGCTTTCTATACGGCCATGTTTTAAATATGTTTATAGGCTTTCTTTACGACCATGTTTTAAATATGTTTATAGGCTTTCTATACGGCCATGTTTTAAATGTTTATAGGCTTTCTATACGGCCATATTTTAAAAGACATGCCCTTATAAATGAATATAATGAGATTTGATAATGACTAAATCTGATATCCAAACTATACATCTGACCGCCAGACTTGAAATCTATTGTTATTTTGAAAACAAAAATACATTATGGTTCTTTCGTGTGCTGTAATTGAATATAACGCGTGGTGTCTGATTTGCTAATGTAATTGTGATTGATTTTTTTTCTCATCTGATTTATTTCAGTGTGCTTACAACCAGAGTAATGGATACGACTGGCGAATAAAATGAAGAAGAGCAAGACAGACGTATCAAGAAACAGCAGCAAAGAAATAGTAGAAAATACCACAGGACTGTTGGATAATTCTGTTGTGGTTTCGGATAGTTTAAATATATCACAGACACAGAGCGGAAGTTCCAGACGATTAGATGAAACCAAGATGGGGGAGACAACCCTGGCTAGGACCAACGATAACAATACTGCCTGTCCGAAACAGGAAGTGACGTCAAGTGAGCTGCGCAAGAGACACGAAGACTCTTTCTGCGCAGGACGGGAAGTAGCGGAAAAAGCAAGTACAAATCTGGTTAATATACAAACAAGTACTGGATCTTCAGATGGCCAAGTCGGAATCAGAACGGCACCAGCGGCTTCATCAGTAGCAAAAACAAACATAGCATCATCGACAGTAATAAGTACAAACAGTAATTGTAATCTTTCATCTGGAACAGACACCTCAGAAGAAATTAGTTGTAACTTAAACGCCAGAAATTCCAGCAGCAAACACGCGCCAGACAACCCGTATCCGTCCATCCCAGAAAAGCCTTTCAATGAGGGGTTCAAGTTACCATCAGCGAGTGAAAAGAATGACTCTAGTATGCCCCTGCCGAAGGAGAAAAACGAGGGGGAGCAAATGAATATAAGTGTAATTGCTGTTGTACGCAAGACTAATGTCTTAGACAGTACAAAAGCGTCTGAAAATGGCTCGTTTCACAACGTCCATTTATCAAAGTCAAATAAATCAGGGGAGATAAACCAGCAGCGGGAGATTTTCCAATCTCGCACCATGGATAATCCGCCCATGTCTATCAATGTAAGGGAGGTAATTACTACCGAAATTCCGCAAAGTATAAGCACCGATTCTGGAATTGGTAGTCCTCTGGATGTCAGGACTTGTATCGACCCCAGTCCGGGTCAGGACACGAAATTGGGACAAGACGGCAAATGGGAAATGGAAAATTATTCTCTAAGCTCATTACCTTCTGTAGCTGTTGTTCCCAACTTTAAAGACAGATCGGGGAATTATCCCCCTTGTGAGTACAACACCGATGCTCTCTCGCAGCCTTCAAGCAGTGACACTTCAAATTACTCCACATCCTCAACTGCGACACCCGGAAAATCCTTTCGCACCACTGCATTCCTCAAACAAGATGCCCATTCCGGTAGCTCCTTAACAAGCAGCGAAGAACGAAATTTGGACCTACAACAAACAGCGTCGCCTTACGAAAAAGACCCCACCGCCCAGTCGCTTGCCACGCCTCTGTGTGACAAACCCCAGAATACATTGGAACGTGAAGATATCTCTGTAGGTTTAGCAAACAAACATTTCACTGAGGTTAATGCTTGTCCTCTCGACGAGGCATGCTCCACACGCAACTCCGAACTGGCGGCTTTACCAGACAGAAATCTCTCGGATTCTAGCACCGAACTCATAAATTCTAGTGTATGTACATTTCAGACTTCCGAGTTCACGGTTGAATACGAGAATGGAAATTCTAATTTCGAACATAGAAATGAGACAATTTCTCCGTCTGCTTTGGGAAAGAGTGAAAGTCGACCGTCGATTTCAGATCTTGCGGAGACTTTGAAGAACTCGCAATTGTTAGAAAAGCTGACTCGTTTTAGCAAAGCAGCGGAACGGATTAGAAAACATAATTCTGAAAGCAGCAAAGAGGTAAGAAAGAATCATCATTATGGTTATTATCATCGACATTACCACCACCACCACCACCACCACCACCACCACCACCACCACCACCACCACCACCACAACCACATCATCATCATCATCATCATCATCATCATCATCATCGACGTTATTAACATCATCATTATTATCATCATCGACGTGATCAACTTTTAATCATCATTATCATCATTGAGGTTGTCAACTTTTTCATTGGCATTATCATAATCATTATCATAATCATTATCAACTTTTACATCATCATCATCATTAACATCTTCGACATTATCAATCACATCATAATTTACATCATCATCATCATTGAAGTTTTAAATTTTTCCATCATTATCAACATAATAATCATCGACATGATCAACTTTCCCATCATCACCATCATTATCATCTTTGACTTTATCAACCTTATCTTCATCGACATTATCAACATCATCATCAACATCATCATCATTATTATCATGGTCATTATAATCTTTTCAATCAACATCATCACCATTATCGTCATCATCGAAATTATCAACTTCCCCATCATCATTATCATTATCATCATCGTCATTATCAACAACATTATCATTATGATCATCATCAACATTATTAATTTTTTCATCATCATCGTCAATATCGTCATCACAACTTTTCCATGATCATCATAATTATCATCTTCGACTTTATTAACTTCACCATCAACGACATTATCAACATCAACATCAACATCATCATCATTGTCATCACGGACATCATCAACTTGTCCATAATCAATATCATTATCATCATCGACATTATCAACATCATCATCATCATTATCATCATCGATATTATTACACATATTATCATTATCATCATCGATATTATTACACATATTACCATTATCATCATCGATATTATTACACATATTATCATTATCATCATCGATATTATCAACAACATCTCAATCAATAACGTCATCGACATTATCAACAACATCATTATCAATATCATCATCGATATTGTCAAATTTTCCATCATCATCATCATCATCATCATCATCATCATCATCATCATCATCATCATCATCATCATCACGTGTCGTGTTATCTATCTTGATCTATCATCATACTCCTAGCATAATGTGTCACATGATGTGTGAAAGCGACTACCATCATGTGCACCTGACATAAAGAGATACTTTAAACGACAGCTGCCTAAGAACACAACGTTTGATATCAATACCTTTTCTGTTTACGTTTTAATTCTTGATTTTAAATTACACGTTCTAATTTAATGTTTTCCGTTAGATCTGTTTGTAATGTTCGAGATGAACATCACTACGATCGAAATGTTGATTCGTTAATTTGGGGTGTTACTTATTTTTATTTCATCTTTGCCAAGTTACTATTATCATTGTTATTTTTACACCGTAATTTCTGTTTGGCGTTCCTTGTAAGGTACATACACTGTGTCCGTATTTATCCATCGTCATATGCCATGTCAATAACCGTGGGCGGACATGTTTCGCCATCTCACAAGTTACAAGAGTTGTGAATCAGTTCTGTATTTTTGTCTTGAATATGGCATATAGCCAATCTATTTATAGTGCGTTCACAAATGTTTGCCCTCATTCACGTTCAATATTTTTGAAAAAGTTTATATTGCATCGTTAGAAGATTTAATCTGCCGTTTTATTTTTACTTCCACCCAAGGAATATGTCTTTTCCAGGTCCAACGGCAAATGAAATCATGGAAAACATCGACATTTCTTTGATGTTTTGACGAAAATGTATTGAATTATCTCTAACAAACTTGTTTTACAGTACTACACATCAATTCTGGTCACTCCTGAACACTTCTGTTCCACTGTGTGACTTGCTTGTCATAAGGTAATTCCCGTGCACCACGGAGAATATTCATTATTGAACACTCATGTTTTTTGTGAAAGATGTAAAATTCCATACCGCATATAAACAAACACCGAGATCTGCTGTACAATCACCAGAACAAATGTTTTGTTTATTGGGTATACATAATGATAATGTTTTATGCTAAATCTCATAATTTTCCCTCAGATGGTTACTGAGTTTTGGATTTTAATACACGGGTAAACATTTATGAATGCCCTATAGATATATATCTCTCTACCTTCCCTTAGTTCTTTTCCTCCGAGTCTTGACGGCTGTCACCAAATTCTTCAGTTTATGATCTCTCACTTATTCGCAGTAGTCACATATCCCTTATTGTTGTCATTTTGCATTGCCCACGAAGACGACGAAGAAGCACACCAGCGCATGAACTACACTCTTACAAAAGTAAAAGTATTTAACCTGTTCACATGTTCACTTAATATCCTCCCGACCGCGTTTGCTCCCATGGTGTTTTCTGGTACTCATTTTAGGATGGGTAATCCTGGCAGCTCTGGCACATTACAAGGGAGATTCACATGAAAACCTTAAAAGTGTGATAGAAATTACAATAACTATGCCATTGTCTTGTAACCTGTTAATATTGTTGTTAATGATGTCAAGAGTCTTAAGCGCGTGATATCACGGTGCAGACGAACACGATGGCGTCATAATAACAGTTTAAAGATGGCCGCATCTTTATTAACGTGCACCAAAGGGGAGTGTAACCAATATAAAATGACACAAAGTAGTGCAGCTTTACATAACAGAGTTAAGACACATACAGAACGTTGCGGCGATTAGCCTTCATCAGCAAACAAACACATTCACAAACACAACATACATCCAGTTTGTCCATCAGGAATGATGAAGACAATAAAATGAAGAATGGCTTGCGCGATGAATTTGTTTATAGTGAGGAGGAGCTGCGCAACTTCATCAGCCTCATTCTATCGCCTGCATCCATCTGATTCCAGTGGCAAGAAATGTCAGGACGACTAGAGACGAACGCAGTTGCAGTGGACGTTAGGCTGCAACAGGCCAGTTATCCCTGCATATATTGGCTCTCAAAAACAGATGGTAGCCTAGAGCCTCGTGCAAACGGCCCTTCCGTCAATTCCTTTAATTTTCAGCTTTGAGGCAACGTAGAGACAGGCGTAGGGACAAGCGTATGAATACTGATAGGATCAACCAGGTATCCATCGGATAGACGGACTGACCGCCAGAACAGACCACACACACATGCGGCCAGCGAGATTCTGCCCACAGAAGATATTGCTCGTCTAAGTTGCGAACAAATCTCCTGATCTAAGGCTGAGCCTCATCAGTTCGCAATGCATATGACCACTGGCAGGATCAACCAGATATCTATCGGACAGACGGACTATTCACGCACACGCAGGCCAAGAATAGCATCGCTAAAGCGCGCCCTCCCGGTACAAGGTGATACATGCAAAACCACTGGACGCCTACCGACGAACTTTCAACCCTGGTACCGACTACAGGCTGAATCGCAAGTTAAAAATGTGGTGACTTAAGCACGTGACCTCCGATCTGTCAGGCAAGCGTGCCATCCCCTACTCTACCCGGCATCCCAATATTTCACTTTTTTTTGGCATATCATTTACAGGACGTTTGCAGTCAACACAAGCATTTCACTGCTGTTGTCGATGTCTTGGCAAGTTTACTTTCAGTAGTTTTTCCATTGCTTTCTGAACGACTGGCTCCTATACCAACTTGTTAAAACCCAGCGCAACGCGGTCTGCTGCCAAATCGGTCGCAGCTGTGTTTCAAACGAGGGTAAGCGGGTTTACGAATCGCGTCCGTAAGGCCTTCGTCACGGAGACCAGTATTTCATTACTGCACATTATTTTATTAATTTCCTGTCCTCCCGCACTGCTATCGGTATTATCGTAATTAATTTCCTTGTTGCTGTTTACATTTGGTGCAAACATACAAATATGTCAACTAAAATGCAATAAATAAATCGTAGACTACATTTTGAAATTAATTTGAGAAGCAAAATAAATTACTCGTAAATTGCTGCATAAAAAATGAATTGCTTGTTCGTGTTAATAGAATACGGAATACGGATTGAAACAACATTTGGGGACGGGTGGGGGGTGCTGAGTGGTCTCGAGGTATGGTGTCCGCCTCGAGTGCTGGAGGTCCCTGGTTCAAGACCCGCTGAGGACCGGGACTTTTTTCACGTGGACTTCTAGTAATAACATTTTCCCTGGTCTCTGGGTAGTGAGATCGGACGTCCGTGTGTATTGTTGCGCACGTAAAACATCCCTTGGCAGTTGGAAATCGAAAAAGAGTAGCCTAACGGCGCTGCCCGGGCAAAATTTCGAGTTAAAAATCTACCCAAAGTATTTCAGAATCCTCGCCGGTGCTACGGAGTTCGTGCACTGAGCTGAGTTTCTCCAAACTCAGGTTTGAGGTAGGAGGAGAACGGAGCACTTATGGGTTACAACCGTGTGCCGTGATGTTGATCCATTAACCAAACTAAACTAAACTTTATAGAATACGGATTGAAACAAATACTGAGCGTAATCTTCCCTAGTACATCAACTGCGACTGAAAAATGCTGATATTGACTGCAATGTCCTGTAAGGGATATAAAAAATATTGAAACAAATAGCTTTTCAATAAATAAAAGTCACATTACAACTGCAGTGAATACTCACTTTCACCTTGCCGCCTTGACAGACGATAGTTTGTAAAATGGACTTATGCCTCTCCATAACATAAAGCCTGGGCTGAATTTAGAGACTTGAGAGAATTGAATTTAGAATATCTTGCCCATGCAGCCTGGTCCCTCTCTCTGCCTGCCGAGTGTACTCCAGAGGAAAGGTAACACCAATGCGTCCTGGAACAAGAAAAGCTACAGAAGCTGCCGGATCAGCAAAGCGATGCACTAACTGTCCACTTGTCGCAGTTTCCACCCCAGACCAGTTAGCGACCGAGGCTCAGGGCCTGGTCTGCCCTGCCATGACATTTAGTCTTTAGGTTGCATTTCCTTGCACTAGGGTACGGCATCTATCCTCCCAATGGTACTCCTCCACCCGAAACCTTTGGCACACTGTGGGGTGTCGGGTTTGGTGAGCGGCGCCCATCATTCGCCGCTAGCAGAAAGCAGGTAGTACCGTATACTGTCATACAGTAGCTGAGTCCTATCTGACTAGTATATGACAACGACTGAATACTAAAAAGCAAACAACACACATAAACTTCAACAAGAAATGACTCCAAGAACGAATGACAACTATCTGAACTCAAAGAGAATGACTTCTTTTCCACTTCTTCTTTTGTACCAAAGCAGTTTCCTGTTTGGGTCAGTCATGTGATACGCCATCAAATTGTGTAGGCCTGAGAGCAAGGAGGATTAGGTGGTCAGTCTTTCCCTCACTTTTCATGACATTATTAGCGCAGTTCGCTATCACATTCGCTAGGGCACCCACCTCTAAGAGAATGTATTAGTTCGTATTTACAAGGTGGTTTTAATGACAAGACGATCGGTTTCACTACACCGGATGTATCAGATAGGGCTCGGTCTCTTTCTGCAATACGGCCCTAGGAAAGCGTCACTTTTTCTTTTTCTTCTGCCCTTTATTCACCATTGGGGTATGGCTTCACAGAAGAAGAACCATCTGCAAATCTAACCATTAGAGAACTCTTGTTTGCGGACGACCAAGCACTAATAGCAAAATCAGAAGCTGAATTACAAGACCACATGAATAGTCTAAATGAGTCTAAATGAAATGTGTAGTTAACATAACAGGAAAATTAGCACAAGTAAAACTGTGGTATTGACTATAACTAAAGAAGAACAAACAGCAACAATTCACCTAAACGAACATCCCTTGAAACAAGTAAAGTGTTTCAAGTACCTAGGAAGTATTATATCATCAAATGGCAAATCAGAAGACGAAATCGAAAATATATTCAATAAGGCAAACCAACTAATTGGACAAATGGCACCAATACTAAAGAACAAACATGTATCAATAACTACTAAGAAAGCACTTTACAACACAATCTTCCTACCAACTCTGTGCTACCAATGCCAAACCTGGACAATGACAGAAAAAGAGAAAAGAAACATCACAACAACAGAAATGAGATTCCTGAGAAGAATATTCAACGTATCAAGACGAGATAAGATCAGAAATGAAGAAATCAGGACTAAAGTGGGGGTTATAGCAACACTAGATTTTATTAGAAAGCAGGGAGTCAAATGGTTTGGCCATGCAAGTAGGTTACCAACTAACAGTATACCACAACAAGCAATGATGTACAGGCCAGATGGAAACAGAGGAAGAGGCCGACCACGTAAACGTTGGACGGAGGGAATAGCAGAGTCCATGGGAATATCGATACATGAAGCCCGTAATCGGGCACTCTCACGATGTTTATACTTCACCTCGACACCGCAAGGTAAAAGAGGAACATGATGAGATGAGATGAGATGAGATGAGATGGGGGCATAGGCCTCAACTAACCCACTGTAACCCGATCTATCTTTTCCTATCGCCTGCAGCTGCCTCCATGTCCTACCATTATTATTCATTTCTGACTGTAATTCTACGAGGGGAAGTCAATAAATAGTCACAAATGGCTGTAGAAAAATAACTAAATATGATAACAACTTGAAACCAGTTTATTTTTATACATACATTGTCCCTTTATTTCTCAACATAATTTCCACCAACATTGATGCACTTATCCCATCGTTTTATCAGTCCTCCCTAAACCGGCTGCATAGAACTGCGTGCTCTGTTTTCTAAACAACGTTTTCACTTCACATTCAACTTCGGCGTCATTCGCGAAATGTCTCCCGCCAAGGTGGGTTTTCAGTGGACCAAATAAGGTGGAAATCGCTAGGGGCTAAGTCGGGGCTGTAAGGTGGATGTTCCAGAACTTCCCACCTTAGTTGGTTAATTTTCTCCTGAGTTAATCGAGCCGTATGTGGTCTGACATTGTCACGAAGAAGCAACACTCCTCTAGTCAGCAGTCCTGGACGTTTTCTTCAAATTGCATTATGAAGCATCGATAGAACTTCACAGTACGATTCAGAATTCACATTGTCACTTTTCTTCTTGAAATTAGCTAAACAATTAACAATCCTTAACAATCCCAGAACATGTCAGCATAACCCTCCCTGCTGATGGCGTAACCTTGAATTTCTGGACACAAGGAGAAGAAGGATGTTTCCAATGCATTGAAGCACGCTTTGATTCGGGCTGGTAGTGATGCACCCATGATTCGTCCCCAGTAACAATCCTGTTCAGCATGTCTTATTCTTCATCTTCGTATCGACAGACATGGTGCAAGGACAGGCCAAATCGGTTCATTGTGTGTTCCTCCTTCAATTGTCTGGGTACCCACCTTGAGCACACATTCGATCCTGCATTATGCTGTATGCTGAACAATGCGAGCACCCTATTGCAGATGCTACTGAGTCTATCGTAACTCACCTGTCACCTCTAATCTCATCCACGCGCTGCACGGATGCTTCTGTTACAATCTCAACAGGACGATCAGATCGGATTTCATCAACAAGTGTAGAGCGTCTTTGAGAAAATGTTTCTACCCAGCTATGCACCACTTTACGGGACAAACATTTGTCAGCATAAACAGGAACCATTTCCTTATGAATGACCTTTGCAGGCAGTCCTCCCCCCCCCCAACCCCGCCCCCCCCCCAAAAAAAAAACACACCGCACAACAGCATGTTGCTCTTTAGATGTACAGTCCTTAAGTACAGTCGCCATTTTGTGTATGCGCTGCGCATGTGCATACGCATGAGACACCTAGCGCCACCTGACGAACGGGAATATAAAGTTCGATGTTGCTGTCACCTAATGACACCTGTAGAAAACACCAACTACATTTACCTCCTTTCGCACAGAACTGTGTACTTATTAACTCGCCCTCGTCATCTCCTTATGTGTTTTAGGTCTACAGTTATTTTGTTTACCTTGTGGGTTCCAGATAAGAGAGTGTCTAATTATATTGTCCTCAAGTTTCCCCAGTGTGTATCCTATCTTTTGGGTTCCAGACAAGAGAGTGTCTAGTTATATTGTCCTCAAGTTTCCCCAGTGTGTATCCTATCCAGCACCACCGTCTTTTCCTGACTTCTTGGTTCAGTGTGTTGTCTTTATTTCTCTCCATGAGCTCTAACATTGCTGATTCCACTTACCTCTATTTCCCCACTATTCTACGCAGTCACGAATTAGTCAATATTGTAGTTTATTTACAATTTCTTTTAGTTGTTCTTCATGTTTCTGACCCTTACAGTAATATCGATTTAACACTGACGTTAAGAATTCTAGGTTTGTTGCTAAACTTAACTTCCTTTGACTCCCTTAAATTTCCGTCGCACAGCACATGCACTCTGTAGCTTCAACAACGACCCCCAGTGAACTCTAAACACTTTATGAACCAATGAACCGAATCATGGAGCCAGAAAAGAAACCCAGACCAGCGCAAGGCAGGCGACTTGGCCAATTGGCTACAGAAACACCCCATGAATTAATTCATATGTGAACATTATATAGCGCGGACGAATGGACAATGAACAAGCAAGTAGAAAGTGGAACACGGGCCTGAAAATGTGGATATACAGAAGAATATGTTGTATTTCATGGAAACAAAAACAATCAATTACAGAGGTTCTAGGAAAACTGAGAATGAAAAGAGAGTTGATGAAAGAAATAAATAAGAGGCAAATGAAATATCTCGGCCACTTAAAAGACATACCATTCTTTTAGAAACCATACTGAAGGGTAAGGTTGAAGGCAAGCGAGCAAGAGGTAGACAACGATACAAATAAGAAAATAACATCAAGAGATGGACGAACATCAATCTGACAGAATGTACAATCAAGGTGAGAGACAGACAGTGTTGGAGATCCATTGCAGACAACCTTTATTGTGGAGACGGCACCTGATTGATTGAACACCTGCCATACAGCCTAAAACGTTCTGTATAACGTTTCGGAAAATGTTTCTCCTGAGATGCCAGGTTCCATCTATGATCTTACAGACACCGCTAGGTTCTGTGATCGGAGAGGGGGATAAGAACCACGCAGCACACTTCCTGAGGGAATGGTACCTTGGTATATAGATGCCGTGTATCGTATCACAATATATTTACACCGGTCTCGCTCCGCAAGCCTATGTCATGGCTCACACTAACTGACCGGCAATCAACAAATCAACCAACTAACCTCTAACCAAACCACCAAACAACCAACCAACCAACCAACCGTCGAATCAACCAACCAGTCAACCAAGCAATCAACCAACCATCCAGTCAACCAACCAATCAACCAACTAACCAACCATCGTATCTAATCAACCAGTCAGCCAACCAATCAAACAACCAACGAACCGTGAAATCAACCTACCAGACAACCAACCAAACGTTCAATCAACTAACCAATCAACTAATCAAACCAGCCAACTAACTAACCAACTAACCATCCAATCAACCAATCAAACAATCAACCAACAGAATCATCATCATGTACCATGCTAATAAGGGTGTCCGGTCATGGTTCGCAATCTCATACGATCACTGAAGTCATAGATCAGCTCTGATTTCTTATCTCGATCATACCATATGAGCAAGCCATCCTTATATTTATCACTCTGTCTTCCACTTGACGTGAAACCATAGGTACAGATGGTGAATGGAGCTGAAAAACAGCCGACAGATAATTGGTGGTTATAGCTTCAAGTTTCGCGTCTGTATTAAGAAGATATCTTTATGGAGGCAATGGCTACGGTCATAGAAGGAAAGCATTCGCAAACTACCTTCATTACTGATGCCGGCAGTGTCATGATTCATCATGTCAGGGAAAACCTAATAGCATATTTTTATCTACAGGATATTACCGAAGATATCAATTCACCCGACGCAGCTCCCTCAGGTAGAAAGGTGAAAGGTATTCTGAAGACAACTAGTGCTCCGATCTTAGGAGAGGGTCGGGACAGAGCAGGAACCTTAGCAGAGGTGAAAAACGAACACGGCAAGAGTGAAGCTGCCGCAACTAGATCCGTGTCTTTCAACCAAACGCACATTAAGGTAAGTGAGCGTGTGAAAACGTGAGCATCTTACAAATAACAAAGATGTAGATTACTGACATGATGCTTTGAGAGTGCGTTTTTTGTTGTTGTTGTTGTTATTGCTAGAACACTATTAGAAGGATGATACTTAGCATTATCAAGTGCTTTGCCCTGTGGCGTGGACGATGATGCTTCTCCACAATTTGCGATCTCCGATATCTTGAATCAATTCAAGCGTAGACCCCCTTTCGTGCCATAACACAAGACTATCAAGAATTGTATCTCGCTGTCTCCTCTATCTCTCTTTTTCACAAACAAATCGTTCCGGTTGTCACAATATGTTTCAATTTTTGTCTTCTCATAATGTACCTAAAAATGGAGATGCCTCTTTCTGATGTTTGTAATAAGTTGTCTTTGCGACTCATCCTCCCTTCAAACGTCCTGATTCCTTATTTTGGCTGTCCAATTAATTTTAAGCATTCTTTTATAAAACCACATATCCATAGCTTCCAAGGATTCTTTCACCTGTTTACTAATTGTCCAGGATTCGTAGCCGTATGTTAAAATAGTTAAAATTGTTCTTCTAACTTCCAATGACAATGACATATTGCATAAAAATGTACTTCTTTTGATAAGATAACAAGACTTCCGGTTCAGTATGGCGTATAGGCGATTATATTGTTAAGGCCTCTGGACTTATTTTGCTTCTGGTTACCAATATCTGAAGCAATTACCTCATGTGCAACTATTATTGCATGGTTCCGTTGCCCAGCTACTGAGTAGAGTCCCTGGAGAGACACTGTGAGCTGTAGATTTCGTGTGGAATGCTTTTACATCTGTCTGCAGTTGTTTGCATTGTGAACTGTATGTTCAGAAAATATAGCGGACAGTCGGTTGCTGAACTAGCTGGTTTGATTTATGCAGTAATGTGTGTGCAACTGCTGGTTTTCTAGTGACTGTAGCGTCCATCGACGTAGAACTGTGATTTTAATGGCAGACCATTGTGTTGACATTCAGGCAACAGTTTTATGCATGCTAACCATCCATTCCAACCAATTAACCAATCAACCGATCAACCAACCAACTAGCCAACCAACCAACTAATCAAGAACTAACAAACTAACCAATCAACCAATTAACCAATCAATTAACTAACCAAGGAGGCAGTCAGTGCGGCTCTCCGCTGGATGGAGAATACGACACACACACACACACACACACACACACACACACACACATCGTGATTGTAACTGACTCAGAAAGCGTTCTGACTAGGGTGAGGGCAGGCAGGCTTCTTGCAGAATCGCTTGCTACGCTTCGGAAATCACGGGTGGCAAGCATCACCTGAATCTTTTCTCCGGGGCATGCTGGTGTGCGGGGAATGAACAGGCGGACAGATTGGCTGGCTTTGTAAACTGGGTGGAGTATTTATGCATGATAAGGCAGACGTGGTTGCGGCCTTGTGGGAGCACGAGTGCACCTCGGAGGAGCAAATGGATCACCATGGTCTGGCAAGAATGAGACACCGAGGAGTGACGAGGGGATCTGGCCGACGCTCAACGCTCAGAGGAAAGGCGAGACGGACATATAATCAGATTGCTACTGGTACTATTGGTGTTGGAACTACCAAGCAAACAATTAACTACGGAACATATAAAGCAACCAATCAACTAACCAACGAACAACCAACCATTTAATTAACCAAGCAACCAACAAACAATGGAAGCTAGCAACCAACCAACCAATTAACTAATTAATGAATCAATCAACCAACCTGCTATTTAACAAAGAAACCAAACAACCAATCAGCAACCAACCAACCAACCAACCTACCAACCAACTAACACACCACCAACCAAACAACCAACCAACCAACCAATCACTACTAAATCAGCTGCTACATTTGACAGAAAACTAAAAACTAACACAGCCTTATTTAACAGAAAAGACATCTACTATTCTTTCAGCCACCAAAAATAGATGTTTCTCTTTTTATTTCCCACCATAACATCATCATCTGACAGAACTATCCCCCTTCCGGCATCGACCTGAAGCGGTACGACCGACGTGAAATGATACTTGATGAGTTAATGATATTAACCCCTGCGAGCCATGATCTGGAAACTGAAGTGCCGGTGACGTCATGTTCCAGACTTTCGTGTTTGATCTGCGCAAGTTTATGAGGACTCATCCTAGCAGAGAGTTCAACAAACATAGATTTATTCCGTTTCCACAAATTCGTATTTTGAGGAAATTCAGTTCAAGGTTCGGTTGCCAGGAATCAATCTATGAAGTGTCGTCTCCGCGATAACAAATGGCTGGAATGGATTTTCAAAATTGTGTGATTGGTTATTTTCGTAGACTTGAAAATATTGTTGTTAGTTCATCATCATCATCATCATCATCATCATCATCATCATCATCATCATCATCATCATCATCATCATCATCATCATCATCATCATCATCATCATCATCATCATCATCATCATCATCATCATCATCATCGGCATCATCAATTATCACCACCACCACCACCACCACCACCACCACCATCATCATCATCATCATCATCATCATCATCATCATCATCATCATCATCATCATCATCATCATCATCATCATCGCCATCATCATCATCATCATCATCATGGCCATCATCATCGTCTTCATCATCATCATCATCATCATCATCGTCTTCATCATCATCATCATCATCATCATCATCATCATCATCGTTTTGAAAAAAAAGTCGACAGGATCATTGCACCGGGTTTGATCCCATATGACTAGGTCTCTTTCCGTTGCGCGGAAATTGTCGCACAAAGCACGAACTCCGTAGCTCTAGCGAAGACCCACAGGAGTTTCCGAAAAATTTCACTCGTGAACCGAAGGACGCGGCCCGGAATTGAACCCACAATCTTCGGAGCCCAAGACAAACGGCTTGACTACTTCGCCCCGGAGACTCCCTTCATCATCATCATCATCATCATCATCATCATCATCATCATCATCATCATCATCATCATCTTCACCTTCATCATCGTCCACTCTTGCCGTCAAGCTTCAATGGGAGGAATAGTTGACGTTCCAGCTCCTATTGGGTGGCACTGGATAGAAGAATTATGTGTACTTGTACAATATTCTTAAATATTTGGGTATTATTTTAATAGCAATAGATGGACGATATATTCAGGAAATTAAACACAGAATAACCCAAACAAAGACAACATTTTATATGATGATGAAAATGCTCTGTAATTTATTTTTAACAATCTAGGAGCGGACAAGAATTCTTAAGAACTATATTGAGCTGATTATGATGTAGAGAAGCGAATCATGGACAATTACAATTAATAGATAAGTTAGGAATTAAGTGGTAGCTGCGGAGAATGATTTTACAGACGAATGATAAGAACACCGACGGAAATAGTCATTCAGATTTTATTTTCTTTGGGTTAGCTCGTTTTGAAATCAAGCGTAGTCTACATCTAGTAGACTGGACTGATTATTGCTTGTGGATTAGCTTTCCCTATTACTAGTGTTCCTCGTCATCAGGAGAACCTACTCCGATTTCAGAAGTACTTGTAATTTACTTCCTCCAGTCAAGGACAAGAAGTAAACATTTTAGTCCAGCTACCCAGTGTGGAGTTTGAACCCGCAACCTAGGCATAAGCACACTGGAAGTTTAAGAGTGAGCGCTCAGAAGTGTAAGAGTGAGAATGACTGCACTCACCAGTAGTGGAAGCTACTAGAAGTAGCAGCTCGTGTGTGGAATACGCTTGAGTTCAAAGCTAGTGAATATTATAAAAGAAATCAGAAAGATTAATGCCTATAAGAATCACCCCACTCATTCAGATATAACTTCTGACGTCCCTTCCTTAATGCGCAGGATCTGCAACAATTAGTGGATGCGGTTGTTGTACACAGTGAGCAACTGGGGTTAGAATTAAATTGTAAAAAGACACAGGTTATGGTACTCACTATGAAGAACGAAATATCACAATGTAATATACAAGTAAATGGGACTATTCTTCAACAAGTGAATTAGTACAATTATCTCGGAACAGTCATAACATCTGATGGGAGATGCCTTGAAGAGATTAGAACAAGAACATGACGAAAGTAGCCTTTAGCAAGATGAAAAACATTCTGACCAATAAAAAGATGTCAATTGAAACGAGAAAAAGAGTGTTGAGGGGATACATAGAGCATGTTCTTTTGTATGGATGTGAACTTTGGACAATGAGCAGTCAAGCTGAAAAATACCTCATGGCTGCAGCAATGTGGTTTCTGAGGAAAATGCAAAGAATACCATGGACAGACAGAAAAACCAATGACCAAGTACTACAGGAGACAAATGACAATCGTAAATTGATGAGAGAAATTAGACGTAGACAGTCAACAACGTTTGGACATGTTATGAGAAGAAATGGATTGGAGAACTTAGTGACAACTGGCAAGATCGAAGAGAACTGACCAAGGGGAAGACCGAGAAGTAAATACCTGTATGGCTTGGCCACATGGTATGGATGAGACAGGAACACTGAGTTGATCCACGACTCTGGTGATCGAGTGAGATGGCGAGTCGTGACCGCCCACGCTTTCCGGCATGGCACATGATTGATTGATTGATTGATTTGTCTCTTCCTTATCATGTATTAGTCTCGATCGTTAAATTAATTTATCAATTCATTACCTTTGTAGGTCTATTGGGAGTTCTATAATACTCCGTCTCCATGTAAGCCATTGTATTCACATGGTGGAACTGTTACAAATGGATGTATTTGCATGTCTGGGATGTTACATTCATACATGGAACTACTTTCTTGAATTGAGTCGTGGAAGTATTCATTTAAGGAGGAATACAAGAATACGTAGAAAGGGGGCGGAGGAGGAGAAGCAGAAGAAGCGAAGAAGAAGAAGAAGAAGAAGAAGAAGAAGAAGAAGAAGAAGAAGAAGAAGAAGAAGAAGAAGAAGAAGAAGAAGAAGAAGAAGAAGAAGAAAAGTGCCTCTGGAATCGGAGTGGGCTCACTTGATGGCGAAAGACACAAGGAATATGGAAAGCTAATCCACATGCAAAAATCAAACCAGTACACTACAAGTTGTAGCACGTGCGAGCGCATAATAAGAATAACATTAATAATAATAATAATAATAATAATAATAATAATAATAATAATAATAATAATAATAATAATAATAATAATAACAATAATAATAATAATAAAATTAAAAATAATAATAATAATAATAAAATTAATAACAATAATAATAATAATAATAATAATAATAATAATAATAATAATAATAATAATAAGAAGAAGAAGAAGAAGAAGAAGAAGAAGAAGAAAATTAATAATAATAAATAATAATAATAATAAACTTAATAATAATAAAACTAATAATAATAATAATAATAATAATAATAATAATAATAATAATAATAATAGTAATAATAATAATAAATTGATGATGATAACGATGATGACTATCGTGTTCAGTTGAAATCAGGAGTGGGGGAATGAGTTGGGGGATTGGGGGGTGGGGGTTATGATATCTGATTGTGTGAGTTTACCATCTGTGGCACTTTAATGTTACCATCAACTAAGATAGAGAGTGATTGAGAGACACAATGATTAAATAGAATTAAATGATTGAGAGAGAGAGAGAGAGAGAGAGAGAGAGAGAGAGAATGACTGAATGAAAGAAAATGGTTGAGAGAAAGAGAGAGAGAGAGAGAGAGAGAGAGAGAGAGAGAGAGAGAGAGAATGATTAATAGAGACAATATTTGCGTGGTTGGAAGAAAGAAAGTGACTGAGAGACAAGGAGAAAGAATAACTGAGAAAGACAACATTTGAATGTAGAGAAAGAGAGAAAGAGAGAGAGAGAGAGAGAGAGAGAGAGAGAGAGAGAGAGAGAGAGAGAGAGAGAGAGAGAGACGGGGGGGGATTGAGATTAAATTCTTTAGAAAGACATAACGAATGATTGTGATAGAGACGGTAATTTATAATGCCCGAATGAGTGAGAGAACCCTAGAGAACAAGAGAAAGGTTGAGAAAAGAATCACCGAGAGTGACAGAGAGAGAAAATCGCTGAGAGAAAGACAGAAAATGAATGATTTAGAGAAAAAGAAAGAGGGCAATTAAATGAGAGAATAATCGAGCGAGATAGTGCGACAATTTGAGAGAGAGATAGAGAGCCCAAAAGAATTACCAAGTCAGAGAGAGCGAACGAAAGACCAGAAGAGGGAGAGAGAGAGAGAAAGACTTCCGAGAAGGAGACGCAAATATAGCGAAGAGAGAGAGAGAGAGAGAGAGAGAGAGAGAGAGAGAGAGAGAGAGAGAGAGAAAGTAAAAGACTGACATAGACGTAGAAGGAAATTGAGCGAAGAGAGAGAGAGAGAGAGAGAGAGAGAGAGTAAAAGACTGACATAGAGGTAGAAGGAAATAGAGCGAAGAGAGAGAGAGAGAGAGAGAGAGAGAGAGAGAGAGAGAGAGTAAAAGACTGACATAGAGGTAGAAGGAAATTGAGCGAAGAGAGAGAGAGAGAGAGAGAGAGAGAGAGAGAGAGAGAGAGAGAGAGAGAGAGAGTAAAGACTGACATAGAGGTAGAAGGAAATTGAGCGAAGAGAGAGAGAGAGAGAGAGAGAGAGAGAGAGTAAAAGACTGACATAGAGGTAGAAGGAAATAGAGCGAAGAGAGAGAGAGAGAGAGAGAGAGAGAGAGAGAGCGTGTGCGAAAGAAATACTGAGAGAGAAAAAGGGAGAGGGGAAGAGAGAGAGTGAGAGAGAGAGAAAGATAGAGAGTGCATAAGAATTACCGAGAAAGAGAGAGAGTGTGAAAGAGTGAGATGGAGAAGAAATAGATTGAAGAAAGAAAGAAAGAAAGAAAGAGAGAGAGAGAGCGCTAAAGAATTACCGAGAGAGAGAAAGAGAGAGACAGTGAGCGTGCAAAAGAATAATCGAGTGTGAGAGAGCAAAAGAAAGACTAAGAGATCGAGAGAGAGAGAGAGATCGAGAGAGAGAGAGAGAGAGAGAGAGAGAGAGAGAAATATTTACCGAGAGGGAGAAGGAAATAGAGAGAAGAAAGAGAGAGAAATAGGATTGAAAGAGAGAGCACGCGTAAGAATGACCGAGAGAGAGAGAGAGAGAAAGAGAGAGAGTGCACGAAATAATAACCGAGAGAGAGAAAGAGAGAGTGCGCGAAAGAATTACCGAGAGAGAGAGAAAAAGAGAGAGAGAAAGAGAGAGCAAGAAAGAGAGAGAAAGAGAGAGATAGAGTGCGCGAAGAAATTACCAAGAGAGAGCAAAACAATTATAGAGAGAGTTTAGGGTACAAAAGACTGACCTAGTTGGAGAAGGAAAAAAAACGAATATAGAGGGAGAGATACAGAGAGAGAGAGAGAGAGAAATACTTACCGAGAGGGAGAAGGAAATAGAGAGAAGAAAGAGAGAGAGAGAGAGAACGGGGACTGAAAGAGAGAGCACGCATAAGAATAACCGCGAGAGAGAGAGAGACAGAGAGAGACAGAGAGAGAGAGTGCGCGAAATAATAACCGAGAGAGAGAAAGAGAGAGTGCGCGAAAGAATTACAGAGAGAGAGAGAGAGGAAGAGAGAGAAGGAGAGAGAGAAAGAGAGAGAGAAAGAGGGAGAAGGAGAGAGAGAGAAAGAGAGAGAGAGAGTGCGCGAAAGAATTATCAAGAGAGAGAGAAGGAATGACAGGGAGAGTTTAAGGTGCAAAAGACTGACCTAGTGGGAGAAATAAATAAAACGAATATAGAGAGATACACACACACACACACACACACACACACACACACACACAGAGAGAGAGAGAGAAGGGGGGGGGGGTAAATGCGTGAAAGAATTACCGAGAGAGGTAGAGAGAGAATAGCTGAGAGACAGACAAAACAATTATTGAGAAAGAATGGTTGAGAACGAGAGAGAGAGACAAAGAGAGAGAGATGGAAAGAGAGAGAGAGAGAGAGAGGGGGAGAGAGAGAGAGGAGAGAGAGAGAGAGAGAGAGAGGGGGGTAATGCGTGAAAGAATTACCGAGAGAGGTAGAGAGAGAATAGCTGAGAGACAGACAAAACAATTATTGAGAAAGAATGGTTGAGAACGAGAGAGAGAGACAAAGAGAGAGAGATAGAAAGAGAGAGAGAGAGAGAGGGGGGGGGGAGAGAGAGAGAGAGAGATAAAGCGACAGAAAGAGACAACAATCATATACTTTTCCACAGCATTATTCCCTACAAATATGATCCAGCCATGCATGCCGTATGATATTTGAAGCCCGGCACCAAATTACCGCTCCTCTCGCTTGCTCTCTGTGCCCCCTACTAGCAGAAATGACCTGATATAAAGAATACAATTCCCTTGTAATATCATTTCCGATTAGCTGGGAGATGGAGTCTCAAAACACAAGTCCCTTTTATGACGTCATTGATTTCTACCTGTTAATCTCGAGTGGTCCTAGTCAGACAGAATAGACCACACACACGCACTCACAAAAACGCACATGACTATTCTCCCCAGACAAATAAACACACACAAGTTGTGTCTAATGCTAGTTAGTGTTCATGTCGGACGGACGGTCGGACGGACGGTCGGACGGAATGACAGACAGATAGATAGATAGATAGATAGATAGATAGATAGATAGATAGACAGACAGACAGACAGACAGACAGACAGACAGACAGACAGACAGACAGACAGACAGACAGACAGACAGACAGACAGACAGACAGACAGACAGACGGAAGGACGGACGGACGGACAGACAGACAGACAGACAGACAGACAGACAGACAGACAGACAGACAGACAGACAGACAGACAGACAGACAGACAGACAAGAAGAATTTGCACAAATCACATGTCCATTACTTTTTTGGGACAATAATCGCCTCCGAGAAAGTTCCAATATTTTCATGAACACAAGAATTCCATTTATGCGTTAAGACCACTAAATGAAAGTTCGTGTTTCCCTCTGCTAACCACAAACCGACACTCTTTTTTTTGAAAACTATCACTATCCTGTTGCTTGCAGAGCACATTCAGTTACAACAACGTGGCTTTTGAGGGCGAGATCATAACAGAACCTAGCAAGCGAGCAAGCCTGGCTGAGGTCGTGAGTAAGTCTGTGTGTTCAGTTTAGTGTGTCGTCGGGAGAGTCTTATAGCTGATTCCAAAATACATTTTTAGGGTTACTGCTGCAACTATTACTACTACTACTGCTGCTGCTACTACTACTACTACTACTACTACTACTACTACTACTACTACTACTACTACTACTACAACTACTATTACTACTACTACTGCTGCTGCTACTACTACTACTACTACTACTGCTACTACTACTACTACTACTACTACTACTACTACTACTACTACTACTACTACTACTACTGCTACTACTACTACTGCTACTACTACTGCTACTACTACTACTACTACTACTACTACTACTACTACTACTACTACTACTACTACTACTACTACTACTACTAGATTGTGTTGTAGATTTTTAAAATAATTTAATATCTACCATTAAGTGTTTGTTCTTTAGTATTGGTGCCATTTTCTCAATGAGTTGATTTGCCTTATTGCATATGTTTTCGATCTAGTCTTCTGATTTGCCGTTTGATATTATACTTCCTAAGTACAGGGTGTATGTTTAATAGCTGGGCACTATTTGAAAATATTGCCAGTAAAAGTATTTTATTTACCTATTATGTGGCATGAACTTTACAGAGGGTGAATACAAAACTTGGACCGGCAATATTTTCAAACACTGCACAGTCATTAAAAATATATCCTATACTTGAAGCTCTTTATTTGTTTCCGGATATGTTCTTTTAGATGAATCTTTGTTGTATTTTTCTCTTTTGGTTATGTTCATTACCTCTGTTTTTATCATCACGTGTCACGCCGGTAAGCGCAGACGGTCATTTTTCACCATCTTACACGATCACCAGAGTCGTGGATCAGTTCTGTGTTCTTGTCCCAACAAAGCCATGTGGTCAAACCATCCAGGTGTTTACTTCTCCGACTTCACCCTGTACCTTTCCCCTCAATCTTGCCAGTTGTCACCAAGTTCTCTAAGTGTTCTCCGTTTTTTTTCCCCCGCGTTTCCATCCTGTTTCAGGATATTGCGGTCAACATCAGCATCTTTCAGCTGTATGTTGATTCCTAGGCTAGATTACGCTCATCAGCACGCCACGACTTTCTCCGTTTTACAGATGCTAATTTTTATGTTACATTTGATTCACACATCAATTCCTACAAGAATTCCCATTTAACACCTATGTCATCAATCCCTAGATCAAATCTTCGGATCATCTTTCAGGTAATTATGTGTCCTTCTAACCTCTGAATTGTTACGAACAAGTATTCTGCTCCATGAGCTGCCGTCATTTATCCTGTACCCACTTTTCCAGAACGATCCCCGATCTTATCTAATACTTCCAACAACTGCTCCATTTCCTGTCCATAATCTTGGTCTCTGTCTATAACTTTCTTCTTGATACATTGTCTCCCTTTATTTCTTTTGCTCTATGGTTTCCAGTAGAAGGACGTTCTAGATACACAATTAGGTTTTCTTTCCCTAGATCAAATCATGAGACACAGTGCGGTAGTGGAGATGGATGAAGACAACAGCCATCCTTACGGTCGCGACAACAGCCTGACGGATCTCATGACCGGCAAACACAGGGACAGCTATAAGATGGATGCTGGCAAAATGATTGTTTGGCTAGCGCTGGCAATCATGATTGTCAGTCTGGCAGGCGGGATCATCTTCATGTCTGGTAGGTAGCCATCATGTAGTATATACTTCGTTCAGTTAGCTGGTGTCGTGAGCAAACATTCTACTTCAGGTGATACTTGTTGATTGCTTGGTTGGTTTCTGGAAGATTCTCAGGATAGCCGAGTTGAGTCTCATAAGTTCCGGGCTTTGATATCCAATTTTCTGAGTCAAGAAATGAGCTTTGGCTATGAATGAATGAATGAATGAATGAATGAATGAATGAATGAATGAATGAATGAATGAGTCAATCAATCAATCATGTGCCGTCTCCACAACGAAAGTTGGCTGCAATGGATCTCTAACACTGTCTGTCTCTTGCCCTGACAGTACATTCTGTCAGCTGCAATGGATCTCTAACACTGTCTGTCTCTTGCCCTGACTGTACATTCTGTCAGACTGCTGTTTGTCCATCCCTTGATGTTGCCTTTGGACTTGTACCATTTTCTGCCTCTTGCTCGTTTGCCTTAAACCTTGCCATCCAGTATGGTTTTTATAGAATGTTATGCTTTTCAATAGGCTGAAAAATTTCACTTGCCTCTTTTATATTTCTTTCATCAGTTCTCTTTTTAATACCATTATTTTTCTAGAACATACGCATTTGGTTTTGTTTCCATGAAATACGACGTATTCGTCTGTATATCCACTTCTTTAGGGTATCTATTCGACTTTCTAACTGATTATTCTATGTCCAGGCTTTTGCGCCATATTGTACTGTTGAATACATTTGACAATTCCCATTTTTATTGTATTGTTAATTTCTCCTACTCTCTCTCCAACTCTCTCTCCCACCCTCTCTCCCACTCTCTCCCACTCTCTCCCACTCACTCTCTCACACACACACTCTCCCACTCTCCCTCACACATTCTCTCTATCTCCCCCACTCTCTCTATCTCCCCCACTCTCTCTATCTTTCTCCCACTCTCTCTCTCTCTCACTGTCTCTCTCTCCCACTATCTCTCACTCTCTCTCCCACTCTCTCTCCCTCTCTCTCCCTCTTTCTCTCTCACTATCGTCCTCTCTCTTTCTCTCTCACTCTCCCTCACTCTCTCCACGGGACTGAGCTGCAGAACTCCTCTCCAGGCCTCTCCAGGCTGTCAAACATCCACGCCTGATACTTCCCGCATACGCCCCATGTCTTGTCTATACTATTCTTCTCTGTCTATCATTTTCTTAAATTTAAAACAAAGTTTTCCCTGACTGAATTTAAACGCTAAAGCCACAAACAATACATTGCACAATGTCATGCCTGACATATTTCGCTGCATCTCGAAAGATTTATACTGCAGAGTTAAATATCATGTGAAGTGAATCAATTAATAATGCTTTGATAGAAAAACTAAATACATAGCCTCTGATATTGTTCGAATGTTGAGTATCTTATCCCCACGGAAGTATAAGATGCAAAAGGAAGTTTTCTGTTTGCATAGCAACAGCTGGAATCGCATAATCGATAATGCTTGAATATATTTGAGTAAATATGGAATCCCACATATCGCGTTAAAAAAACAGCCGCATGCGATTAGGAAGTAGACTGTCGTGCGCTGGTTTTCATTCAATGGTCCAGAAAGCAATGGCAAACTACTGAACATAGGCTTACCGGGAGATCACAAAGAACCAAATGGATGTTGGGTTGACAGCGACGTCCTGCAATGGATATGCAACTAACTCTCATATTTGAGCAATCGATTATTATTCGTCGAATATAGCACACGAAATGCGTTCTCTGTATTAACTGGTTGATTGAATATAAGCAAATGTTATCTCTATTTCGTTTTCCCTGCAAATGCGTTCTCTTTATAAACTCTATGATTGAATATAAACAAATGTTATCTCTGTTTCGTTTATAAAACAAACGCATATCCGGCAAAAAGAAATCACAGTGTACAAATAATAATTATAATAATAAAAACGTACAAATAAGATCAAAAATAAGTTAGACCTCAACACAATGAATCGACCTCTCTTTCTCAGTGATCCACACCAGGAAAAACACAATCAAATCTAAAGAAAAACCTGCAATCAGAAAATTTAATTAAAATTAAAACGTACAACGTAAACAGGAAAAGTATTGGTATCAAACGTTGTTAGGTCATTTCACGTTCTCCATTTCTAGGAAAGCTGTGCAGAAGTTTAGTTGAGAAAGGGGTCAAATAAGAAAATGTGGAGCCGACGTTGTGCAAACAGTTAGTTATGGATATATAAAGGGGATTTTCAGAAATGTAGAAGATATAAATTTAATCAGCATTGGAGGAAGAAACATTAATAACATCAGATATGCAGATGATACAGTATTCATTGCAGACAATAAGCAGCATCTGCAACAATTAGTAGATGCAGTTGTTGCACACAGTGAACAACTGGGGTTAGAATTAAATTGTAAAACGACACAGGTTACGGTCGTCACTAGGAAGAACGAAATACCACAATCTAATATACAAGTTAATTGGAATATTCTTCAACAAGTGAATCGGTACAATTATCTCGGAACAGTTATAACATCTGATGGGACATGCTTTGAAGAGATTAGAGCAAGAATCGCCATGGCGAAAGTAGCCTTTAGCAAGATGAAAAACATACTGAGCAATAAAAAGATGTCAATTCAAACGAGAAAAAAGAGTGTTGAGATGCTACATGGAGCCTGTTCTTTTGTATGGATATGAACTTGGACAATGAGCAGTCAAGCTTAAAAACATCTGATGGCTGCAGAAATGTGGTTTCTGAGGAAAATGCAAAGAATACCATGGACAGACAGAAAAACCAATGACCAAGTACTATAGCAGACAAATAACAATCGTAAATTGATGACAGAAATTAGACGTAGACAGTCAACAACTTTTGGACATGTTATGAGAAGACCAAGCACTAATAGCAAAATCAGAAGCTGAATTACAAGACCACATGAATAGTCTAAACGAAATGTGTAGGGAACATAACATGAAAATTAGCACAAGCAAAACAGAGGTAATGACTATAACTAAAGAAGAACAAACAGCAACAATTCACCTAAACGAACATCCCTTGAAACAAGTAAAGAGCTTCAAGTACCTAGGAAGTATAATATCATCAAATGGCAGATCAGAAGACGAGATCGAAAATAGGTGCAATAAGGCAAATCAACTCATTGGACAAATGGCACCAATACTAAAGAACAAACATGTATCAATAACTACTAAGAAAGCACTTTACAACACAATCTTCCTACCAACTCTCTGCTACCAATGCCAAACCTGGACAATGACAGAAAAAGAGAAAAGAAAAATCGCAAGAACAGAAATGAGGTTTCTGAGAAGAATACTCAACGTGTCAAGAAGAGATAAGATCAGAAATGAAGAAATCAGGACTAAAGTAGGGGTTAAAGCTGCTCTGGATTTTATTAGAAAGCAGCAAGTCAAATGGTTTGGCCATGCAAGTAGGCTACCAGTCAACAGCATGCCACAACAAGCAATGATGTACAGACCAGATGGAAACAGAGGAAGAGGCCGACCACGTAAACGTTGGACTGAGGGAATAACAGAATCCATGGGAATGTCGATATACGAAGCCATAACCGGGCACTCTCACGAAGTTTATACTTCACCTCGACACCGCAAGGTACAAGAGGAACATGATGAGAGAGAGAGAGAGATGAGAAGAAATGGATTGTAGAACTTAGTGACAACTGGCAAGATCGAAGAGAACTGACCAAGGGAAAGACCGAGAAGTAAATACCTGTATGGCTTTTCCACATGGCATGGACGAGACAGGAACACTGAGCTGATCCACGGCTCTGGTGATCGAGTGAGTCATGACCGCTCACGCTTTCCGGTATGGCACATGATTGATTGATATAGAGGGGAGTCAGCAGAGTGATATAGTGGCATCTATAACAGTATTGATTCCAGCTGGATGGTTGCATCCCAAAGAGTTGATTAACTGGCTCTCGATTTAAAGACTACTTAAGCTGTTAGAGTAACATGGCTTTAATGCTGTGATGACTCCATTGGGATCAAAAGAATTTAAACGGTTAGATACAGACTTGTCGGAGTGTCGATAATATCCCTAAGGTGTTCCCTAAAGCGATCGGTAGGCGTCTACAGGTCTGTGTAATGTATTTTACGCTATATCGTTTGCAAATAATAACGTATTAAGGTTGCGGGATTCGCATGTGAACAATTCTTTCAAGGAAAATGTTCCTAAAGGGGATGTAATCATATATATCGAAGTCTAAATGAACGCGGAATCGAAACAAAAACTGAAAGAAAAAAAAAGCTGATGAAAGAGATACGAAAAGAGACAGATAAAATAATTATATTTTACCACCAAATTACCAGACATAACCATTGACCATTGGCACCCTGCCATCTTGACAGACAATAGTTTGTGCTTCAGAAAGGCTTAATAACTACAACCCGGTAGCGAATGTGACTGATAAGGCCAATTTACGCTGTAAATGTTCGTCCACAACGGATGCATGTGAACACATGGTCATTTACACCATCACGCACCATCTTACGCCTCATACGATCAGTGTGTGACCTATCTGCAATCATTTTCTCCTTTGTCTTTATTCCATTTCTGATATGTGCCCTCCATGCAATAAGTTCAGTGGCGACTTGCTCCCAATGTGCATTATCAATGCCTGTATCAATCATGTCTCGCTTACACACATCTTTGTATCGCAGTAGAAGCCGACCCTGAGATCTCTTACCCGTCTGTAATTCACCACACACAAAAAAAGATGTCCTTTTGTACTCTACCATCATCCATCCACCTAACGTGTCCTATCTATCTAAGTCTGTGAAGACTGAGCATGGAACAAACTGTCACACAACCTGATCTTTCCAAACATTCAGTATTCGTGATCTTGTCTTGCCAATTAATGCCAAGTATTCTTCGCAGACGCCGCATATGAAAGCTGTTTAAACGTTTCTCTTGGTGTGAGTAAGTTGACCAGGCTTCACTGCCATAAAGAAGAGTATTAAAGACACAGGCTTGATAAACAAGTACTTTTGTTTTGGCAATAAGATTCCTGTTCTCCCACACTCTTTTTGTTAACCAGTTCATTGTTGTTGCTGCCTTACCGATCCTGATGTTGATTTCCTGATCTAGGGATAAATTGCTATTTACCTCTGATCCTTGATATGTGAAATGTTTCACTATCTCCAGTTCGTCCTCGTCAATAAAGAATGATGGTATCCCATGTGCACCTTGTGACATAATCTGTGTCTTCTTTTTGCTATTTGCTAAACCAAATTCAGAACAATCATTGGACAATGCAGATAGTAGACATTATAATTCTTCCTCAGAGTGTGTCGTAACTGCATCATCATCTGCAAAAAGCAACTCTCTGTTCAGTACTCTCCTAATTTTTGCCTTGACCTTCAATCTCTAAGCATTGTAGAGGCCGCCATCTGAGCGTGAGTGAATGTATATACCACCATCCTGATCACGAAAGGCATATTTCAGTAGAAGTAAAAAGTATATTCCAAAGAGGGTGAAAGCAAGTACACAACCTTGCTTAACTCTACTCTTGATTTCAAACTCTTTAGAAGTTGCACCATCAAACTTGATTATACCCTTCATGCCTGTGTGGAAGGATTCCACAATGGACAGAAGAGTTGGTGGGCAGCCAATCTTCTTTAGTGCCTTGAACAGACCCTCACGACTGATCAAATCCAATGCCTTTGGGAGGTCGATGAAGGCAATAAACAGCGGTTGATTCTGTTCACTGCATTTTCCTTGCTTTATCGCACTGAAAATATCATATCAATGCCAGACCGGTTCTGTCGGAAGCCGCACTGTGATTCGGGATAGACTTGATCTCTCAGGACTTTAAGGTTGCGCAGAACAATTCTGTCAAATACTTTTCCAACAATACACAGAAGTGAGATACCCCTATAGTTGTTGCAGTCGCTCCGATCGCTCTTATTCTTGTACAGTGTTATGATGCTTGAATCTTTGAAATCCTGTGGGACTTGTCCTTCTCACCAGCATAGCTCTATTAGCTGGTGGATCTGTAGAGTGAGTGTGTCTTGCCCACTCCTGATAACCTCTATTGGAATATAATTCTTGTCTAGAGCCTTGCAAGATGCAAGTTTATTTATAGCACACTTAACTTCTGTTATGGTGGGAATGTGCGTCAAGGTGGTCAAGAGTTGGCAGGGCCTCTATGGCGTTGAGGGCATCATCCGCTAGTTTGGTCTCACTTGAGTATAGCTCCAAATAGTGCTCTACCCATCTGTCCATCTGCTGTTTCTTATCAGTGATTTCTCCAGTCAAGGTATTCAGTGGTGCACTTCTTTTGGTAATTGGACCACAGGTTTTCTTTATCCCTTCATACATGCTTCTGATATTTCCTTTATCACTTGCATTTTGAATAAACTGACATAACTTGATCCAATAGTCATTTACACACTGCCTGGCAGTCTTTTGCACACCCTTCCTAGCTTGTTAGCTCACTGAGAGTGTTACGCGTTGTTCTTTCCTTGTTTCTTAAGAGAGATATCTTCTTTTTATCAATCAAGGGCTGCAGTGTCTGGCTGTTTGTCGCAAACCAGTCCTGCCTCTTATGATCCACAGTGCCGTAAACCCCTACCGCTGTTTTATAAAGAAATTCCTTAAGTTTATCGCTCTTTTCACTTGCTGTACAATTTTCCGATGTATCTTTGAAAGCATCTTCAAGTTGCTGCTGGAACTCAAAGCACTTATCAGGATCGTGGGTGTTAATAACATTAATCATGGGGCTAGATTTGTGTTTAGCTGTGTAAATTCTATTTGTTCTCAATCTAATCCTTGTAACAACCAAAGAAAAATCCGTATCTCAGTCAGCACTGCGGTAACTTCGAGTTAATGCCGTTGTCTCCGTGTGATTATGAAATCCAGCTGATGCCAATGGCCGGATCTACCTTATGCAGCTCTTTTGTTTTAAAAAAAGGAGTGTGTAATACATAGGTCATTTCTGGTGCAATGCTCCAGCAGCCTTTGCCCATTATCATTCATGCGATCGATGTTGTATTTTCGAAGGCACACTGGCCATGACCTCGAGTCCTTGCTCACACGAGAATTGAAATCACCGAGCATATAAATGTAGTCAGATTTTGGAACTGCCTTGATCACAGTCTAACGCCTGATAGAACAAATCCTTCACATCATTTGAAGAAGTGAGTGTCGGAGCATATGCAGTGATAATGATGCCAAAACCACGAGAGGTTGCCAAGCACAGGGATAATTGTCTTTTATTACCTCCAGCTGGAATTTCAATCATTCCCAGTAGCGAATTCTTCACTGCAAAGTCCACACCATGTTGCCTTTTTTCTGCCTGCCCTCTATTCCCCCCCCCCCCCAAAAAAAAGGAAAAAAGGAATAATTGTTTTCCCTAGTGACCCTTTCTCAGCGAGGCGAGTCTCCTGCAGGCCAGCAATACCAATGTTAAGACGATTGAGTGCGGCATCAATCACAGCCGTTTTTCTCACATCATCAATATTGGTCAAGTCAGTGCAACATCCTGGACACATGGTTCTTACGTTCCAGGTTGCAAGCTGTAGCTTGTGGTTTCTAATTTTCTTTTTAGTAGTGCTTGGTGCATTTTTTTTACAGCCTGCGATTCAGATTTTGTCCTAACCCCAAATACCCCTTGAAGCAGGCACCCAACTGGCCGGAGGCCGCTCAGCTTGAGGCGGGCGGTAGCTGATCAGTGACACCTGTAGGTGTCTCCCACCGTCATGGCACCCCATGTCTACGCCAATTGACAAGGATTTATAACCCGTAAATGCTACCTCTCGCTTTGAATCCGAGACCGGTTAATACCTGGAATGGAGTTATACTTCTCCATAGCACAAAGCCTGGGCTAAATTATAGAGTCCGCGTGTTGCCCATGCAGCATGATCCCTCTCTCGGCCTGCCTAGTTTACTCCAGAGGAAAGGTACACCAATACACCTGGAACAAGACGAGCTGCAGAAGTTGCCGGATCAGTAAAGCAATGCTGTAACCGTCCGCCTGTCGGAACTTCGATTCGAGACCAGTTGCCAAGCAAGGCTTACGGCCTGATATGCCCTGCCATGACATTTTGTCTTTAGGATGCATTTCCACGCACCAGGATAAGGCTTGTACCCTCCCAATTGCGCTCTTCCACCCGAAGCCGTTGGCACAATGTGGGGTGTCGTGTTTGGTAAGAGCCGCCCAACATTCGGCGCTAACACAAAGCAGGTAGTACCCGTGAGCTGTTGGTATCATGTGGAATGCCTTTGCATCTGCCCGAGGTTGTTTGTCTTGTGAACTACATGGTCGGAAAAATAGCGATCACCGTCTACTGTCATACGATAGCTCAGTCATCTAACTAAGACCTGACACAAAAGTCAAAGCACTCTTATAGAAACTATCTAGTCTGGAGTGAACAATTAAAGGCTAGCGGGCAAGAGGTAGGCAGGAATACAAGTAAAATAAAATCTTTAACACATGTGTTTTAACGGTAACAAATATCAATTTCATTGCACAGGGTGTTATCCCAGTCGGGTGTGTTCCTTTCCATAGAGAGGTTTGCCTAAAGCTTCGCACGGAGCACAAACACTGTAACGGCTGCCACTACTCCCAGGGTACTCTGAAAAGAATGCACCAGTAAACCGAATGGCGCAGACTGAGAATGAACTGGCGAGCTTCGCAGTACGATGCAGCTGTTAGACCACTTGGTCACGGTGACCTCTGAGGTGCAAAACTAGGTGTGCTGTGCTTCAATCTAAAGAGGAAAGACGACGACGACGACGAAGAAGAAGGAGATGAAGAAGAAGAAGAAGATGAAGAAGAAGAAGAAGAAGAAGAAGAAGAAGAAGAAGAAGAAGAAGAAGAAGAAGAAGAAGAAGAAGAAGAAGAAGAAGAAGAAGAAGATTTGTTTTATTCCTTTGTATTTCGCACACGCAAAATCAAAAGTATGCCTGAGACGCCGTGAGGAATGACTATTTGATGAAATATTGAAGTGTTTTATGATTATGTTATTATTTTCTCGTTATTGTTATTGTTTTGCACAAATCCAGACTGCATCCAGCAAAAATTGAATAATGATTAGTTGTTGGAGAACTTCCGGCCCGGAATTTTCATTTCCGGCCGACAAGTGACCGTAGTCAGGATAAGTGACTTTTGAATCTAATTACCGTTTCTGAATCTGTTCTTCTTAAATGTCTGTCTGTCTGTCTTTCGGTCGGTTGATCGGTCGGTCGGTCGGTCCGGTCGTCCGGTCGGTCTGTCCGGTCTGTCTGTCCGTCCGTCCGTCTGTCCGTCTGTCCGTCCTGTCCGTCTGTCTGTCTGTCCGTCTGTCCGTCTGTCCGTCTGTCTGTCTGTCTGTCTGTCTGTCTGTCTGTCTGTCTGTCTGTCTGTCTGTCTGTCTGTCCGTCCGTCCGTCCGTCAGTCCGTCCGTCCGTCTGTCCGTCCTGTCTGTCCGTCTGTCCGTCCGTCTGTCTGTCTGTCTGTCTGTCTGTCTGTCCGTCTGTCCGTCCGACCGTCTGTCTGTCTGTCTGTCTGTCTGTCTGTCTGTCTGTCTGTTGATCGCTCTCTCCGTACAAACCTAAATATGCTCTGTTGACGTTGTTGTTTTGTTTGGTATATTTGCCAACCACCGCCTTCATGCCTGCAAGTTCCTACCTGCTTAATATTCTGTCAACCTCTCTCCGTCTGTGGTCGACTTTCTACCAGTATATAAGCCTACCCTACCTGTGAAAACAGTACGACATTAGATGATACATCAGTCAGTCAGTCAGTCAGTCAGTCGCCGTTCCAGTTTCACGGTAAAGGGTTGCCCCATAATGCTCCATTCCTGTACTAGTGAATATCAAACAAAATGTTCCTCACTGCCCTATGTGAAAAGTGGAACAGATAGGAGTCTCGATAAACCAACAGCCCGCACAGGCAGACTGTCACATTGTGCATAATGCCGCTGCCAGATTGCCAATACAAAAGTCCGCAACGAAAAATACAGTTCATCGTCGATGGAAGCGGCAGTCACCAAAACACCAGCAGCCAGACTAAGTCAAACCCCAGTTATTTTAGCAACCGACGGACGCTATTTTTTCCGAACATGTAGTTTACGAGACAAACAGCCTCGGGCAGATGCAAAGGCATTCCACATGACATCAACGGCTCACAGTGTCGATCCACGCACTCAACTCGGTAGCAGGGCGACGGAACCATGCACAACCAGTCCAGCAAGAGGAAACTGCCTAAGAAAACCGCAACCACAAGCATAAACATTCCACAGGTCTTAACAGCTCACCGCCTAACCTCCATGTTGGACCGGAAATCGCGAGATAGACATTGAACACTGAACAATTCGTTGAAGCCTCTTCACCTCAATCTCCCAACATATCCCAAAACAGTTAAAATAACATCAAAAGTCAAATTCCCAAAGGTCAACTATTCCACATTCCATTTAATCACAGCAAACGGTTTCACATTTCACACAATCAGATATCAGAACCTGGTGTCTACCAGTTGTCTGTCCTGACCCATATTTGATTATTCCCATGGGGCTGACAAGGGCATTTCAGAACTGCGGTTTCCACGCGGCAAGGGAGATGTTCACCTCATGCCCAACGGTTACTTCGCTAAACGGTTAGCTAATTAGTTAGTCGACAGATCATCATCATTGCACATCGAACCATTCAGCCCATAAGTACTCGGATCCCCTCCTCAATAAATCAGGCAGCGTGCAGCGACTAACGACAACAGTTCTGTGTTGGTAGGGATAGTGAAAGCAGTTTTATAATCTCAATATATCGGTTCTATGCCAGTCTAAGACTATTTGGGAACAGATTGCGTTGTGCTGGTTGTAAAACTGGTATGAGCGTCGGTCGCTCAGAAAGCAATGGCAAACTTCAAAATTGTGCATATCTTGTGTGTGATTTCGCGATCAAACCACGTTGGTTTTCAAGGCAGTATTAAGTTCAGTAACTTGTCATCAGCCGGCTCCGTAACGAAGGGGTTTAGGACGCAGTTCATAATCCCGCGTACCCACGTTCGAAACACAGTTATGTTAGGATTTTATGAAATGGTAGGGGTGCCAGTTGCCAAATATTATTCCATGGCATAGTTTAGCTCATTTTATCTAGGTTGTATTTCCCTCAATAACGAATGTGAATTGAACAGCAGAACTATTACAAATTGTTCATGAACAACGCCGACACGCAGACCATATTTTGAGTCTGTATTGAAGCACTGTACTTTATACAACATGCAGAGAACTCCACATGAACTCTCTACCTCGCATTACATTGTATCTCCTTCCAATCCCTCATTAAACAGCACAAAACTAAAGTCTAGCATGTCATTTCCCTAGGCTGTCACATTTATAGAACATCTTCTTACTTAAACTACTTACGCCACACTTGAAGCTTGTAACGTTATTCGTTGAATGACCTTTCGGTGACTCTGAAGCAACGGTCCATCAACTCTTCTTTTATCTTCTGCTTTCCGTGTTCTGTGCCGAATCTGTTTCTGTCCTCATTTCATCTCTGCTTCTTCTTGCATTTCTCTTGTCCATATATTCTTTGGATGTTCACTCCCTTTCGTCATTAGAATCCCAAGCTCTTGTCCCTTGATAACTCTGTGCCTTCCTCTCTTCCTGGATCATCCTCGCCGTCCCTTCTCTATGACGTTTTTGTATCACCAAGTCAAGTCTGGTGCGTTCAGTACGCTGTCTTCTTGTTTTTCCGATTATTCCATTCTGCGACACATGGCACCAGTCGTTCAGAAATCAATGGCAAACTACTTAAAGTAACCTTGCCCAGGAATCACGAAAAACCAAACAATTCTGGGGTTTACTGCTACATCCTGTAAAGGACATGCAACAACTTTTTTTAGTTTGTCATTCAGATCGCCTTGCGTTGGTTTTTTTAAGAAAATGGTATGAGTGCCGGTCGTTCAAAAAGCAATGACAGATTACTGAACGTGAACTTGCCAAGAGATCACAAACAGCCACAAAATTTTGGGGTTGACTGCGATGTCATGTAAAGGATATGCACAAAACTTGTTTTAAAAATTTTGTCATTGCTTTCTGAAAGAGAAGTCAACGTGTGCAAAGTCGTGAGCGTTAAATTGTCTAGAAAGACACAAACAGCTAATAAAAGCTGGGGCTGATTGCCACGTCATGTACAGGACGCCCACTTCCTGGCCTAGAGGTTAGCGACTTTTCTCCGTAATCTCGTATACTCTCGTAAGTAACGTGACAACGGTGAGAATCAGCAGTGATTTGAATCGCGTCGGTAACTTACGGGGTATGTAAGCCGGTCGCTGAGAAAGCAATGGCAAACTACTGAGCGTAATCTTGCCAAGAAATCAACAATCAGCTGAAAGATGCTGGTGTTGACAGCGATGTCCTGTAAAGGATATGCAAACAAACATGTACATGACAGGCAAAACGTATTTAGGAATATCTGTAGCGAAGTGGTTACGTTGCCTGCTTTTCGCTTCGAAGCTTGTGGGTTCGATTCCGGACTTACACATTCGGGTCTCGTGTTCAAGATTCTCGGGAACTCCTGGGGCTCATCGCTAGAATTAGGGAGTTCGTGCTTTGTGCGACGATTTCGGTAGGCCACCCTGGGGAAAGAGACCGAGCTTTATGGAATAAAACCCGGTGCAAGGATGTAGACCCTCCTGTCTTTTAGTTTAGTTTAGTTTAGTTTAGTTTAGTTTAGTTTAGTTCAGTCGACGGATCAACATCACGGCACACTGGTGTAACCTATAATTGCTCCGTTCTACTCCTAACTCAAGCCTGAGTCCGGAGAAACCTAGCTCAGTGCCCGAACTCCGTAGCACCGGGGAGGATTCTGAAATACTTTGGGTAGATTTTTAACTCGAAATATTACCCGGGCAGCGCCGTTAGGCTACTCTTTTTCGATTTCCAACTGCCAAGGGATTTTTACGTGCGCAACAATACACACGGGCGTCCGATCTCACTACCCAGTTACCAGGGGAAATTTTGTTACTAGATGTCCACGTGAAAAATGCCGGCCCTCACCGGGGCTTGAACCCGGGACCTCCAGCACTCGAGGCGGAAACCATACGTAGAGACCACTCAGCCCCCCCCCCCACCCCCCCCCCCCCCCCACCACTCTTGTCCTTTTAAACACGTTTAAAAAGTATCCACTTGGCAAATACTTTCATTGAGTGGTAGGCTTTTTCGTATCTTAGACCATGTTGTTGCCTTGTGAGAATATCAATTCCTTTCCTCAACTCTTATTTCCCACAAAATTTGCAGGGACGAATATGCGTGGACACTACGGCCAAACTGACTAGACAAAATAATTATGTCACTGTCGAACACCAACTACTTTGTTTTTTTGTTTTGTTTTAGCATATCCTTTACAGGACTTAGCTGTCAACACCAGCATCTTTCAGCTGTATGTTGATCTCTTGGCAAGATTACGCTCAGTAGTTTGCCATTGCTTTCTGAGCGGCCGGCTCAGTATCCCGCAAGTCACGAGCGGGGGTCGAACCACCTCAGCTCTCGCTCCGCTACGAGACTCTGCGTGATAAACGGGATTACAGAGAGAAAGTGTTGTAACCCCACAGCCAGAGAGACCGGCTTACTACTTTGTTAGCTAGCAATAATATTAATCACTGTATCACCATACTTTCTTATCATCATCAAGTACCATGCCAGCTGGCGTAGACTTTCATGTCTCTCCACAGATCTCGGTCTTTGGTTTTAAGGATTAACTCTGCTGATGATATTTCCCCGACCGTTTCAATCCATCCAGCATCATTTCTCTTGTTCGGCCTCTGCCTCTCGTTCCCTCGATCTTTCCAGTCGTCACTATGTTCTCCAGTGCCTCTCTTCTCATCACTCTCCAGAACTTTTAGAGGACTTCCGAGCTGCTACAAATAGTGGACTTTCAAACCACCTCGTATATAACAGACAAATAACATCTGATGGTAGGTGCCTTGTTGAAATTCTAACAAAAATAGCTGTAGAGAAGGAATTGTTTTAGCTAGATAAAAATAACGCACTGACCAATACACAGTTGGCAATTGCGGTGAGAAAAATAACACATAAAATGAAGTAAGCAATATATAACGTTATCATCATCATCATCATCATCATCATCATCATCATCATCATCATCATCATCATCATCACCATCACCATCATCATCATCATCATCATCATCACCATCATCATCATCATCATCATCATCATCATCATTCAGTGCTTTGCCGGCTGGCGTGGAAGTCCATGCTTCTCCACAAATTGCTGTCTCCGACGGAATGGATCAATTCGTGTGTTGACTGCCTTCTGTGCCACGATACAAGACAATCAAGAATTTTCTCACGCTGTCTTCCTCTAATCTCTCTTCCTTAAATATTTCCGGTTGTCACATGATTTTCAAGTGTTGTTTTTTCATAATGTCGCCATAAAATGATGATTACTTATTTCTGATGTTTGTGATAAGTATGCTTTGCGAGTTAGCTTACCTCGGAATACCCAGATTGCTCATTTTGACTGTTACATTAACTTGTAGCATTCTTCTATAAAACCTCCAAGGCTTCCAGGGATGTTTTCGCCTGTTTACTAATTGTCCAGGACTCGCAGCCGTATGTTAAAATTGGGTATATGTAACATGCAAGAACCATCTTCCTAACTTTCCAGGACAGTGACTTATTGCACAAAATGTTCTTCATTTGATAGAATGTAGTATTTTCTTGTCCTATTCTGTTCTTTATCTCAGTGATGCATCTTCCATCTGATGTTATCCTGGTGCCTAGGTATCGAATTTCTGAACTTGCCCTAAAATAAAGTCATTTACTTCAATTGCACATTTTACACACAGATGGGTCGGTCGTCCGACATGTGAGAAGCTCATGGGCCTTTACAGCTCGGGCCGGAGGGAGAATTGTGAAGGAGGACTCTGGTGCTTTCACTGAAACCACAAGTAGCCTGACCATGGAAGTCATGGCAGTAAGTAAAGCAATATCATGGCTCGAGACACAGACATTCACTAGGGCTTGTTTCCTTAGCGACTCAATGAACATGATCAAGAGGATAGAGGAGGGGTCGATCCGAAGAGAGTGGTTGCTGCCTCTGAAGCGGTCTCGGCTGGCAAAGATTAGTTTCATCTTCGTGCCAGGTCATGCGGGAGTACAAGGAAATGAGCGGGCTGACAAGCTCGCAGGTGAGGCTACTGTGGAGGGCGGACGCGCCATGGACCAGGCTGACATTCTGAATGCTCTACGAGAAGTGAGACTTTTGCGAGAACCAAGTGATGACTGTGAATCTACAACAATGGCCAGACTGCGGGAGCAGCAAATTAAAAGAGGGGTGGCCAAACAAGAACACTACGCAGGAAGCCAAAGAAGATTGATAAACCAACACAGAACTGGCGTCGTTAGCCGCTACACGCTGCGGGATTTGCTGAGGAGGGGATCCGAGCACTTATGGACTGAATGGTTCGATGTGCAACGAGGATGATCTGTCGACTAACTAACTAAACTAACTAACTAATTGCACATTTACGCACAATCTGTTTCTTGGATATCACCATGGTTTCTGTAACGTGGAAGCGTTGCGTACACTGTATGCGACGAACAATACATTTTTGTTTATTTCCCCGCGTTTCCATCCTGTTTCAGGATATTGCGGTCAACACCAGCATCTTTCAGCTGTATGTTGATTCCTAGGCTAGATTACGCTCATCAGCACGCCACGACCTTCTGAGCGACCTGCTCCATACTCTCAGGGCCGAATGTAAGACGGGCCTGCGAGCCCAATTTGTTACCCTTTGAAAATAAAGTCTGTTCGTTCGTTCGTTCGATCGTTCGTTCTCATAAGTCACTGCCCCGACTCGAACCACTTCCAACTCTCGTGCGCTCACGCCAACCACGAGAGTATTCGGGGTTACGGAGAAAGCTGCTAACCCCTCGACATTTATTTTAGCATATCCTATTTACAGGACATCGCTGTCGACACCAGCATTTTACTGCTGTTGTTGATGTCTTGGCAAGTTTACGTTCAGTAATTTGCCATTGCTTTCTGAACGACTGGCTCCCATACCAACACGTTAACACCCAGCGCAACGCGATCTGCTACCAAATCGGTCGTAGCTGTGTTTCAAACTCGGGTAAGTGGGCTTACGAATCGCGTCCGTAAGGCCTTATCCACGGAGACCGGCTGCTCAGATATAGGGAGGCGATATCAATTAGGCAGTTCCAACCGGTTTTGTGCAAGCAGGAAGAGTTCATTCTAACTTTGAAATTACCGTTGGGATAACAGATGTCCCACATTCGAACAATATCTGTGACTATATGTTTATTTTATTTCGGCTAACGTATTATTCATTTATTTACTTCAGATGTTATATAACTCTGCAGTATGAACCTGACGAGATGTAGCAAAATATGTCAGGTAATAAATCGTGCAACACATTGTTTGTGGCTTCTATGTTTAAAATACAACCACTAAGTTTATAGCTGATGTCTTCTCCTGTACATTTTCAGAAACGTACAACATCAGTCACAGAGACGAAGACGACATCAAATCCAGATATGAGACGACAACTCTTGAACATCCCAAGTGAATGGCTACCCGTGGATGGTATACCCACACCCATAAACCTGGGGTAGTGTATCTGACATCTAGCCTACTCGGATATTTGCGAAAATCTTGGAGGACTTTGCGAACCTTGCAAACGTTAAAAATCCTTCAGAAGTTGGGAACAGAAAAGCGTATGCCGAATGCACCACTGTCAATTCAATAGGACAAAAATAGTATCCCCCCCCCCCCCCCCACACACACACATACAAACACCCACCCGCACACACAAAAGACAAATATAGCAAGTGTAATTCTTGTATATAACACAGTGTGCTTTAGTACAGGAGAGCTTGGCGTATGATACCACAACCTCAAGTCTGAGAATGGAGGTGGCGGCTGTTACTGCAGCTTTCCGCTGGTTGGAGAATAAAATATATACGCAAGTTATGATTGTAACTGATTCACAAAGCCTGCTGTCAAAGGTAAAGTGTGGCATGCTCCGTGCAGAATGACATGCATCTATTCAGAGGTCGCGGGTTGTGAACATTCGCTGGATCTTTTCTCCTGGACACTCTGATGTGGTTAAAAATGGACAGGCGGATAGATTGGCTGGTGCCGTATCATGAAGGGGTGATTATGCATGATAAGACAGATGTGGCGAAGGCCCTCTGGGAGCAAGTGAATAATGCAGAAGAACAGAAAGACTATCATAGTCTAGAGAGAATGTGGCATCAAGGGCTGGTCAGAGCATCAGGCTGGCAGTTTTCACTCAGAGGTAAAGGAAGGCGGACATATGATCACATTGCAACGGACTCTATTAGTATTGTAACTCCTCGCTGGCTATTGAAGATGTGCACTGAGCGCTTATGGGAATGCCCCGAAGTAATTATGTCGGTTTCTTGACTCAACTCAACTCTGTGCTTTTCGCCGGTGCTACGGATTTAGTGCACTGCGTCTGAGATTCTCAGTATGTGGTTTATGGGGAAAGACGAAGCACTTATAAATGTGTCGCTGTGTATTGACGGTGACCTGTATAAAAACACAAGAAAGTGTCTTCAATATGAAGTGTCATTTGATTAGTATTTGACTTGTGGTATCTAAGAAACAACATTATAGCACTTCGAAAAAAAAGATCGTAGATGCACCTTCTTATACAGCAAATGTCGTGAGGCTGAGTTGAGTCAAGTATCGTGATCCCAGCACTGGCAACATTCCCATGCGTGCTCCGTGCCCATCTATAACATTCAGCGATAAGTCCCAATACTAACGGTACTAGTAGCAGTCTGATTATGTATCTGTCAAGCCTTTCCTCAGAGTTTTGAGTCAGATCCTATGGTCACTCCCTGCAGTACTACTCTTAAATCCATAATGATCTACCCTTTCGTCTGCACTATACACGCGATTCCAAAGGGCTACGACCACTTCTGTATTACACCAATACCCCGCCAAGTAGTGCAGACCCAGCCAATCTGTCCTCTCCTCGTTTCCCACCACACCAGCATGTCCTGGGAGAAAAGTCAATAGATGCTCTCTATTATATTATGTTTTATTGTAGTAAGGTGTAAATACTGATCATTGCAATAATGTAAATACTGATCGTTCCAATACCACACAAGTTGTAGACACTTGGGATTCTTACGCTCGTACGTCCCTCCTTGCTGGGTCCACACTTCTTTCCACACTGCACAATATCGCACGCTTTTTGCAGGACTTTGTAATCAACTTCAATTCCAGGTTGATGTACTAGGCAATTTTACTATCAGTAGTTAGCCATTGCTTTCTGAGTGAGAAGTTAACCATGAAATCCAACCAGAAATTAGTCTCATGTGGGTAAAATAATTGACAAGAGAGGCGGCAATGGAAGACAGAATTTAAATGTGGATGAACGCTGAAACAGCTGGAAAACTAATATAAACAACTCCAACTTCATGACAATACCAAATGTCACCAAAGGTTAAGGATTATCATGGTCACTTTAGTCTGCTGTAATTCTTGTGTCTGATGAAATAGAAGAAGAGGAGGTGGAGGTGCAGGAGGAGCAGGAGGAGGAAGAGATGTAGATGAAGAAGAAGAAAAGAAGAAGAAGAAGAAGAAGAAGAAGAAGAAGAAGAAGAAGAAGAAGAAGAAGAAGAAAGAGGAGGAGGAAGAGGAGGGGAGGAGAAGGAGAAAGAGACGATAAGGAGGAGGAGGAGGAGGAGGAGGAGGAGGAGGAGGAGGAGGAGGAGGAGAGGAAGAAGAAGGTAAAAGGTAATACGTAAATAAAATTCTAGTTTTTGTGTGTGTGTGGTTTTCAAGCAAAATATGTTTTGTAAATTGCTCACATTCGTGAGGGAATCCCGGTAATCCACGCTCCATTACGGATAATTGGAGCTATCATCCGAGAACCAGGCCGGAAACGAGTCATCTGGTCAGAAATAGGCTACCGGAAATCCATAATTTTCCATGACATGCACAGGCTGAGTGGAAAAATGCATTCCTGTATATATTCTGTTCATTTTTAGCAATACTGACAATGAAATTATTTCTTGTGTACTTTCATACGCCACTATGAAGATTCTTATCACTGATGCAATGTACTGCCACATATAGTTTTCACTTAGTTTTTTTTTTTACATGTAACAATACTGTATAAATTTGATATGTTTTTAGAATAAATTACATTAATGGCTCACCTAACACTATTATTAATACAATGTAGATATTGTTTGTGAAGTCTCACTACACTGTGTATAACGAACAATTTTGAAAAATTAAATACGCGACGTCGTCAAAAATTTGCTAAAACTTAATTAAATTATTTACAATAATCACTGCTATGATGCTATGAGGAGCGTCTGGCCGAGTGGCTAGAACGTCGGACTCTCATTCGGAAGACCCGGGTTCGATCCGTCGGTAAGGCGTGGGATTTTTTTCTGTCGGGGGCAAAAAGAAAATCCTAAGCTGCACAGTTCGCGGCGACTGCACTAGCCAGGCAGCCTTAATTCCTCAGGCTCAAAGACCCCTCTGCCATTCACCGCAAGGTACTATATTGGCAGTAAATGACAGTTTACTGCTATGATCTAACGCTCTTTTGGGGAAGCTGGAAAGTACCAATGAAGTATTCATTACAATTTATTCAACAAATTTCTAACCGTAATGCGTTGAGGAGGTTTTTTTTTTTTTATCAGGAAATCTTGCTATAAAACTTTTAACAGCCATCCATATATATCGACCTTCATTTCGAAACACTTTAACAAACAAAAAATTCTTTCTTCCGTTGATAACACCATTCTGTTTGGAGTGCAAAGAATTACTCCAACAGACGACAGTACATTGCTTCACGATGGACTGTGGAGTACATTTTTATGACGTCATGTGCTTCATTTTT
The DNA here is from genome assembly GCA_014155875.1 of Cepaea nemoralis. Lineage (NCBI taxonomy): Eukaryota > Metazoa > Mollusca > Gastropoda > Stylommatophora > Helicidae > Cepaea > Cepaea nemoralis. Next base: position 261,988 of record JACEFZ010013057.1, read on the forward strand.
CAAAATTGTTGTGCATACAAAGTGTAGTGAAGCTTTACAAATACCCGGTATTGTGCTGTACAATTATGGGTTATTACTTATTTCACGCTTGCCCGCCGACCCGGTGTTCTTTGTGTTCAAATCCCCAATCCAGGCCGATATGTTTCTTTGACCTAGGCTGCTGGTTGATCTATAGTAAAAAGGGTACCATGAAACGTGTTGGGAAGGCAGGGCGCCCGGCATTTTATATTGTTTTATCCTGCAGCAGCTGTAACTTTTCTTATCTATTGATTCATCCATCATGTGCGATGCGGATAGGCGTAGTTGGTCATGTTTCGCCATCTCACTCGATCACCAGAGTCGTGGATCAGTTCTGTGTTCTGGTCTCGACCTTGCCACGTGGCGGTCCATGTATTTTCTTCTCTGCCCTCCCCTTGTTCTTTTCCCCACAATCTTGCCCGTTGTCACCAAGTTCTCAATTTATTTCTTCTCATAATGTGTACAAAATGTGTGACTGTCTACGTCCAATTTCTCTAATCAATTTACGGTTTTCAAGTGTTTCTTATAGGACTTGGTTATGGGTTTTTCTGTCGGTCCATGGTATCTTTGCATTTTCCTCAGAAATCACATTTCCGCAGCCATCAGTTGTTTTTCAGCCTGTCTGTGAATATACTCTACAATATAAATTCCTTTTGGATTTCATATGCAATTTCATTTAACCTCTATCGGTAATTAATATGCTATATAGTGTGAATAAATTCATTAGTGAATATACTATACTGTATGAACTCTTTCAGGAGTTAGAAAAAGTTAGTTGCATATCCTTTACAGGACGTAGCAGTCAACCCCAGTATTGTTTGTTGTTCGGGATTCCTGGGCAAGTTTACGTTCAGTAGTTTGCCATTGCTTTCCGAAAGACCGGCATCCAAACTATTTCATAAAAAAACAACGTAATCAGTCTGCTGCCAAATCACCTACAGCTGTGTTTCGAACGCGAATATGTGGGATTACGAACGACACTCGTATACCTTCGCCACGGAGCCGGGAGTTAAGATGCTATATAATGTGAAGACTTGCAACAGACCATACATTTACTGATTACTTCGCTGTGGTATAGTGTTTGTGCTCTCGCCAGCCAACTCAGTTGTCCATGTTCAATTCCCAGCCCAGGCTAAGTGTTTCCACTAGTGTGGTTCTGGGATCGACTCAGTCTCATCAAAGTGGGAACCAGAGAATTGTCTGCGAATTTTCGGTGAATTTTCTGATAAATCTTCTGTGAATTTTCTGTGAATCGATTATATGAATTTTCTAATAATTTTCTGTGAATATTCTGTGAAATTCTTAGCATTTTCTGTGAATTTTCTATAAATTTTGCTTGAATTGTGCGTAAAATTGTTGTGGTTGTTTTCGTAATTTTCTGTGAATTTTCTGTCAGTTGTCTGAGACTTGATTTTGAATTTCTGAGAATTTTCTGTGAACTTTCTGTGAATTTTCTTTGAAGTGTCTTGACAGGCAAATTTACGAGGACAGGAACTTGTTACCTCACGTCTGACATCCTGGTTTAGAATATGTGATGGCCCAACACTTGATATCCCTATAACAGCATCTGCGAAGGAACTACCTTTATATTTGACCTTACATTTTTACCTTTATATTATCCTTTCACCTTATCAGTTTTAATGTTTCCTCGTGCGTTGCACTTTTACTTTTCATGTTATACTTCTTTCTATTATGTAATATTCAAATATATATATATATATATATATATATATATATATATATATATATATATATATATATATATATATATATATATATATATATATATATATACTTATTATGTTATCCTTTTACCTTTTCTGTTTTACTTTTTCCTCAAGCGTTGTACTTTTAATTTTCATTTTATTATTATCCAGTGTTTGTCGGCTGACGTTGGCGATCATTCTTCTCCACAAATTACGATCTCCGACCACATGGATCAATTCGTGTGTTGACTCCCTTCAATGCCATGACACAAGACTGTCAAGATTCTTCTCACGCTGTCTTTATCTATCTCTTTTTCCTCAAATCTTTCCGGTTGTCAATACATATTCACTTAATGTCTTCTCATAACGTGGCCAAAAAACAAAACAAAAAATACGATGACTGCCTCTTTCTGATGTTTGTGTTAAATTGCCTTTGCGAGTCAGCTTCTCTTAAAACGTTTTGCCTACTCATTTAGGATGTCCAATTAATTGTCAACATTTTTCTATTAAACAACATCTCCAAGGCTTCCAGAGAATTGTCCGCCTGTTTACAAACTCTCCAGGATTCGCAGCCTGTTCAAACTGGTTCTATGTAACATGCAAGAACCCTTTTTTCTGACTTTCTAGGACAGTGCCTTATCCCAAAAAACGTTCTTCATTTGATAGAATGCAGTTTATGCTTGTCCTATTCTGCTCTTTATCTCAATGACGCATCTTCCATCTGATGTTATCCATGTGCCTAGATATCTGAATTTCTGCCCCAAAATAACGTCCTGCACTTTAATTGCACATTAAGGCACAATATGATTCTTTAATATCACCATAGCCTCTGTCTATTTATTATTCAAACTAGACCCATTCTTTCCCTTTCTACAACCACTGTATCTATACTTTCCTGTAGATCGTTCTGACTTGTTGCTATCAAGACGGTGTCGTCACATAACGTAAGTTATTTATATTATATCCACCAACCAGGATCCCTGACATATTTTCATTATATATTCACTGTACAAGGAAAACAAATCAGGAGGCAATACACAACCTTGTCTGACGCCCATTAATTATTATGTTATCCTTGTACCTGATCTGTTTTACCTTGTACCTTATCTGTTTTACCTTTTACCTTATCTGTTTTACCTTTTGTTCCCCAAACGTTATACTGCAGGGTCTATGGTGAAGTGGTTACGAAAGCAATTCGTAATCCCGCATTCCGCGTTCGAATCACAGCTGCGGGGATTTTGCAGACCACCTTGTTGAGTTTCGTAAAATTGTATGAGCATCGGTAGTTGACTGAAACGTCTTGTAAAGGGTATGCAAATAACTAAAGTTATACTTTTGTCTTTCATATTATACATTACACCTATTATTTTCCTTTTTATTTTATACTTTTATTTATTATGTTATATTTTTACCTTTCATGTGACACTTTTCTTAACTCTCTCAGGTTGTTATTTTAACATATTGTATCTAGTCATTTTTTTTAACTCCTTCGCGTCCTACAATGTCATTGTTTTAAAATCATCTAGACACACATCATCTAGAAACACAGTCATTTACTCGGGAATGAAAGAGTTAAAGTAACAGCTGCATGGGACAGAGTGGATTAATTGAGTTAGTGGGTAGAGGGTGTGCTTGCCAGCGCAGTGTTCTGGGATTAAATGTGTAGCAATGAGATGACTGAATTTTCCTTGCCCGAATAAGTACGGTTTACTAGTCGTACTTGATTCGTTCAATGGTTACCAAAACTTTTCAGAAATTTATAGGAGGGACTAGTCCCGGGGAAGCCAACTGGTTAACTCATTTAGTATTTATAAAGACACAATGCTTTACACCTCTGTGGCAGTATTTGCATATTGATTACCTTTACATACTGTATATTATTAGCATGTCATCTAGACTTGTATCACCAGTGAAGTAAATTGAGATGTTTTAGAATAAATGCACATATGGTCTACCGTACATCCTGTGTCAATTGTTAAATACAAACATAATATATTCTTAACTACAACTTATTTGTTGAATGTGATATCACACGAAGACTACTTAAATTGTTTAGTCGTCAGTGGGGGTCAGATACGAGCTCCGAGGACGGTCAACAATAAAAAAAAAATAGATAACATCTGTTGGATCCCCTCCTCCCCCCCCCCCCCTCCCGCAGGACATGCTGGCTTGGTGGGAAATGAACTGGCGAAAAGATTGGCTGAGTCTGGACCGCTGGGTGATGCATTGGTTCAACAGATTGGCTGAGTCTGGACCGCTGGGTGATGCATTGGTTCAACAGATTGGCTGAGTCTGCACCGCTGGGTGATGCATTGGTTCAACAGATTGGCTGAGACTGCACCGCTGGGTGATGAAATTGGCTGAGTCTGGACAGCTGGGTGATGCATTGGTTCAACAGATTGGCTGAGTCTGCACTGCTGGGTGATGAAATTGGCTGAGTCTGGACAGCTGGGTGATGCATTGGTTCAACAGATTGGCTGAGTCTGCACTGCTGGGTGATGCATTGGTTCAACAGATTGGCTGAGTCTGGACAGCTGGGTGATGCATTGGTTCAACAGATTGGCTGAGTCTGGACCGCTGGGTGATGAATTGGTTCAACAGATTGGCTGAGTCTGGACCTCTGGGTGATGCATTGGTTCAACAGATTGGCTGAATCTGCACCGCTGGGTGATGAGATTGGCTGAGTCTGGACAGCTGGGTGATGAGATTGGCTGAGTCTGGACAGCTGGGTGATGAGATTGGCTGAGTCTGGACAGCTGGGTGATGAGATTGGCTGAGTCTGGACAGCTGGGTGATGCATTGGTTCAACAGATTGGCTGAGTCTGCACTGCTGGGTGATGCATTGGTTCAACAGATTGGCTGAGTCTGGACAGCTGGGTGATGCATTGGTTCAACAGATTGGCTGAGTCTGGACAGCTGGGTGATGAGATTGGCTGAGTCTGGACAGCTGGGTGATGCATTGGTTCAACAGATTGGCTGAGTCTGGACAGCTGGGTGATGCATTGGTTCAACAGATTGGCTGAGTCTGGACAGCTGGGTGATGCATTGGTTCAACAGATTGGCTGAGTCTGCACTGCTGGGTGATGCATTGGTTCAACAGATTGGCTGAGTCTGGACAGCTGGGTGATGCATTGGTTCAACAGATTGGCTGAGTCTGCACTGCTGGGTGATGCATTGGTTCAACAGATTGGCTGAGTCTGGACAGCTGGGTGATGCATTGGTTCAACAGATTGGCTGAGTCTGCACTGCTGGGTGATGCATTGGTTCAACAGATTGGCTGAGTCTGGAAGCTGGGTGATGCAATTGCTTTGTTCAACAGATTGGCTGAGTCTGGACAGCTGGGGATGCATTGGTTCAACCGGATTGGCTGGGACTAGACAGTGGTGTTGATGCATTGGTTCAACAGATTGGCTGAGACTAGAAGCTGGTGAGCATTGGTTCAACAGAGATTGGCTCGAGGTCACGTTGATGGACTAGATGGGTGTCTGCATTGGTTCAACAGATTGGCTGCAGACTAGACAGCTGGGGTGAATGCATTGGTTCAACAGATGGCTGAGTCTGGACAGCTGGGTGAATGCATTGGTTCAACAGATTGGCTGAGTCTGGTACAGCTGGGTGCTGCATTGGTTCAACAGATTGGCTGAGGACTAGACAGCTGGGTGCATGCATTGGTTCAACAGATTGGCTGAGTTCCTGGCACAGCTGGGTGATGCTATTGGCTATCAACAGATTGGCTGGAGTCTGGACAGCTGGGTGATGCATTGGTCAACAGATTGCGCTGAGGACCTAGACAGCTGGGTGATGCATTGGTTCAACAGATTGGCTGAGTCTGGACAGTCTGGGTGATAGCAATTGGTCTCAACAGAATGGCTGAGACTAGACAGCTGGGTGATGCATTGTGTTCAACAGATTGGCTGAGTCTGCAACCGCTGGGTGAATGCATTGTTCAACAGATTGGCTGCGTCTGGCACCGCTGGGTGATGGCATTGGTTCAACAGATTGGCTGAGTCTGCACCGCTGGGTGATGCATTGGTTCATGATAGGCAGATGTGGTCTGGGCTCATTGGCATGGTGTGTATAGTGAGGAATAACAGACAGATTGTCACGGCTTGGAGAGAATCGTGCTGCATGGAGTGACTAGAGGCTCTTCCCGACATTCAGGACTTCGGGGAAAGGCCAGACGGACACATAATCAAATCGGTATTGGTACCATTAGTTTTGGAATTCTTTGCTGGTTATTGCAGATGAGGACGGAGCACGTATGAGGATGTCCAGAGTGTTGAGATGTCGGTTCTTGACTCACCTCAACTCAACTCAACACAACTCAACACCCTAGACGGCATTGAAGGACAATGTCTAATTACGACAAGACGTCAGTTTAAGAAAACATTTTTTAGAAATCTTCTTTGTTCACCCGCAGACGTCAACATGAAAATATATAAAGAAAGCAACAGTCAACTTAAGCTTGTTGATATCCCCCATAGAGCTTGTCCTCAAATGGAGTGGGTGTTGGCCAACATACTGAACTCTGTTCTGCATATGAAAGACATTCCTGCATCAAATGTTTAGCTGTCATTTTACCAGTTCCACAGTTAAGTCCATCAGTGCATCCCATATTTAGTGTATTAAACAAGTGGTACTTCAGCCTGTTATGTCATGTGCGTAATCCGAATACTGTTACTTGTTATTTTCTATGGAGTTGCTAATATGCATAATCTTTCTGGTTACCTGGAAGGTTTGACTTCCACTCGGTTCTTCTTCTTCTTCTTCGTTCATCCGGAGTATTTTTTTTCGGATGTGATTGCGTTGTGCCTGTTTACAGCAGAGCTGCGTTCTTGCGCCGTTAGGCCGACACATCCGACTTCTGCGGGCATTTGTTGACCGGGTTAACCTTCCCGGGGGTTTCTTAGGACGTTTGACTCTCACTGTTGTGGTGTTATCCCCCATCCCAGCTGGTCCATATAGAACAGCCAAAGATCCTGGTCAGCCCTCAAGGGAAGGCAGGGGCAGACCATGGGCATTCCCCGCCATCCAAGGAGGCTTCCATACTTGCAGAGCCGATACATAGCGCTCTGGTACTGGGCTCACCCAAGGAATCGTCACGTCCTGCACATGGCTGCTTAGCCTCACTTCCAGTATATTGGGCCTTCCGTTCACCATAGGCTGTTCTTCCGGAAACCAGAAGTATGCAGTCTGCAGATGACATCCACACAGTGAGCTTTCGATTCGGACTTTCCATGTAATGGATTTGCTATCCAAGCAATATTCCATTTCATGCCACTAGGACACTTTTCCACCTTTTATGAAGCCCACACAATGGGCTTTTGATTCGGACTTTCCACGTAATGGATTTGCTATCCAAGCAATATTCCATTTCGTGCCACTAGAACACTTTTCCACCTTTTATGAAGCCCACACAGCAAGCTTTCGATTTGGACTTTCCACATAATGGATTTGCTATCCAAGCAATATTCCATTTCATGCCTCTGGGTCTTCATGCACCTTTAAATGTCAACCTGTATGCAGTTAAAGTAAGCTGCGGTCAACTTGAGCTTGTTGATATCTCCATAGAGCTTGTCCTCAAATGAAGCAGGTGTGGGCCAAAATATCTTTCTCTGTTCTGCATACGTTGGGCAATCCTGCAGCAAATGTTTTGCTGTCATTTTTCCAGTTCTACAATTACATTCATCGGTATCTCCTATCTTTAGTTTATTGAACAAGTGGTATTTCAGCCTGTTATGTCCTGTGCGGAGTCTGAAGATTGCTACTTGTTCTCTTCGGTCGAGTTTGTAATATGCATCATCCTTCTGATGGCCTGGATGCTCTGATTCCCATTTGGTTCTATAAGTGCTTTTTATCAACCTCTTTGCCTCATTATAGGTTATGTCTATGTCAGGCTGTGGTAGTCGTCCGCCCTCTTTTGCCAGTCTGTCAGCCTCTTCGTTTCCAGGTATACTGCAATGTGATGGGATCCACTGTATTACAACTTTCTTGGATTTCTGGCATAGACCATGGAGTGCTGCTCTTAGGTCAGTTAGTTCTGTGCTGTTATTGCTCTTCAGTATTGAGACAGCTGACTTTGCATCTGTGAAGATAGCTATTTGCTTCTCTTTATTTTCCTCCATCAGGAGCATTTCTGCTGCAGTTTTCAAAGCCTCTACCTCCGCTTTGAAGTTACTTGAAAATTTTCCAGTTGCCATTGAATGTGTTTTTTTCACTCCATTTTTTAAATTTAGGAGAATTCCTCCTCCTCCATTCTCTATTGAATTTTTGGCTGATCCATCTGTATATGCATGGGTCCAATTGCCTGCTTGGGTAATGTTCTTTTATGTAGTTTAGGGTTATTTCTCTTCTTTCGGTTTCATGCTGAGTGTTCTTTTTCTCAATACCAGGAATGTTTTCTATCATCTCAGGCAGTTGCTGCTGTCTCCAAGCTGGGAACTTGTGTGCATTGTGTATGGGCTTGACTGTTGATATGTTAAGTATAGGATCTGCCCTAATCCTTCGTTTTGCAGTTTCTACAAAGTTGCTACGCTTCAGTCTTCCCTTTCCAAAACCATTAAATCTGTTGTACATAGGGTGGTCTGTCAATCTTCTAAATTTTTCTGCTTGTTGCTGGGCTCTGCTATCTCTTCTATCCTGCATTGGTTGTAAACAAGTGATCTTTTCTAGTTCATTAATAGGCGTTGTCTTCAGGCTTCCAGTTATGATTCGCATTCCTTGGTTTTGGACTCTACTTATTTTGTTAAAGTTTGACTTAGCTGCTGTTGCCCAAGCTGCAATGCCATATTCCAGTACTGGCCTCACCCGTCCAGTATATAACTTCTTGAGAACTTTCTCATCTGCTCCCCACGTTGTACCAGCAAGCTTTTTCATGATTGCCATTCTCTGCCTTGCTCTTGTTCGATTTTTCTCAACCTGTGTCTTCCATGTCAGGCGACGATCAAAGGTGACTCCTAGATAGTTTGGATTTTCTTCATGGCGCAATATTTTTCCATTCAATACCAGCTTAGGTTGCTGAGTTTTATTTGAGAGGGAGAACACTGTGCATGTTGTTTTCTCCTCACTTATCTTCACTAGCCATGATTTTGACCAGTCCTCTAGCGCTAATAAGGCTTGCTGTATTCTGCTGTTAGCTGTACTAATATATTCTTCAGATGTCCATATGGCTAGGTCATCTGCAAAGGAGGATGTGTGTACTCTGGCTGGAAAATTTTCTGTGATGTCATTTATATATGCTAGGAATAATGTTGGTGAAAGAACTCCTCCTTGGGGGACACCTTGCTCCAGCAGCATCATTTTGCTTGTTTGTCCTTGTACTTTTGTCCTGGCAGTTCTGTTCTCAAGGTAGTGGCTGATCCATTTATACATTTTTCCACAAACATGCATGTTTTGCAGTTTTACTTTCAGTCCTTCCTTCCATACTTTATCAAATGCTTTTTCTAAATCTATCCAGACTGCTAGTGTGTGCTTTTTCTCTTGGAAGGCATCCTCTATTTCCTGAGCTATATAGGTTATTTGATCTTCAGTGGATCTGTACTTTCTGAATCCTGCTTGGTGTGGTGTTAAGAGTTTGTTTTCTTCCAGATGCCATGTTAGCCTGCCATTGATAATGCGTTCCATTAATTTTCCTACACAGCTAAGTAGACTGATAGGTCGATAGCCATTTGGTTCTTCCAGGTCTTTTCCTTTCTTTGGGACTGGTATTAGTATAGCTTCCTTCCATGCCTGTGGGACTATTCCTCTCTTCCAGCTGTTATTTAGGACTGCTAGTAGTTTCTTCTTTGCCTTGTTGCCTAGTCCTATTAGCATTTCATTTGTGATTCCATCCTTTCCTGGTGATTTCTTCTTTTTTAGGGTATTCATTGCCTGTTCCATTTCTTCCATTGTTAGATTTGCCATCATATATTCTGCTGCTGTCTCTGTATTTCTATGATGTATCTGTTTGTCTTTGATTGCTTTCTTCTGTTCGGTTGTAATATCAATGTGGTTTGCATTTGCATAGTGTTCCATTAGTGCATTTGCAGCCTTTTTTCCTGTAAGCAAGGCATTTCCTTGTTTAATTGTTATTTGTTTGTTTCTAGGTCCTTCATTGTTCATGGCTTTCACTAGTTTCCATAGTTTGTTTCCATCCCTGTCAAAATTCAGGTTTTCTGTTTTTTCCCTCCAACAATCTCTTGTTGTTTGATTTACTGTTCTTTTATATTTTGCTGAGATGGCTTTGAGAGAGATATTCGCTTCAATTGTTTGTTCTCTCTCTGCTGTCTTCCTGGCATCTTCAACTTTGTCCTCCAAACTTTGTAGTTCTTCAGTCCAGTATGGTTTGTAATTTTTCCTCGCTCCTCTAGGAATGGACTCAGTGGCTGCCTGTATTATCGCTCTGTTTAGACTTTCCACCATTTGCTTTATGTTGCCATATCGTGTATTTATGTTTTCACAATATTTGTCTGTTAGTATGGCAAATCTGTCCCAATCTGCTCGTTTGTAATTCCAGCGGGGCAAGGGCTTTTGCTCCTGTGGAACATACTCCATATTCATTACAAGCTTGATTGGTCTGTGGTCACTACCTGCTAATTGGTCCAGCACATGGCGATCGATTTTGTGGAGGATGTCTCCTGTGCAGAAAGCTAAGTCTGGAGTAGAAGTGGTAAGCCATCTTCTGGAGTAGAAGCTCGGTGTGTCATCCGCTTTGTTGAGTAGATGGAGATTTGAGTCTATTTCCCAGTCCTCCAATTCATCTCCTCTTTTGTCAGTATCTGGGTATCCCCATCTTTCTGAACGGCTATTAAAGTCTCCGACAATAATGCAGTTTGTGTCAGTTATTTTCATGTTTGAGAGTGTAAGGTCCTTATCTGCTGGGCTATACAGATTGTAGATTCTTATTTTCACGTCCTTTATCATTATATCAACACCTATAATTTCTGTTTGGTTGTCAGAGATCACAGATACTTCGCTGCAAGGTATTGTATTTCGTGTAAGTATTAGAACTCCTCCTTTATGTCCTTCGCGGTCGAAACGTGTGGCCTGATATCCTCTGACTGAAAATTTGCGATTGGCATTGAGGTGTGTCTCTTGAATGCATGCCACATCTATTCTATCTTTATGAAGACGCTGTGTCAGGGATTCTTTCTTGTTATAAACTCCTTCGGCATTCCACTGTAGTATGTTGAGTGTCCTTGGTATTTGGTCAATAGCTCTTAACCTACTCCTCTGTGCCTTGACTCCACAGCACAGGGGAAGGTGACCACCAGTAGTCATGGGTGGACCCCCTCGAGGCAGGGGGCCCGGCACTATCACCGCCTGATGGGACTTCACGTGATTAGCAGCATAACGATTAATTTTCATCTGTGGCATCATGAAATGATAAAGTTACGTTGCACTTCTTTGTCAAGCCTGTGGCTCAGTACATCCGATTTCGACAAGCACTTTTCGGGATGCTTTCCCTAGCCTTTGACTGTCCCCAGTCTGCCTACAAGGCAGCAGGTTTGTGCGTCACTTCGTCTGGTCCCTCTCCCTTGACCTGTCCGACATGGGTGACCCTACCAGTAGCAGTGCTACCGTCGGCATAGCTCTTGGGGACATTGGACCCCTCTACCTCGTCAAGGTGGACGCACGGCAGAGGGGCCACTCGGTTCTATAACTATAACTGCTTCTTATAAATCTCTCGGTCCCATCACTATTATGTCAGGACTTTTGTGTTGGCATTCTGTCAGCGATATTATGCATAGTATACCTGTGTGGGATGATGATTTGTCAAGACTGCTGTCTGTTACACTTTTCACATTGAGCAGTGAGGAGCATTTTGTGTTATATTCACCGGCACAGGAATGGGGAATTATGGGGCAACCCTTTGCCGAGAAGTTGGAACATTGACAAACAAACAAACAAACGAACAAACAAACAAACAAACTAACTAACTAACTAACTAACTAACTAACTAACTGACTGACTGACTGACTGACTGACTGACTGACTGACTGACTGACTAACTATTTAACTAACTAATTAATTAACTAACTAACTAACTAACTAACTAACTAACTAACTATTTAACTAACTAATTAACTAACTAATTAACTAACTAACTAACTAACTAACTAACTAACTAACTAAATAACTAACTAACTAACTAACAACTATATCAGGCTGATGTAGTCTTCCAGATTCCTTTGTCAGTCTGTCAACCTCTTCATTTGAAATTATGTTGCAATGTTAGGAGATTTGTTGTCTTACCAGCCTTCTGGATGTCTGACATAGTCCATGAAAGGCTCATTTTGGGTCTGCTAGTTCTGCTGATTCTGCTCTTCAGTCTCGATACAACTGTCTTTGCATCTACAAAAACAGCTATGTGTCTCCTTATTATTTTTCTGTCAACAGTCTTTCTGCCACAGTTCTCTTGTCTCTTTGTTGTTTCTTTTTTTCTGCCAACAGTCTTTCTGCCACAGTTCTCGTGTCTCTTGGTTATTTTTCTGCCAACAGTCTTTCTGCCACAGTTCTCTTGTCTCTTCATTATTTTTCTGTCAACAGTTTTTTTTGCCACAGTTCTCTTGTCTCTTCCTCTACTCCGAAGTTAATTGAGAACGTTCAATTTGCCACTGATTGTCGTCTTTGCTCACTTGTAGATTCAGCAGAATCTAGCCTTTTCCATTTTGTGCTGAAATGTTTGCTGATCCGTGTGTACATGAGTGGGTCCATGTGCTACTTGGGTAATGTTTTCTTTATAGTTTATGGCTGTTGTTATTCTTTCTGTTTCATTCTGGGCGTTCTTGTTCTCAATACCAGGAATATTTTCTATGTCTCTGGAAGACGGTGATAAACGAATAACGAACAAAGAAAAGCTGACGACATGCCGGTCATAATAGCACGTAACAAACAACATTGTTCTAATTGTTGTTTTATTAAAACATAATTGTTTTATAAAAGTAAAGCGTCACTTATATACGTAGCAAATTATTCGTCTTCATATACTAATGTAATCAATGATTGTATGTGGTCAATGAACAAATATTTACCGTAACAAATGTTAATACACTAAAATATACAATATTAATTAAAATAATATTTTTAAACTAATATACTAAACATTGAGCTATAGACAATGACGTAATACATTCAATGAATTGAAATATATATTATACTAAGATGTTATACACTATAGTATAATCAATGAACTAATATATTAAGTATTAAAATATAGTAAATGACCATTTATAATTGGTTCAAAACCTGTTGCAGACCTCAGATATGCAGAAGATATGGTTCGCTGCGCACACACAGCTGAGACATCCCAACAGTTAACTGTATATACAAATGATTGTGTAATCTATTGTGTCCTGTTCTGAGGCCCAGAAAAACGATTCTCAGAATAGGACACAATAGACTATGCAACCACATACTTGTACATTATAATTCATTACATGTCATGAGGCCTTTTCAGATAACTTATCGATATAAAATAAAGTTACATATTTGTTTCTATTCAAGCAAGTATCCATGGTACACTTCCACTGAAATGGAATTGGAGTATTTTACAATCTGTTAGTGCTGAGTTTTAAGAGTCCATTACCTGCCCACTGAGTTTGATACATCTGAAGTAGAAGGAAATTTAGTTAGTTGCATATCATTAACATGAAGTCACATTCCACTCCAACATTATTTGTCTGCTTGTGATTTCTTGCCAAATTTACGTTCAGTAGTTTGCCATTGCTTTCTAAACTCATACCATTGCATCAAAATCGCCTGCAACTGTGATTTGAAAGCGCTATGGCGGATCATGAACTGCGTTGTTAACGCCTTTGCCACAGAGCCGACTAGAAGGACAGACGTGTATTATAATGTCCGTTCAGTGAAGTCACATAGTGTACACAGCTGGGACAAACTAAGTATATGGTTCTACACCCAAAGGTCACTCTGCATTGGGTGGGTCATGTGGTCAGTCGGTCGCTTTTACCTTTTCAAGATATTTCCTGATACCATTTTTAAGTTGGGTTGAACTGGCAGCCCAAGTCAATTTAACAGATTCAGTTCCAAACAAAAAGTAGATTTGGACCAAACAAAAATGGATGGCGGGAAATGGGAATTAGGGGTGTGTCATAGTTATGACTTAAAAGTTGTTAATATGTTAGCAGACCCGTTGTATTTATTTCAAATTAAAGGGGGTTACTCAGCGAAAATAATTGTATATAAGCCTATGGCATATATGGAAAATCGCTTAAGACCATTAATTATTCCATGGCATTTAATCAGTTAACAATTTAAAAAAAAATTCGCCTCACTGCGGATTCAAAGTTATTACCTCTGGGCTGGCAGGCAATCGTCTAGCGATTACGTTACCCAGACGTACGCTACACCTATATACCGTCCAAACACAAATACCACCGTTGTTTGCATCATATACTAATAATAATAATATAATAATAATAATAATATTAATCTCCCCCGATGGTGTTTCCACCTTGTCGTGGTGGGGGAGCTTGAGTTTCTCAATGACCCTGAGAGCTGTGCCGGCGGTAGCGTAGCTACCAGCAGGGCCTCCCAAGCCGGACAGGTCAAAGGGTAGAGAACAGACAAAGAGAAACACCCTGGTCCTCCAGGTTGGGGGTTAAAGCGTTAGGTTAACATCCCCACCTTTGTAAAAACCTTTCTTTGTTACGAAACAAATACATGAGCCTCGATATCGGACTGTCTTATCTGGACAACGACCTTGGAACGTTAAAGGACTTTTGAGATTTGGAACATGGAATGTACGGACACTATATCGAGCTGGAGCGGCCGAAAAACTAACCCGGGAGCTGGTTGAATATCAAATGGATATAACAGCAATTCAAGAAATAAGATGGCCAGGAGAGGGTACTTTAGAGCAAAATGGAATGATTATAATATATGGAGGAAACACCCAAAATAAACATGAATTAGGAACAGGATTTGTCATCAAAAAAGAGTTATGGGTGAACATTTTAAACTTTAAAGCTTTTAATGACAGGATTAGTAAATTACGAATAAAAGGTAAATGGAAAAATATAACGATGATTAATGTACATGCACCTACTGAAGAGAAAGAAGATGATATTAAAGAAGACTTTTATAATGATCTGGAAGATGTCATAGAAGAAACCCCCAAACAGGACATCCTGATTGTGCTGGGAGACTTCAATGCAAAAATAGGTAGAGAGCAAACTAATAAAAAAAGTGGCCGGTATGGAAAGCCTACATACAACTTCAAATGATAATGGATGGAGAGTCATCAACCTGGCAGAAGCCAAAGGACTGCATATTAGCAGTACCAGACTACAAAGAAAGGATATACACAAACAAACTTGGAAATCATGTGACAATAGAACCTATAATCAAATAGACCATATTTTAATTAACAACAGAAATGCATCAAACATACAGCAAGTCAGAAGTTATAGAGGAGCTGAGTGCCACAGTGACCACTTCCTCGTTGGAGCAAAATTTAAAATAAAACTTCAGAGAGCTTTCTATACTAAATTACAAAGATTACACCCAACATATAACAGAGAAAAACTACAAGACATTACAGTCAAAGAGAAATTTACAGATGAAATAAAATGTAAACTTGAAACTCTGCAAAACAATTCGGAGGAAAGCGTTAACCAAACTTGGTTGAACATCAAGAATACAATTCAATCTACCGCAGGAGAATGTCTCGATGTATCAACCACGCATAGAAAGAACAGATGGTTCAATCAAAAATGTGAAGAAGCAGTCATTAGGAAGAAGAATGCCAGACATTTTTGGTTAAATGACATCAACAACATCCAAAAGGAAGAGCATTATAGAAATGAATGTAAAGAGGCTACAAAAATAGTCAGACAGCAGAAGCGAGAATATATGAGTAATATAATCAAAGATATGGAAACTAATCACCAGAAAAATGAATCCAGAAAATATTTTAAAGAACTGAAGTCAATGAAACGAGGGCACCAACAAAACACATATGGTTTAAAAGACAAAAATGGGAATATGATAAATACCAATGAGGAAATGTGCAACACATGGAAAGAATATTTTATTGAATTACTAAATTGTGAAGCTCCAAGTAACATTTTCCCACAGGAAGAGGTTCTAACATGCGAACCACAAATTGAAGAACATACATTTGAAGAAATCCTATATGTAATCACACGACTTAAAAACAATAAGGCAACTGGGACTGATGAGATTGCTGCTGAATTTATAAAGGCAGGTGGCCATGCATTACATCTAAAGCTATACGAACTAATAATAAAAATCTGGAGGACAGAAGAATTACCCCATGACTGGAAAGAGTCATTGTTGATACCTATCTTTAAGAAAGGAGACAAGTTCCAATGTGAAAATTATAGAGGAATATCACTACTGTCCACAAGTTATAAGATACTATCCGCGGTATTACTAAATAGACTAAAACCATATTCAGAAGACATATTAGGTGACTGTCACAAAATGAAACCGTGTGTTTATCCGGTTGATTATTACAGAGGATTTTCGGATTAAGCGGACGATCGACCAGCGACATCTATTTGTACTAACAGAGTAAACACAGTTGTACAGGTTACATCGTGTCAGCCCATAAACACATTTGGTGGTGAGGGAGAAGGATATGGAATGGTTCCGTTTGTCATCTATACTGCCGGACATCAGACGGAAATGGCTGCTGGGATTGTCACCACGGAACAGAAGAGTGACAAGTTTGTCAACATTTGAATGCAGATGGAAGCCGTGAGATCACAGGGGCAGATGTAAAACGGAAGTACCTAGTACGGAAAACAGTGCATCTGTCAATTCTTGGTTTCCGGAACATCAAGATGATTGGCAGCTTGGTATCGAAACTCTTTGTTGGGAGTTTACAGAAACTAGCTGGCTTGTTTTGAGAATCTAGGCAATTAAATTGGGAACCAAAAACTTTTGACCAAAAGGGTTAAAAAGGGGGTATCGAAAA
>JACEFZ010013058.1:0-18895 GCA_014155875.1 Cepaea nemoralis
GGCCTAATATCTTGATTCATTATTGGTCTACTCTGGAGTTTGGCCAGCGTGATGGTGAAATATATTTAATATGTAATAGTGTGGGGGGGGGGGGCCTCCCTGGTCTAGGGGTTACATGACTTTCTCCGTAATCCCGTATACTCTCGTGAGTAACGTGACGTGCGCGAGAATTAGTAGCGGTTCTCGCCTCATCGGTAACTTATGGGGTATGTGAGCCTGTCGCCCAGAAAGCAATGGCAAACTACTGAGCGTAATCTTGCCAAGAAATCAACAATCAGCTGAAAGATGCTGATGGTGACAGCAATGTCTTATAAAGGATATGCGAAAGAAAAATGGTGGGGGAGTGGTGGCATAGTGTTTAATGCGCTTACTTGCCAAGACAGTGTTCAGGGTTTAATTCCCAAACAGAGGCTGGATATTAGGATGAACCTAAACTGTCTTACTGTCCAGCATTGCTTAACTTCTACTAAGTTTACCAGTTTGATCACAACTCCATGAACGCAAGAACAAAGCAGCGGTGTATGCTTTTGAAATGGGTTCTTTTCTTCCTGTTGTTGCAATAAGCACACAGCTGCAAAGCATCACTCGCATAATGGATACCTCTGGTACACCAGACCGTATCTGTCAAACATCTAGGATATAGCTATGATCATCACCATCATCATGTGCCATGCCTATAAGCGGGGGCGGTCATGTTTATCCATCTCATACGATTACCAGCGTCGTGGGTCAGCTGTTTTCTTGTTTCGACCAGGCCATGTGGTCAAGCCATCGACATATTTTAACTTGTCTGCCTTCTCCTTGCTCTTTTCCACTCAATCTTGCCAGTTGCAATTAATGCTTGAAACCAACCGTTTTAGTCTCCATTGTACAAAATGTCTAGATTGGATCAAAGGTCACTTTCAGATACGGTTACTGAAAATAGTTACTCTTTGATCTCCAGCTTTAACTCTGTAGATTTTCGAGATTTTTGAGAAAATTTATGTTGTAAATAAGAAAATGGCGGCTGATAAAGAACAACAGACAACTGAAAACAGCACAGGCGTAGAAAACAACCAAGTGCTATAGAAAATTAGCCAATTTATAACAAACAAAAATACCTAGACTGTTGCTTCTTTCTTTATTCTTTGAGCAGAAGGAACAATGATGTACAGACCAAAATAGAACCAGAAGAGAAGGCCAACCATGTAAACGATGGACAGAAGGAATAACAGAGTTCGTGGAAATCGCAATATATGAAGCCCATAAGTTACTTATATACATCTGTTTATGCTTCGCCTCGAAACCGCAAGGTACAAGAGAAACCAGATGAGATGATGATGAGATGAGATGATGAAACACGTAGAAACAAGACAGTTACCTTTATTGAATTCATTTAATTGCTGTCCTCAGGTGGGCGAAGCTACTACTTCCTGAACTGGGCCACACCTGTAGAAGCAGTCTGCACCTGTGTTCTTGGGATCATGCTGTGCGCAGCCTGGCAACTGGTACTGCATGGATTATACAAGTTCAGAGTGTGGCTGTATGGAAAGTTGTACTCCCATAATCCGTCCGCGGATTCCGAGCTGCAGAACATTGTCACGTCTTCAGAAAGCTATAACTCCTTAGAAGAAAGCTACAAATAACGCATGTAGTAATTTAGAAACTATTTTAATAACGATTGTGTTGTCGGTTATCTAAATACTTAGTGTATATTTATGTTGATACTTTTCTTAGATTTTTTACTATGAAGTTAAGGGGTTAAGGAAGCAATTCGCAATTCCGCATAACGCGTTCGAAACACAGCTGAGAGCAAATTGGCAGCAGACTGCCATGCGTTGATTTTCATACAATGGTATGAGTGCTGGTAGTTCAGAAAGCAATGGATAACTACTGAACGCAGGTCAGCATAGCCGAATGGATAAAAATGGCGTGTTCTTAAAACGGTTGAACTAAAATGTTGACCTGTCATCCTTGACTTGGGGACGTAAATTACAAGTATCTCTGAAGTCTGAGTGGGTTCGCCTGATGGCGAGGAACACTGTTAATAGAAGTAGTGGGTATGGACTGAGTTCAAAGCGAGCGAGCGCAAAAAAAAAAAAAAACTGAACGAATACTTGCAAAGAAATCACAAACAACCAAAAATTGCCGGGGTTGACTGCGACGTCCTGCAGGATATGCAACTAACTTTTCAAATGAGTAAGTGAAGTCAAGGAGCCATTTCACGCGTCTTGGGTCGCTTTGGGTATATGGTGCCGGCCCCATACGTGTACAGACCAACTGACATGCAACTGGTAGTGGGGTCAGTATGATGCGTTGGGTCAGTAGTCTTACCAGAACATTTCTGTGCGCCCATCTGGGCTGGATCGGCCTGGAAGTCTAGGTCAATTTAATTATCCGTCTCCGTGAGGATTCAAACACATAGGGGTGGTCGGCCTGCTTACTTGCTACTGCATCACTGCGGTTCCTAGAGGGGGTGTATACCGCTGATTATCTCGACGCCAAGACAGATATATCAAAATAATAGCATTCAGGGCCCGAAGTAGTTAAAGTAATTGTTTACTTACTCAAAGAGTTGCATGAATGACTATTAAAAATTGACAACTCACAAACTTTCAGATAAATGGCTAAGTGCTTGCAGCTTAGTAGCAACCTAACCCCGTAGAGAAAGGCGTGTTCACCACTTGACTCCAGACGGTCAACATATGGTCAATTGCGACAGATTTACAATTATTAATGTACAGACCTGAAATGTTGAACGTATAGTCCATGTCGTGTGGCGTTGACGAACATGTCTCTCACATTCTTCTGTCTCTTATGCTGCCAATCATTTCTGATACCGACGCTCATTCATGCCTTGATATCAAACTGTCCAGCATCAATTCTCTTGGTCTTCCCTGATCTTATAGTCTATGCCGTGTGGCGTTGGCGATAATGTCTCTCTATAACCTTCTTCTCTTGTGTCACCAATCATTTCTGATACCGTCGTTCAGCCATGACATGATATAAAACTGTCCGACTTCTTGTCTCTTGATATTCCCCTGCCTCTATCCCCCTGCCTTCCCTCTGCTATGTGACGTCATACTTCAGCTTTCATCTTCTCATGACTCGCCCAAATAATGTGGACTGTCTTATCCTGATTGTGAGTTAACTTCTTTCTTGATGTCTTCATATCACTCTCTAGCCCGTCCACGATAGTTCCCATCATGTTTTCTATAGAACCCTTCCTGGCAGCTTCCTTAGAATTCCTTACTTGTCTGCTACTTGTTAATGATTCACTTCCGTACATCAATATTAGCTCAGTTTAACTCTTAATAACCCTTTTCCTCTTCTCTATTGGCAAAGATAAATTGCAAAGAATACTTCTTCATCTTGTGAAATGCTGCTTTTGCTTGTGCCATTCTAAATGTAACACTTAATACTGCTTCAAGCATCTTCCATCTGCTGTTATTAAAGGGTGCACATACTTATATATATATACATTGACTTGTTTCAGACTGGTTCCAATCACTTCGATGTTGTATTTGAGTATACACTTTTTCTTTGAATTAACCATTACTTCGGTTTTTATATTATTCAGGCTAAGTCCTTCGTTTTGACTTTCCGTTGCAATTGTATCTATCATTTCCTGTAACTGGATTTCATTTTCAGCGACAAATGCCATGTCATCAGCATAACACAGGTAGTTTATATTATACCCTCCAACCGATATTCCTGGCATGCTAGAATAGATCTCACTATTACTTCGCTCTACAAATTGAACAGATCGGTTGATATATGGGACCAGACGAAGAGGCCGACCATGTAAACGATGGGCAAATGGAATTACAGAGTCCATGGAAATATCGATACATGAAGCCCATAAGCGGGCACTCTCCTGCTGTTTATACTTCACCTCGAGACCGCAAGGTGCAAGAGGAACAAGATGAAACGAGATTATTTTTTTTTTGCGCTCGTTCGCTTTGAACTCAAGAGTAGTCGGTAACACTGACCTTTGTCATTAGGCGAACCAATTCCGACTTCAGAAGTACTTGTAATTAACATCCCCAATTCAATGACGATAGGTCAACATTTTAGTTAATCTATCCGGTGTAGGGTTTGAACCCCTTACCTCTGCATCAGCACACTGAATGTTTAAAAAAAAGCAGTCTTATCTATTCGGCCATGCTAACCTACATGATACGAGATGATGAGGACGGATGATAGTACACAACTGTGATGAAATCCACTGTCGTTAACATCAGATGATTAAAATTACATAAAACAGTCTGTGTTCGCGCTGCAAGTGTTGACTTCTAGTCGGTGGTGAGGGGGGGGGGGGGGGGGGGGAGAATTTCCCGACATCAAACGAAATGGTGGCTTTGATTGTCACCACACGACAGAAAGTTGTAGGCTTGTTGTCCGTGAACATTGGGACGATTGCAGGAACTCGCTACCTTGTTTGGGTTGTCAAGACAAGGGGAGATCACTGGCGACATTGATTAACACAAGGGAGATAAGATTCTGGAATTCGTTAGTTCCTTGAAAGACACCTGCATGACATCAAAGACTTCACTGGAACACTCCCAGCACGTGACAAAAACAAGACTGGTGCACGTTAGTGTAGACCAAAAAATGGATTAGGATTGACGTGTTTTGTTGGAGAGCTCTACAGTGTTAGATTAATTAAAAATTAACTAGCATGTGTCGTTATGGCAAAGTGTAGCAGCCATCCAGGAATGAGGCGGGTTTGCATAAGGTACCAAATATAGTCTATTTAGGCCTAATTAATATAGGCAGTAGCCTTGTTAAAACTAGAGTGTGATGATTAGCACTGTTAGTTGAAAACTAGTTAGAGTCGTGAAGTGATTATTGGTTCTGCTAGGATGAATAGGATAGCGTGGTGATATTTGGAGAGATATAAGATGGGTTGGGAGATGGGAAAGTGTCCAATGGGGGGGGGGGGGATCTTTCAGTGGTTTGCCCACTGAAGTTTTGCACTCTGTTTATGGGTCTTTCCTTATCATAGCCTGATTCGGACGTAGGTGAGGAGCTAATATGCTCTATGACAGAGTTTAGTTAGCTGAAAAATAACAGAGCAAGGCAATAGGCTTACACTCAGCCGGTAGGATCAGTGACTAGTGCTATCACAAGATGTGTTGTTTCTCTAACAGGTTCCCTACCAGTTACGAGGAAGCTCAACACTGGTTTTGGAAAAAGTTCATCTCCAATTAGAAAGAACACCAGTTGAACAGTCAAATGTTTCTTACGGAAAATGAATAACGTCCGAGAAGAAAGATGGTATTATGTTACGCTGGACTCATGATCAGGAGGGTCCACCATAACATGGCTCAGAAGAGCCAACCGATATAATGATTCCTGTGTGTTAAGGTTCACCTAGGATGGGTGATGATTGTTGATATGTCACACATCATACAAACATTGTTAAGGGAACGAGAACATTAAAATGTAAGTCACATGGTGTGATAGATTCCAGTGAAATATTACAAAAGACATTATACTTGAGACTATATAGACACTAGTTAGGATCAAGTATATTAACAATAACAGTGATACCTAAGTACACACCACAAAGGATTTGTACATTTTTTTAGGAACGATAGGAACTTATAATGTGTAGTGTGCAACCGGTCCATGATCAGCTGTAAATTACAAACAGTATCTATTTCGGATGATCAGGAAGATGGATTACCAGGTAGCTACAGATGAAAGTCAGTGTCCGGCAGGAGAGATACAGCACTGGGTGAGGTGAACTTGTTCTGACTTAACGTGCTGGGGTGTGTCCTTGCAAGGATGAACTGACTATGCTATTATCTGAGGGTCCGATCCTACACACATTATAGAACACATCACATATTTTCTTCGCATACACGTCTCACGTACATTACACTTTTCTTTTAATAAATTAATCTTTATTAATTTTTAGAAGCAAGAGTTGTTGAATATGTTGCGTTGGGGAAGATTGAGAGGGGCATAGTACGACAGTGATAGAGAGAGGAAAAGGTGTCCATGAACTGATGGAGTGTGTTGGACGGAAGCTATTGGATTCTCCAGAATATTTTTTTTTTTTTAAGGGTAAAATATAATGTGGGTGTTGACTCCCCTCACTCCAGGGACGACACTTTAAAGTAAGACACGACAACAACCCTGTCTAACACCCGTATAATGCACCATGATTACATGTGGTAAATTAGAGGATGGTAAACAAGAAATAAGACAGACCGAACATCTGACAAATCTAAAATTACCTAAACTAGAAGAGAGAATCACCAAAGAGGTGTGGCTATTATTATGGATATGGAAAGGTGCATTAAAGAGAAACTGGGTAATGTAAGATCAAATATTTTTGGTAATGTTAAAGTACAGACTTTTTGATGTCTACATAACTCAAGCAGACGCTTCAACAGCAAACAGCTGGAAGATGGCCTAGTTGTATTTTCTTTCCTGAAGAAGTGCGAATACTCAGAAATAGAAGTCAGCATGACAGAATAGATAAGAGCGCTCGTTCTTAAACATCTGGTGCGTTGATAACAAGATAACAGGTTCAACCCCTACACCTGTAAGGAAGACTAAAATGTTTACGCCTCGCCCTTGACTTGGGGACGTAAATTAGAAAAAGAAAATACAAGAAAACATTAAATTTAAATTTTAAAAATGTACCTGAGACGTCAGAGTAAGTTCGCCTAATGGCGATGGAGACTGCTAACAGGGGAAACTAATCCGCAGTAGAAATCAGCCCGGTGCACTAGAAGTAGTGGCATATGTATGAACTATGCTTGAATTCAAAGCGAGTGAAGGAGGAACAAGTAAGAGGAGTAATGCGGAGAGGACATGGAGGAAAATGCGGGAGAGAGTAACGTAAAGGACATTTTTTTACCTCCTTAAGGTGCCCTGGCATTCGGTACCAAACCCATATTTGTATAGAGTAATCCACACTCATCCGGTCTACCTGGCCTAGAATATAGCAACTTTCTCCGTAATCTCGTATAATCTCGTGAGTAACGTGACGACGGCAAAAATCGGTAGCGGTTCTGGCCGCGTCGGTAACTTACGGGGTATGTGAGCCGGTCGCTCAGAAAGCAATGGCAACTACTGAGCGTAATCTTGCCAAGAAATCAACAATCAGCTGAAAGATGCTGATGTTGACAGCGATGTCCTGTAAAGGATATGCAAACATTTTATGTATTTAATCCACACTCAGTGAATGAAGTGGTCAGTAACGCGCCGGCCACCTTAGTTTTCTAAGACATTTCTTGTTACCCAGTTTAGACACTTAAAAATTGGGGGAATGTTATGAGAAGAGATGAATTGGAGAACTTAGTGACAACTGGCAAGATCGAAGGGAAGAGGCCAAGGGGAAGACCGAGAAGTAAATACCTGGATGGCTTGGCCATGTTGCATGGTTGAGATAGAAACACGGAGCTGATCCATGACTCTGGTGATCTAGTGAGATGGCAAAATATGACCGCCCACTGTCACAAAATGAAACCGTGTGTTTATCCGGTTGATTATTACGGAGTATTTTCTGATTACGCGGACGAACAGCCAGCGACATCTATTTTTACTAACTGGAAAAACACAGCGGATGTCAAACTCTCAGGACAATATTTGTAGCTGCACGTGTAAATCTCTAACGGATTTTGAAACATTTGGTGGTGATGGAGACAGCGCCGTGACAGTTTGTCAACATTTGAATACAAATGGAAGCAGTGGGGTCAGCCCATATACAAAATTGGTGGTGAGTGAGGAGGAAGTGAGTGCGCTGAATCAAATATCACCGTGACAAGTCATGAAACATATCAGAGGGACAACGGAAGTACTTAGCACGGAAGTGACAGTACATATGTCAATTCTTGGTTTCCGGAGCACCGAGAAGATTGACGGTGTTATTTGCAACTGTTGTTGGGGGTATACAGAAACTTGCTGGCTTGTTTTGAGAATCTAAACTATTGATGACAACTTTGACTGGACTAAAGCCAGGAAAATAGTTCTTGACTGGGGTAGTTTGCCATATAAACTCGAGTTGGGACCAGCTAGGGAGGACTTGAAATTATTCTTTAGTCAGAGTGCCAGGGCACGGCAGCGCCTAGTGGAAATAATATCTACCGTGTATTAATTAGGGACTTAATTTTACACGTGCCTATAATGGCAGATGTAGATATGATTGATAGGACTGCAGGAGTGCCATTTAAGGTATAACCTATTATAATATATTCGTTATAATTACTTTAGGCAGTAGCCTTGTTAACTATAGTGTGATGATTAGCACTGTTAGTGGAAACTAGCTAGAGTAGGGAAGTGATACTTGGCTCGGTTAGCTAGAATAGATTAGTGAAGTGTTGATAAGCTTTACTAGTTGAGAATTGAGGGATAATAGGGATCTTTCCGTAGGTGTCCCTGGTGGGCGGGGTTCCGCATTCTGTTTGTTGATATTTTTTCTTTGTCATAGCCTGATTCGACTCTAGGTGGGTAGCTAATCTGCTCTGTGACTAAGTCTAGTTAGCTAAAGATCATTAAGCAAGGTGATAGGCTTACACTCAGCCGAAGGGATCAGTGACTAGTACTATCACCAGATGTGTTGTTTCTATCCTAGGTTCCCTACCAGATCCAAGGAAACTCAACAAGTTTAAAAAAAACCCATTCGGAAGAACACCAGTTCAACAATCAATAAAGTTGCATACAGAACGTAACTAAAGCTAGGAGGAAGTTGATTCACCAAAGATAGTGATGATTACTGATGCACCACACAGCATCAGACAGTAGTAACTAAATGAGAACAGTCTAATAGTTACCTAGAGTTATATAATCTCGTGTAATAGAACACATGACAGTATATGTGAGGCTGGATAGACACGAGTGAGGATCAATCCAGTACAGTAACAATTAACATTAGTAAGTAGCCCTTATGAACTGAGTGGTTCGATGTGCAACGAGGATGATCTGTCGACTAACTAACTAACTAACTAACTAACTGCGTACACACTGCAAAAGACTTGTGCAGTTTGTTTAGGAACATTAGGAACGGACATTGTGTAGAGTGCAACCGGTCCCTGATTAACTCTGAATACCACCGGTGTCTATTTCGGATGTTCATGAAATTGGATTACCAGAGGTCTACAGAGGCAAAGCATTATCCGGCAAGATGGTTCCGGCAACGGGTGAGACGTACTTGTTCTGACGTAACGTGCTGTGGTCTATCTTTGCTGTGATCAGCTGACTGAGTTGATGTCTGAGAGACAGAGTCTACACACTTTATAGAACACGTCACACATTTTCTTCACATACACGTCTCATATACGTTACATTTTTATTTTAATAAATTACTCTTTATTAATTTCTAGAAGCAAGAGTTGTTGAGTATGTTGCGTTGGGGAAGTATGAGAAGGGGGCATAGTACGACAGTGTGAGAGTGATAGGAAAAGGTGTCCATAGGCTGATGGAGTGTGTTGGACGGAAGCTGGTGGATTCTCCAGAATATTGAGAGGAAAAAAAAAATATTATAATGTGGGTGTCGACTCTCTTCACTCCAGGGACGACACTTTAAAGGAGGACACGACACCCACACTTACCGGCATGGCACATGATGGGTGGATGGATTTTAGTCTTGGTCAATCTGGGAGCCCTGGCTAATTTTGCACATCCGATCCACCTCGATGTGGATTAAACCTTTGACCACCGGATCAGTAGGCGAGCGTCTAGCCACTGCTCTACACTGGGAGATAGTGGTGGAGGTGGATTGGTGTGCGTTGGGTGGAGACCTGCGCTACTTTGGGGGATAGATGTCATTAAAACCATCGTTGATATATTCTGATGGAGACTGAGCACACATGGGCATATCCGGAGAGCTGCTATGCCGATATTGAATGCCAAATTCTCACAAGATATAGGCCGACAACAGAAGAAGCCCTGGCTAAAGAGCTAGAGAAAGAACTACTAAGAATCACAAGGAAAGTATCTTCTTCTTCTGCTGCGTTCATCCAGAGGTTTTTTTCGGACGTGATTGCGTTGTGCCTGTTTACAGCAGAGCTCCGTTCTTGCGCCGTTAGGCCGACTACATCCAACTTCTGCGGGCATTTGTTGACCGGTTTAACCTTCCCGGGGGTTTCTTAGGACGTTTGACTCTCACAGTTGTGGTGTTATCTCCCATCCCAGCTGGCCCATATAGAACAGCCAAAGGCATCCTGGTCAGCCCTCAAGGGAAGACCATGGGCATTCCCCGCCATCCAAGGAGGCTTCCATATTTGCAGAGCCAACACACAGTACTCTGGTACTCGGCTCACCCAAGGAATCGTCACGTTCTGCACATGGCTGAATAGCCTCACTTCCGTATATTGGGCCTTCCGTTCACCATAGGCTGTTCTTCCGGAAGCCAGAAGAATGCAATCTGCAGATGACATCCACACAGTGAGCTTTCGATTCGGACTTTCCACGTAATGGATTTGCTATCCAAGCAATATTCCATTTCGTGCCACTAGGACACTTTTCCCACCTTTTATGAAGCCCACGCAGTGAGCTTTTGATTCGGACTTTCCACGTAATGGATTTGCTATCCAAGCAAATATTCCATTTCATGCCTCTGGGATGCTTGTGTAACCGACATGCCTGTGGTATGAAGTGTGGCAGTCTAAATACTTCTTCATGCACCTTTAAATGTCAACCTGAATGTAGTTAAAGTAAGCTGCAGTCGACTTGAGCTTGTTGATATCTCCATAGAACTTGTCCTCAAATGAAGCAGGTGTGGGCCAAAATATCTTTCTCTGTTCTGCATATATTGGGCACTCTTGCAGCAAATGTTTAGCTGTCATTTTACCAGTTCCACAATTGCATTCATCGGTATCTCCCATCTTTAGTTTATTGAACAAGTGGTATTTCAGCCTGTTATGTCCTATGCAGGAGTCTGAAGATTGTGACTTGTTCTCTTCGGTCGAGTTTGTAATAAGCATCATCCTTCTGGTGGCCTGGATGCTCTGATTCCCATTTGGCTCTATAGGTGCTTTTTATAAACCTCTTTGCCTCATTATAAGTTATGTCTATGTCAGGCTGTGATAATCGTCCACCCTCTTTTGCTAGTCTGTCAGCCTCTTCATTTCCAGGTATACTGCAAGCTCTTGTGCTGTATTTCTTTGCTAGATTTTGGAGATGCATACATGCATGGCTTTACAGTACAAATTCATTTACATAGAAAGAGTTAAAATAATTGCCAGTGAGGGTAGAAATAGTTAACACTTACGCATAAGAGAATAGTATTTCATTTGAAGCATATAAAAGGACAACAAGATTGAGATGTTTATCACGCTTGGGCTAAAATTTCCTCTGGGTGACGTCGGGATAGTGCTTTCATTTCACACACAGGTCAGCTTGCACTTAAACGTTTACTTTCCGTTCACAAAGCAATGGCAAACTGCTGAACTCAGCAGTTACAACTCAGTGTTACACTGCCTAAAAAATAATCCCAGGTTGAGCGCAACGTCCTGCAGAGAACACGCAACATTTTCATGACGCAGTTCAAGAGATGAAATATCACAGTAAGGGAAGTAATTTATAATTGTGCTAAAGTAAAATTTGTTATCTGTCCTTGTCTGCATCTTTAATCTTATGGGGATTCCAACTAACATGCTGTTGTTGATTGCATATTCTTTACAGGGCGTGGCAGTCAACTCCAGCGTTTTTTGGCTGTTTGTGATTTCTTGGCAAGTTTACGTTCAGTAGTTTGCCATTGTTTTCTAAACGACCAGCACAAATACCTTTGTATGGGAACCAACGCAGGGCGGTCTGCTTCGAAATCGTTCGCAGCTGTGTTTCAAAAGCAGAATGCTGGATTACGAACCGCCTTCGTAGCCTCTTTACCACAGAGCCGGTAACTAACAAGTAGCACATATAAATATAAGGTCAATGATAAGGGTCGTTTTCTTTTAGCAAATCAGCATAGTCATGCGCCGTGCCGACAAGCGTCAGAGATCATGGTTTATCATCTGGCCCCGCGACCAGAGTTTGTTCTTGTCCCGATATCATTTGGCCAAGCCACTAAGGTGTTTATCTCGCTGTCTTCCTCATAGATAGAATGCAAACATCGACGAGAGAAGGCCACTTTTGTCATAATGTCTAACGATTAAAGAAGCTGTGGAATACGAAAAGAGAAGAATATGACATGAGGAGAAGAGGGTTAAGCAAGTGTAGTGTGTGTGTGTGTGTAAAGAATGACTGTCGTATTAGTTACTTGTTCTTCTTTACCACTTTAGTGTCGTCCCTGGAGTGAAGAGAATCAACACCCACATTATTTTTAATTCAATATCTCTATTCTGGAGAAATCCAGCAGACTCCGTCCACACACTCCTTCAATCTGAAGACACCTTCCTCTCACTCTTACGCACCCCTGGATCATGCCCCCTCTCATTCTTCCCCAACATAACATACTTGACAACTCTCGCTTCAACAAATAAAAACAAGAAATTTATTAAAGCAAAGAGTATATGTAGGAGAAGTGTATGTGTGTATAAGGTGTAGAATGTGTGACGGGTATTCTAAATCGTCTATAGACTCAGATCAGTGTTCAAGAGGATATTCATTCTCATCCCTGTGCTGAAGACACACCAGCACCATGTATCCCATACAAGTAGCCTCACCCAGGTGATGCTCCTCCGGTCACGTGAAGACTTCCTCCGTTGCCTCTGGAACCACCAGGATGCTTGGCCACCCCTGACAAACACTGTCTAATTAGAGTCTGATTCACACTATGAACTTCCTCGGTTATTTAACGGATTGTTAATCAGGAAATTATAATCCTATTGTCACTGTTAGTGGAGAAATCTTAATGGATCTAGAGTCACTGGTTCTAAAGATTCCTGATATTAACACCACAATCTAACTGTTCTGGGTATCAGTATAAATTATGCAATGTTCTGACTGTTTATTGATACATCTATCACTTGGCTAAACCTCAATCTCGTCAACATGTCCTGCTCAGCAGAAGCCAGGTTCCCGCAAACCAACTTGGGTATAAGCCCAATGTAGCGGCCTCTCAGCAACCTCTGTCTTCAGATGCTGAGCCCTCCTTGTATAAAACTTTGAACCTGTTTCTTCGTAGTAAATCATCGCACACTCAAGTGGAACACTCAAGGGGAACTGTACATGGAACCTGTAGAGCAGATAACATCATGGTGAGGGCAACTCAGTCCTGGCCAGAATTAGGCAAGTGTAGGCCAATAACAGCACTCAGATCTATAACAGAGATCCGATCTCTGTCATACGGCCAAATAACTCAATCATATGATCTGAGACATGGCAACACCAGGAAAGACTAAAGTAACGGGCAGAAACCCAGCAGATGCCCTACTGGAAGATCCTACCATTACACATTCCCCTCCTCCCTCTCAACCATCCTTAATCTCTCTAATTATTATTCCACTACATTGTCCTCAACTTCCCGAGTAAAATGATATATAACACAAGCTACTTGAAGCCACACAATAGAATACTAGTGCCGACGCTCCTATGATACTTTCTAGCATCGCACTTATAGAACATTCTATCACTAATCATAATACATTATATCACTACACAGTACTGTACTCTATTCCTAATCATACTCTTAAGTTAGATATAATTAATTGCCTACCATATGTCTATTCCTGTTGTTACTCGAGAAACTAGGTAATCCGATTGGATCTATGTCTGCGGATAACTGTTACTAAGACAGCCCAGTCCCTCTAATAAAACACAACTCGGAATAATCCCCAATCCTAACACTACAGAATGTTTTTCTCGACTCCCTCTACCTGTTTACTGCACTGGGTTCTATATGGGTGCTTGAGTGAGTCACCAGAAAGTCCAGACGCCAATCAGTCCAGAATCTGGCTTTGTCCTCCTGTTTCCAGACTAACCAGAGTCAATTAGCTGTCAAGTTTCCTTTTCATCTGGGGAGTTCTTTGTCTCATCCAACAAATATCCGGGTTGTCTGTGAGCCAGAGACCTTTCTCCCATTACAGAATCCTTCTGACCTCTAGCAGACATCTGTCCATTACTTTCAACGGCCAACTCCCGTTTTGTAGACAAATGTTGCCAATACACACCTCTCGAACAACATCCTGTCATCAAACTGTCGACTGTGTGTAGACAACTCGACGTGACTCCCTTTGATCTCATACACACTGTCGACCAGGTGCAGAGAATCTGTACCGACGTATTTTCCTCAGTTTGTTCCCCATAAAAGAGTCAATTGTGTTAGCAAAATAATGTCGGGCCTGGTTGTCATCGATCGACTGCCAAGTTAATTTATCCTGTGACAGCAAGGTAAGGAGCGTCGTAGTAGTAGTAGTAGTAGTAGTAGTAGTAGTAGTAGTAGCAGCAGCAGCAGCAGCAGCATCAGTAGCAGTAGCAGTAGAAGTAGTAGTAATAGTAGTAGGAGGAGATGGTAACAAGTTATGTGGAGGGTTCCAAATACCCCTGTCACAATACTTCCCTATTATTTTTTAGCCCTAGCTTAGATAGGTCGATGTCTGCCAACCCTCCTCCGTTCCCCGGACTCACTGTCACTCTCTCTTTTTACCCCAGGACCTACTACCTGAGGTGTCTTTCTGGCTGACAACAGATAACATCACCATCGTCATAGTAACATATAACTTCAGTTTAATAACTTACTAAAGGACAGCGCAGGAAGAAATCAAGGCAGTTGAAACAGATAGTTCTCTACAAACAAACAGGGGTAAGGTTTTCAGTCCAGGCACAGAGCCTCATATTTCTTTTCATCATTGACCCAGGCTTAAGACACTGTCCCTTCAGTCCACATCAACCTCGCCGAGTGTGCCATCAGTTCCTTCCTTCCAGGTAAGTGGTGAGAACAACCGGCCGCTGTAGAACCTGGCTTCCGGGTTTTTGTGGACATCTCTGCATATTCAGTCTATTGTGCTTCGAAGCCACATTGATTCACCTGGCACTCTTTTGGGTAAGAATGGACACAAGGGGAACAGTTCGTGAATAGGGAATGGGTATGTGACTTTCTCTGTCACTGACAAGGATGGTGATGACTGAAAAAATAGGTGTATTTCCAGCCAAGAATATAAGGTCACTCGACCCTATATCGACCAGATGACTTGCATTGAGCTAGCGCTGAGGATTGTCACTCGTTCAGGACTAGTCGTGCTTCTATCCCTTGGAGGGTGCATTTTGCATGGTACTGCCAATAACTTGAAAGTCCATGGTTCAATTCAGAATTGCGTCAGGTGGCCTTGCAGATATCTTCTGCTCCTTTCACTTCCGGGAACGTAAACTTGCCAAGACATCAACAACAGCAAACAATGCTGGCGTTGACTGCAAACGTCCTGTAAAGGACATGCAACTAACTTTAATAATAATTGCAAGTTAGAACGAAAGCTCTGGGAAAAAAGACGAAAAATTAAGTTAATCATGACGAAAAAAAAAAAAGACAACCAACATATTTATTTACTAAACAAAGTTATCAAAGAAGGCGACGTTAACAAAACGATAGTTACATCAGATCTATTGTGCACATATCCGAATCTCACAAACTAAGCAGCAAAAGAGGTTAGTGAAATTTGTGAAATTGACGTGTGGCTTTCAAAATACCATCAATGTTTGGTTTGGAACTGCTGCATCCAATCATGAGTATTGCTTTCAAATGTTCATCAGTCAATCTCTTTCCATGTAGTGACTTCACAGACTTCATTTTTGAAAATGTTTCCTCACAGACATAAGTTGTTCCAAACAGTGATGCCATACCAGAGGCAAATTTCTTAAGTTTCGGAAACTCAACATCAGATAAGCAGCGGTACAATTCAACAAGTTTTTCTTCTCTATGCTTCTCTTTCAACAAGTCATTTGCTTGCAAATCAATGAGCTCCAACTGTAGTTCAACTGGCACATCATCAAGGTTAAAATCAAAGGGATTCTGGAACAGCAGAATGTCACTCTCAATTCTGTCGAGATCTGAAAATCTCTCCAAACTCTTTGGAACAGTGAAAATGAGAAAGGTTTTCTCCTTCCAGTTGTGCTTCCAACAATGACAGCTTTTTCCGAAATCATTTGATGGTTCTGTAGAGATCACAGACGAGGTAATTCTTCCCCTGAAATTTCAAGTTCAGTTCATTCATGTTGACCAAAAATGACAACCCTGACAGCCAGGTAGGATCTGACAGCTGTGAATCAGCGCTATCTTTTTCAGTGAGGGCAACATGTATTTCGTTTCGGAGCTTGTAAAAACGAAGCAGGACTTTACAGCAGCTGAGCCACCTGACTGATGTGTGATAAGGCAAGTCACATAATTCAGAATCAATTTCTTCAAGAAAAGCCTGGAACTGATGGTGAATGAGTGCATGTTCCCGAATGAAGTTCACAGCAGAAACGACTGGTTTCAGTACACAATAAATATTTAAGTCTTTCCCATAGTTACTTGCTGATGTATGATGCAGTGTATGAACAGAGCGCCCGGAATTTGCGAATCTTCCAACTGAGTCCTGATCTGCCACACCAGACCCTTCCTTGCCCCGGCCATGTTTTTTTCCTCAATCAACTGTAACGCTTCGAAGCTGATTCCACTGAAGGTTATAGTCTTGCAAACTTGTTTGCACTTCCTCGAAAATGTCTTTTGCACTTGTTATTCCATGCATTGACGACATCAAAGACATTGTACAGCCACACGGAATGACACTATCCAGTGTCGCCCACCGGGCGCTGGAACGCAAATTATTCCTCCCCACGACGCTTGACGGCAGAAGTGGAAGAAGATGATGATGATGATGATTCCATGCATGCTGCAAACGGGCGCCAACTCTTCCGTTATCTGAAAGTCCAAATTGACACCACGAATGAACACGAGAAGTTGTGACGTACTCGAGAGATCAGTAGACTCATCCAGCGCCAGAGAATACCACACGTTCCTAACTTTCTCGCATATCTGTAGCACTATGTTCTTTCCAAATTCTCCTGTTCTCCGCACAACTGAACTTGCCGAAAGGCTGATAGTTCCAAACAAATCGGCTTTCTCGGGACACAGGTCATTTACTGCTTCGATCATACACTCTTTGATGAAGTTGTCATCAGTAAACGGTTTTCTTCGTTCTGCCATCTTATGCAGTGTTTTGTAACGTTGTCATGATATGGCTGGCAGGCGACGATCCCGATGGAGAAAAGGACAGAAACAATTGTTGGAAGAAGAGACGGTCCTGAAATATTAAAAAAAGACAGCGATCGTGACTTCAAACACTGGGCCGTATGTATTGGACACGGAAGCGAAGTCCCGTATGAAACAGAAGAATTGGTTACCGGGAAAGTTCAAAGACAAAAGTCCGTATCGGACTTTGCGGAGAATCACCGGGGCCCAGAAAACATCGTTTATCTTCGAGAGTTCGGAGCAAGATCAAACAGTAATCGCCCCTCTGCTGTGTGTCCACCGTGACGAGGTAGAGGGGCTTGTGCGTCCCAATGACCCCAAGAGCTATGCCGACGGTAGCACAGCTACTGGTAGGGCCACCCATGTCGGACAGGTCAAGGGAGAGGGACCAGACGAAGAGACACACAAACCTGCTGCCTTGTAGGTAGACTGGGGACAGTCAAAGGCTAGGGAAAGCACCCCGAATACATGCTTGTCGAAATCGGATGTACTGAGCCACAGGCTTGACAAAGCAGTGCAACGTAAAACCTGCCTTGTAGGTAGACTGGGGACAGTCAAAGGCTAGGGAAAGCATCCCGAATAAATGCTTGTCGAAATCGGATGTACTGAGCCACAAGCTTGACAAAGCAGTGCAACGTAACTTAATTCATGATGTCACAAATCAAAATTAATCGATATGGTGCTAATCCCGTGTAGTCCCATCAGGCGGCGATAGTGCCGGGCCCCCTGCCTCGAGGGGGTCCACCCATGACTACTGGTGGTCACCTTCCCCTGTGCTGTGGAGTCAAGGCACAGAGGAGTAGGTTAAGAGCTATTGACCAAATACCCCGGACACTCAACATACTACAGTGGAATGCCGAAGGAGTTTACAAGAAGAAAGACTCCCTAACACAGCGTCTTCATAAAGACAGAATAGATGTGGCATGCATTCAAGAGACACACCTCAACGCCAATCACAAATTCTCAGTCAGAGGATATCAGGCCACACGTTTCGACCGCGAAGGACACAAAGGAGGAGTTCTAATACTTACACGAAATACAATACCTTGCAGCGAAGTATCTGTGATCTCTGACAACCAAACGGAAATTATAGGTGTTGATATAATGATAAAGGACGTGAAAATAAGAATCTACAATCTGTATAGCCCAGCAGATAAGGACCTTACACTCTCAAACATGAAAATAACTGACACAAACTGCATTATTGTCGGAGATTTTAATAGCCGTTCAGAAAGATGGGGATACCCAGATACTGACAAAGAGGAGATGGATTGGAGGATTGGAAATAGACTCAAATCTCCATCTACTCAACAAAGCGGATGACACACCGAGCTTCTACTCCAGAAGATGGCTTACCACTTCTACTCCAGACTTAGCTTTCTGCACAGGAGACATCCTCCACAAATCGATCGCCATGTGCTGGACCAATTAGCAGGTAGTGACCACAGACCAATCAAGCTTGAAATGAATATGGAGTATGTTCCACAGGAGCAAAAGCCCTTGCCCCGCTGGAATTACAAACGAGCAGATTGGGACAGATTTGCCATACTAACAGACAAATATTGTGAAAACATAAATACACGATATGGCAACATAAAGCAAATGGTGGAAAGTCTAAACAGAGCGATAATACAGGCAGCCACTGAGTCCATTCCTAGAGGAGCGAGGAAAAATTACAAACCGTACTGGACTGAAGAACTACAAAGTTTGGAGGACAAAGTTGAAGATGGGGGGCCCGGAAGAAAAAAAAAGCCCCCCGAAAAAAAAAGAAAAAAACAAAAAAAAAATTTT
>JACEFZ010013059.1:0-45000 GCA_014155875.1 Cepaea nemoralis
AAGCAGTTTGCACTCAACCAATTCTGTGCCATGCCGGAAAGCGTGGGCGGTCATGACTCAGCCATTTCACTCGAATCACCAGAGTCGTGGATCAGCCTCATTGTTCCTGTCTCGTCCATGCTATGTGGCCAAGCCATCCAGGTATTTTCCTTCTCGTCTTCCTCTTGGTCTGTTCCCTTCGATCTTGCCAGTTGTCACTAAGTTCTCCAATCCATTCTTCTCATAACATGTCCAAAACATTTTTGACTGTCTACGTCTAATTTCTCTAATGAATTTACGATTTTCATTTTCTCCTGTAGTACTTGGTCATTGGTCTTTCTGTCTGTCCAGGTATTCTTTGCATTTTCCTCAGAAACCACATTTCTGCAGCATCAGATGTTTCAGCTTGACTGCTCATTGTCCAAGTTTCACATCCATACAAAAGAACAGGCTCTATGTATCCCCTCAACACTCTTTTTCTCGTTTCAATTGACATCTTTTTATTGGTCAGAATGTTTTTCATCTTGCTAAAGGCTACTTTCGCCATGGCGATTCTTGTTCTAATCTCTTCAAGGCATCTCCCATCAGATGTTATGACTGTTCCGAGATAATTGTACCGATTCACTTGTTGAAGAATATTCCCATTTACTTGTATATTACATTGTGGTACTTCGTTCTTCCTAGTGACGACCATAACCTGTGTCTTTTACAATGTAATTCTAACCCCAGTTGTTCACTGTGTACAACAACCGCATCTACTAATTGTTGCAGATCCTGCTCATTGTCTGCAATCAATACTGTATCATCTGCATATCTAATGTTATTGATGTTTCGTCCTCCAATGCTGATTCCATTTATATCTTCTACATTTCTGAAAATATTTTCACTGTACAGGGAAAAAAGATCTGGAGACATTACACATCCCTGCCTAACACCTCTCTTAATAGGCTGATATTGTCCCACTTCATTATCAATCCTTATGGCAGCTTGTTGTTTCCAATATATGTTTTTATAAGTCTAATGTCTTTCCCATCAATTTGTAGATCTGCAAGCATATCTACCATGTTGACATGTCTTACTCTATCGAAAGCCTTTGTGTAGTCAATAAAGCAAAGATGTATATCTTTGTTTACTTCTATAGAATGTTCAATAACTGATCGCAGCATATACACAGCATTTACTGTACCCTTTCCTTCTACAAACCCACATTGTTCTTCCCCTATTTCAGGTTGTATTTTCTTCCTCACTCTTTGCATGATAATTCGTAGCAAAATCTTCGTGATGTGACTCATTATACTAATTGTTCTATGTTGATCACATTCCAAGGCTCCTGATTTCTTTGGGATTGCAATGAATATAGAATTACATAATTCAGAAGGTATTATCTCCGGTATCATATAATGTGTTAAGCAGTCTGGTGACTTGATCTATTCCAATATTCTTCTAAAGCTTTAATCATTTCTGTTGTGATGTTATCTGAACCGGGGGCCTTGCCAGCTTTCATATGCTTTAAGAACATTTCGAACCTCCATCTTCAAAATTGGCGGTCCTTCATTATTAAATCGAATATCATACGGTTCATCTCTGTTATCATCATAAAGGTTTTTCACATAGTCTGACCATACATGTAGAATCTGATCTTTTTCTATAATGATTTTGCCATCTTTAGTTTTTAGACAGCCTGTTGATGTACTTGTGCTTTTATTAGTAAGTTCCTGAATTCTTTTGTGCACTAATTTGGTATTTTGACTGTTGTGTTGTTTTCAATTTCTAAGCAATTTTTCTCAAGCCATGCTTCTTTTGGCCTCCTTACATAATATTCTGACTTGTCTGTGAATTTCTTCATATTTGGCAGGATTATTTTTGTTGAGTCTTCTTGTTTCCATTAGTTGTAAATTTCTTCAGTCATCCATTTCTTACTGACCCACCTTCTTTAATTTTGGAATAGGTGTTTCTGCAGCCAAACTGATTGAATTCTTCAACATTTCCCATTGATCATCCACATCCTGGAATAGGATCTCTAGATCAGACAATATATCAATCTGTTCTGTACTTCTATGTTGAATTTGTTTTGTATTTCCTTGTCATTACTCAATGTACACAAATCATATTTAGTGTTTCCTGTTTACATACTTGACTTTCTTTAACTTTACCCTCAATGTACCTGTAAGTAATCTGTGGTCACTATAACAATCAGCACTGGGAACTGTTTTTGCTATTGTAACGCATTCTAAATCTTCTGCTAATCAGAATGTAATCAATCTGGTTTCTAATCCTGCTATCAGGACTCCTCCATGTCCATAATCTTCTAGGGTGTTGTTTAAACCAGGTGTTTCCTACAATCATTTCCTGCTCTTTTGCCACTCTACGAAGTCTGTATCCTCTTTCATTTCTCTCTCCTAAACCATAGTTTCCTACTGTGTATCTATCCCATTGATTTCCTACTTTTGCAGTTGAAGTCTCCTATTATGATGTTTATTTCTGAATTTTACATTTCTTTAAAGCAGACTCTATGTCATTATAAAATTCCTCTACACTATCTACACTGGATTCCCCTGTTGGGGCATATACTTGAATAACGTTTATGCTAAACGTTTGGCGGTAGCGAGAGGAGGGAAGCAGCCGTGCCGCAGAAGACCAGGGGCTGGAAGAAGACTGCTGGAAGAAGTTAGGAAACAGAAGAATGACGCTCGGAAAAGGTGGCAATCGGCGGCGGGTCATGAGAAAGAGGGCTTGGGCCAGGTGTGGCAACATCTGAAAGCCAGGCACAATGCGCTATCCGGAGCCGAAAGGTTTTGCAGAAACAGGCGGTAAACCCGGAAGGAACGTGAGAGATTCTTCCGGGAGCCATACAAGTTTGCACGGGACTTGTTCGAGCAGCCGCGATCCAGCACCCTCGATGTCAGCAAAGAGGAGTTGGAGAACCACCTCGTGACGACATACGCCGATGCCAACGGAACGTCCCACTCAGAGAGATCAAAGGGCTGAAATGTCCGGCAGAACCAACGGTGGCGTTCAATGCCAGGCCTTCGATGTGGAGCGAGGTGGTTGCAGTAGTAAAAGGGGAAGCCCTACACTGAACCACACCACTAGCCTACAACTGAACCACACCAACCCTACACTGAACCACACACAAGCCCTACACTGAACCACAACACTAGCCCTACACTGAACCACACCACTAGCCCTACACTGAACCACACCAACCCTATACTGAACCACACCAACACTACACTGAACCACACCAACCCTACACTGAACCACCACACCATCCCTACACTGAACCACCACACCAATCCTACACTGAACCACCCACACCAACCCTACACTGAACCAACACCAACAATCCTACACTGAACACCACACCAACCCTACACTGAACCACCACACCTACACAAAAAAAAACACAGCCCTACACTGAACCACAACATAGCCCTAATTGATGACACAACCACCCCTACACTGAAAACCAGACACACTGAATAGAACCTGAAAAATGCTTTCCAACAGGCACCACATTCAACCCTACCGCACTGACACCAACCAACATCCAACACTGGACTACACCATGCCACATTGAACCTACAAGGAAAACACTGACCACATCAACCCTACACTGGGGTATCTTCATTGCACTACAGGGACACCCTAGCCTGCTCAGATCCTCCCCCCCCCCCCCACCCAGCATATGCATCACGTCCGGTGGCTATAACTAGTGCCAGTTCATGTGTTGTGACGAGGCCTTGTTTACCCGAGTACTCTCGCGTCTGGCTGGCGATTCTTACTCCCAACCCTCACTGGACAGCGATGTGGAATCACTGACGTCAAAGTCCTCTGTTCACACCAACCCTAAGGACGTTAATAACATCGGCAGATCCATTGGATGGCCATCTACAGGGGGTGCAGAACCAGCCAGTTTTCAGCCGTTCATTTCCACGACCCCGCATGTCACGGGACGAAGACCAAGGTACACTGAACGGACAACATACTTCCGCACGATTCAGACACTGTCTATTACAGATCCAGCTTCTACACTGAATCACACTCATTGAACACTTAGTACACCACACATGTATAACTGTGATTCCAGCCATATGAAAGACACTGTGTAAACTGCCATCAACCATCGTCATGCTGCTCGTTGGTCATAGAGTGGGCACCACTGGACTGAAAACGGTACGGCCCGCTGAACACTGAATGCCCCCACCCCACACTTAACTGCTGCTTTACCATACATCCAACTGAATACATGAGCCCTTCGGGGCTATCTGACCAACCATACATGAACACACCAACCTCTGCATTGACAGCGGCAGGTTCTGCTCTCTGCACCGTGTCAAGTGTGACAATACAGGAGAAAGTGCACTTACAAAAGCTAGGAGCACTCCCCCAACCTACCCCTGACCCACCTTGCCCGGGTTGATACTGGTAAAGACACAGAACGTCTACGACATCTTCACCGACCCATCCATGATTTGCCCCTCACTGAACCTGTCACTTTCTCTGAATATAGCGTCATGCAGAGGGTGCACTCACTGCACTTATTTTTAAGTAATGCACGAGCTCTCCAGATCACATCCTGTGTTTACACTGTCGGGAACAAGGAGGCATCTCATTGCTACACAGTGGTGTCTCTGTGCAGCCCAAAATGATGCGCATGCTTCGTTTTACAACCTTTCAATCTTCCAATCTGTGTAGGGCCTGACAGTAAGGATGGACAGCATACCCTACACTGAAAGCACAAGTCCCTACACTGAAGTATTAGCACTTGCTCGATATTGGCAGTCGCCATGACTCTCATTGCTGACAACCTTTTCGAGCCTTCGTTATGACACATCGACATGACACTGAACCACAGGCTACGATCAAGCCTCAACCAAGAATGTCATTGACTGGGTTCTACTCAAACTGTCCCATCCATCTTACTGCGGCCAGGTCTGTTTTTCCACATATGGTTGTTTAGTGAGAACCATGTAACCGTGCCTTTGCGGGTTGAAGGGCATCGGCATCAGCACACCATGAGGAAATTCGACTAGTTCGCCCTGCATATCATGGCAACCGCCTGTAGTCTCGACCCTTTCGATACACGAGGATGTCGTCACACGAATGACAGAGTCTACCCTCCCTCAACTGTTGTTCAGTGTCGGCACCGTATACACGTGAATAGTACTGGTGACAGTGGTGAACCCTGCGGCAATCCTGGAACATATCGTTATCCACTCGAAGACCAACTCTCGCTTCTTAGCACCAACCTTACACTGGAGCAGAACTGCACTATCCATCGTACAAGGTGAGGGTGCACTTTCAGTCTGAGGAGGGTTTGCCATCAAGTGAACCGAACGAACTGTTATATGCGTCCACTAAAGTCTATGGCGGCCACCACATGTCTCTTCTCTGACCTGAAATCCTCGTAAACATCTTGAGCAAAGACGACACACCAGCCCTACTCTGAACCACAACTGTATCCTACATGTGAACGGGAACCGCCGAGCTGTCCAAGTCCCAAGCAAGTCACTGGCTACAATTTTCTCCAGTAGCTTGCCCAGTATTTGCAACGTACATGATTCAACACCTGCTTATCTGGAACAACACCAACCCTACACTGAACCACACCAAGCAAGTATCTGTGTAGCCATTCTTCTTTGACCTGACCCCCTCTGGATACGGGTTGAATTCACTGGCCAGTTCTTCCAGTCATCATCTGATACACCAGTAGGTCACCATACGGATGCCGTCTGGGCCTGGGGCGGTGTTAGGTGATTCTTGAGCATCGCACGCAATATCTCAGCTGTGATTGGCCATTATAGTCTGTCCCGACCACCTCGCACAACTGAGAGAGTGTCGTTGGGTCCTCTGTCTGGCAGGGCTCGTACTTTCTGGTCAGTCTGCCCTATGTAGCGTGCAAGAAGGCCCTACCTTTAACCACATCCGACTTTCCATGCGACCACACTGTGCACTGAAAGTCGGAATACCCCACGTTGTGCCACACCGTTCTGCTCTTCTGGAACGACTACAATGTCGTACAAGAATCGCACACCACACCTTCCTGCAGAACTCGTCCCATTTCTCAGCCCTGGCCTGTTTGGCGCAGCCCTATTTGAATAAATCGTCGTCCTATCGAACCTCAGTCTTCAGGTTCGCAACTCAAATGTGGCACACTGTTAGCCTTTCTGGCCTTTTGCCAGTCTTTGACAGCCTGCCACTTTCCAAGCCATACCTTCTCGACCTCCATTCCACAATGTGGCTGCAACCATCTTTCTTGTCTCCTGCGGGAGGAGGTTACCAACCTTCTACACTGACCACACCAACCCTACTTGACCAGTGTTGTCGTACGGGAAGGCATTGTCTTGTTCTGACATGGCCCGTACTTTCTGATCAGAACCACACAACCCTACTGGTCACTATCGTGGTATCCCAGTGACCCCCACCGGCACCGTGCGACTGAACCACACCAAGCCAACATGATGCTGTCAAGAGTCACCTGAACCAGTGGCCAACCCTAGTGACCACCCATCATTCAGACAGATTAGGGCAGCAGATGCCAGCTGTCCTACAGATCCACCCTGTCTACACTGATGCAATTCCCCACACCAACCCTACACTGAAGTCCCCACAGTACATGATAACCACATCCATACTCGAAACAAAAACTCTACACTTGTCGCACGTAGACACACCACATTTCGCCAAAACGTTCACATACAAGCTACACTGGTGTCATTATTCTTAATGCCTACACTTGCAGGCCTCACTGTTCCAAACACAATATCGAT
This sequence comes from Cepaea nemoralis, assembly GCA_014155875.1. Taxonomy (NCBI): domain Eukaryota; kingdom Metazoa; phylum Mollusca; class Gastropoda; order Stylommatophora; family Helicidae; genus Cepaea; species Cepaea nemoralis. The sequence continues at coordinate 6,753 of JACEFZ010013059.1, forward strand.
CTGATGACATTTTAAAAATGTTTTTATTGATTAGATGGCTGTGAATAGAACCTGAAAAATCTTTCCAACCCACCACATTCAAGTCCGTCGCCGAGCGTGTTCTTGTAAGACCAAGATTTGTTTGGTACAGTAGTTTGAATATGGGTCGGCGTTGACTAAATTTAGCTGATGTCGACTTGCTGCATAGAAACATCATTTGTTTACAATGTGTTTAACACTGCTACAACTTCTTTAATTTCGAGAAAACCCCTTAGCAACTATATATTTTTGTGTTCAGAGCAGCGAGGCCTAATTGCCTAAGTAGAAAATTTTTGATGTTATGCAATATGGGCTCATTAAAATTCAAAACGGAAGCTAATTAATTATTTAATTAAACAGCTAACGAACCTTGAAATGCCGATTATGAATATGTGTCCCTTCATTGTGATAAAACAAATAAAAAGGCCATGTTGTGATGTTGTAAATATGTTTTGTTACTAATTTAATTTCAAAATGGCTGCTAATTAATTAATTAATAATTGATTTTAAAAATGTAAACTTTGTTAACGAACCTTGATATATCAATTATATATCTCTGAAGTTGGGGTGGGTTCGCCTGATGGCGAGGGACACTGGCAATAGGGGGAAGCAAATCCACACGCAAAATTCAGTTCAGTGCACTACAAGTAATGTGTGGGGACTACGCTCGAGTTCATAGCGAGCGAGCGCAAAAAAATATTTATGTATTTCATCCCCTTTCAGTTTGATAAAACAAATCAAAAGACCATGTTATGGTTTTGTAAATATGCTTTATTACTAATTAAAACATAAAAAATGGCAGCTCAATAATCATATATTAGTTGCAAAAATAACAAATGTTAATGAAGAGCTAGAAAGTAACAGCAAGTTACACCATTTGCTTCTGCTCTCTAACGAGAGCATCCTGCCAACCTGAACAAGAAAAAGGGGAAAAAAAAACTATTAGTTAATAGTTATACTAATTAATAGTAGTAGTACTACTAGTACTAATTAAAAGAACTAATAGGCATGTTCTTTGTCATTAAAACCGTCCGGTGACGTCTGCAAATCTCTTAAGATTTCCGCCTCCTTTACCTATGTGACATAAATGTTACAGAAACATAGTCTTAACAAAGGCAAATTTGTAATCATATATATCTAGTAAAACTAAAAACATCTTATCCAATTGCTTTATATTAATATTTGGTGGGTATAATAAGTGCTTTATCTTCATTTGTGACTCGTCGTGGATTATTTTATGAAATTTACCAGGAATAACCTCAAGGTGTGTGGGGGAAAATATTTCTCTTGATTTCTGAAATCATGTCATCTGTTTGCTATTTTATAACATATATTATGTTATTTATATATAAATATTATAAATATTTATATATTATATAACATATTTGTTTGTTTTAGCAATACTATAATATACAAGACTGCAACTAAAAGAACATGTTTTTTAAAACATGAAAATATTTACTGCATTGAAATGTCTTTTTCTGTATCAGTCAAACCTCTGCATCCATGGTCCCGTGAGGAAGCGTGAGTACAACCTAAACACTTGCAAGAGGAGTAGAACACGGGTTTGTCAAACCTTCGTAGATCACCTTTAAAATATGAATAAAATTAGTGCAACCGGGGTAAAGCCGTGGAAATGTAAACAATATAAAATAACACAAAGTAATGCGGCTTTATAGAATAGAATTACGTACAATACAAGGACGTTGCCTTCATCAGCAAACAAATACATACAATGTACAATACAATAGTATTCTTCGCAACAGACATCCGCCACATCCGAGATCGCCTTAAGCAGTTTGCACTCAACCAATTCTGTGCCATGCCAGAAAGCGTGGTCGGTCATGACTCGCCATTTCACTTGATCACCAGAGTCGTGGATCAGCTCAGTGTTCCTGTCTCGACCATGCCATGTCGCCAAGCCATACAGGTATTTACTTCTTGGTCTTCCCCTTTATTCTGTTCCCTTCGATCTTGCCAGTTGTCACTAAGTTCTCCAATCCATTTCTTCTCATAACATGTCCAAAAAATTTTCACTGTCTATGTCTAATTTCTCTAATCAATTTACGATTTTCATTTGTCTCCTGTAGTACTTGGTCATTGGTTTGTCTGTCTGTCCATGGTTTTCTTTGCATTCTCCCAAGAAACCACATTTCTGCAGCCATCAGATGTTTTTCAGCTTGACTGCTCATTGTCCAAGTTTCACATCCATACAAAAGAACAGGCTCTATGTAGCACGTCAACACTCTTTTTCTCGTTTCAATGACATCGTTTTATTGGTCAGTATGTTTTTAATCTTACTAAAGGCTCCTTTCGCCGTGGCGATTCTTGTTATATTGTCTTCAATGCACCTCCATGCATCAGATGTTATTACTGTTCCGAGATAATTATACCGATTCACTTGTTGAGAATATACCCATTTACTTGTATATTACATTGCAGTACTTTCTTCTTCCTACTGACGACCATAACCTGTGTCTTTTTACAATTGTAGTCTAACCCCAGTTGTTCACTGTGTGCAACAACCACATCTACTAATTGTTGCAGATCCTGCTCATTGTCTGCAATCAATACTGTATCATCTGCATATCTAATGTTATTGATGTTTCGTCCTCCAATGCTGATTCCATTTATATCTTCTACATTTCTGAAAACATTTTCACTGTACAGGGAAAAAAGATCTTGAGACATTACACATACCTGACTAACACCTCTCTTAATAGGCTGATATTATTCCACTTCGTTATCAATCCTTATGGCAGCTTGTTATTTCCAATATATGTTTTCTATAAGTCTAATGTTTTTCACATCAATTTGTAGATCTGCAAGGCATATCTACCATGTTAACAAGTCTTACTCTATCGAAAGCCTTTGTGTAGTCAATAAAGCAAAGATGTACGTACATCTTTGTTTACTTCTATAGAATGTTCAATAACTGATCGCAGCATATATACAGCATTTACTGTTCCTTTTCCTTCTACAAACCCACATTGTTCTTCCCCCATTTCAGGTTTTATTTTCTTCCTCACTCTTTGCATGATAATTCGTAGCAAAATCTTCGTGATGTGATTCATTATACTAATTGTTGTATGTTGATCACATTCCAAGGCTCCTGATTTCTTTGGGATTGCAATGAATATAGAATTACATAATTCAGAAGGTATTTCTCCAGGTATCAAATAATGTGTTAAGCAGTCTGGTGACTTCATCTATTCCATATTATTCTAAAGCTTTATCATTTCTGTTATGATGTTATCTGAACCGGGGGCCTTGCCAGCTTTCATACGTTTAAGAACATATCAAACCTCCATCTTCAAATTTGGCGGTCCTTCATTATTAAATCGAATATCATGGGTTCATCTCTGTTATCATCATAAAGGTTTTTCACATACTCTGACCAGACATGTAGAATCTGATCTTTTTATATTATGTTTTTGCCATCTTTAGTTTTTAGACAGCCTGTTGATGTACTTGTTCTTTTATTAGCAAGTTCCTGAACTCTTTTGTGCACTAATTTGGTATTTTGACTGTTGTGTTGGTTTTCAATTTCTAAGCACTTTTTCTCAAGTCATGCTTCTTTTGCCTCTTTACATAATATTATGACTTGTCTGTGAATTTCTTCGTATTTGGCAGGATTATTTTTGTTGAGTCTTCTTGTTTCCATTAGTGGTAAAAATTTCTTCAGTCGTCCATTTCTTACGACCCACATTCTTTAAATTTGGAATAGGTGTTTCTGCAGCCAAACTGATTGAATTCTTCAACATTTCCCATTGATCATCCACATCCTGGAATAGGATATCTAGATCAGATAATATGTCAAATCTGTTCCATACGTCTATGTTGATTTTGTTTTGTATTTCCTTGTCATTACTCAATGTACACAAATCATATTTAGTGTTTCCTGTTACATACTTGACTTTCTTTAACTTTACCCTCAATTTACCTGTAAGTAATCTGTGGTCACTATAACAATGAGTAATCTGTGGTCACTATAACAATCAGCACTGGGAACTGTTTTTGCCATTGTTAACGCATTTCTAAATCTTCTGCTAGTCATAATGTAATCAATCTGGTTTCTAATCATGCTATCAGGACTCCTCCATCTCCATAATCGTCTAGGGTGTTGTTTAAACCAGGTGTTTCCTACAATCATTTCCTGCTCTTTTGCCAACTCTACAAGTCTTGTTTCCTCTTTCATTTCTCTCTCCTAAACCACAGTTTCATACCGTGTATCTATCACCTTGATTTCCTACTATTGCGTTGAAGTCTCCTATTATGATGTTTATTTCGGAATTTTCACATTTCTTTAAAGCAGACTCTATGTCATTATAAAATTCCTCTACACTATCTTACACTGGATTCCCCTGTTGGGGCATATACTTGAATAACGTTTATGCTAAACGTTTGGCGGTAGCGAGAGGAGGGAAGCAGCTGTGCCGCAGAAGACCAGGGCTGGAAGAAGACTGCTGGAAGAAGTTAGGAAACAGAAGAATGACGCTCGGAAAAGGTGGCAATCGGCGGCGGGTCATGAGAAAGAGGGCTTGGGCCAGGTGTGGCAACATCTGAAAGCCAGGCACAATGCGCTATCCCGGAGCCGAAAGGTTTTGCAGAAACAGGCGGTAAAACCCGGAAGGAACGTGAGAGATTCTTCCGGGAGCCATACAAGTTTGCACGGGACTTGTTCGAGCAGCCGCGATCCAGCACCCTCGATGTCAGCAAAGAGGAGTTGGAGAACCACCTCGTGACGACATACGCCGATGCCAACGGAACGTCCCACTCAGAGAGATCAAAGGGCTGAAATGTCCGGCAGAACCAACGGTGGCGTTCAATGCCAGGCCTTCGATGTGGAGCGAGGTGGTTGCAGTAGTAAAGAAAGCGAGAGGTAAGTCAGCACCGGGGCCCAACGGTGTGCCTTACACAGTCTATAAAAGATGTCCGAAAGTCCTTATGAAGCTACACCGGATACTGAGATGCGCATGGAAGCAGAAGCATGTCAGCACGGAGTGGAAGACGGCCAACGGAATCTACATTTCTAAAGAGCAAAACTCAACCGGCATTGCCCAGTTCAGGCCGATCTCTCTCTTGAACGTTGAGGGGAAAATATTCTTCTCGATCATGGCCAGTCGAATCACGAAGTACTTGATGGAGAACAAGTACACAGAGACAGCGGTTCAAAAAGGGGGGCTACCAGGGGCCCCCGGTTGTCTGGAACAGAGTACCATGATCTGGGATGCTATCCAGAGAGCGAAGACGAAGAAGGAGGAACTCCACGTGATATGGTTGGATCTGGTCAACGCATATGGGTCAGTGCCCCACCAATTGTTGTGGCATGCACTCAAGGCTTATCACGTTCCCGAGAACATCACGGAAATGCTTATGCAGTACTTCTCGGGCTTCTCTTTTCGGTTCTCGACCAATACGTTGACGACCAAATGTATCGACTTACAAGTGGGTATTGCCATGGGCTGTACGATTTCACCGATATTATTTGCCATGGCCATGCAGGTCATACTAGATGCGGCATCCGGCTATGCACACGGTCCGAAGCTCAGCGAAGGGGTGAACACGCCACCGCTGAAGACCTTCATGGACGATACGGCAATCCTGACACCGAAGGAAAGTGATGCTAGCAGCATTCTCCTCAGATTGGACGATCTGATCCGCTGGTGCAGGATGAGCTTCAAGACTAAGAATTCGAGAAGCCTGTCGATAATGAAGGGTAAGGTGGCGGAGAGGGTGTTCGTGGTGGCCGGACAAGCGATTCCCACTGTGATGGAGGAATCTGTGAAGAGTCTCGGTCGTGTGTACGACTCAACCATGAAGGACAGGAACGCGGTCGGCGGAGATACAAGCAATGCTGACGAACAGCCTGAGTACCAGTCGACAAAACCAGGCTGATAGGCAAGTTCAAAATCTGGGTCCTCCAATTTATGCTTATTCCGAAACTCCTGTGGCCGCTGCTGATATATGATATTGGCACGTACACAGTGAGCTACCATGGAGGGAAAGATAAGCAGGTATATACGACAGTGGTTTGGTGTACCCACATGCCTCACGACTGTCGCATTGTATTGCAAGCAGAGCAAGCTCGTCCTCCCGTTCCTGCCCCTCATGGAAGAGTTCAAAGCTGGAAAAACCAGACTCACGATGATGCTGCGCGAGTCTCCAGATATAACGGTCAGTGCCTCGGTTCCCGCCTCGAAAACGGGAAGGAAGTGGAAGGTGGTCAGCGCGATCGAAGAATCCCAGGCAACACTCCAGCTGAAGGAGATCATGGGCCACACATAACTTTGACAAGAAAGGGTTCAGATTCCGAGGCAATGATCCGATGTGATCCAAGGCGACGACTAAGGAACTCAGGGACCTGGTGGTTAAGGGACATCCACAAGGGGGAAGATGACGAAAGAGTCCGCAAGGCTGCCCAACAGATGCAGCAGGCACAGTGGATGTCATGGGAAGTAGTAGTGCAGAGATCCATTACGTGGAATGAGATCTGGCGCATGACACCACTTTCGTCTAATTTTCGTCGTCCGATCTCTCTACAATGTCCTGCCATCAGCTGCCTACTTGGTCAAGTGGGAGAAAACCACCGACCCGTTCTGTCCCCTCTGTACAAAAGTCCAAATAGTCAGACAGAGGAACGCGTGCTGTCTGGCTGTAAGGTCGCCCTGACCAAAGGGCGCTTCACGTGGCGACATAACAAAGTCCTGTCTGAGTTGGCCGCCATAGTGGACAGTAGCACGAATGAAAGCGAAAAGAGAGGGGTACAGGCGGAGGCCGATGGAGATTACCTTCGTCCGAGAAGGGCGCAAAGAAAGCAATGCTGACGACCTGCCGCTTGCTACCGTTTTCGATGGTGCGAGGGACTGGGATCTGACCTTAGACCTAAAGGGCCGTAGCAATTACCTTGAGGTGATCTGAAGGTTAGGCTTGCGACCTGACATGGTACTTATCTCCTCGTCAGCCAAGCAGCTAACGCTGATTGAGCTGACTGTCCCTTACGAATCGAATATTGAGGAACAACACCTGCACAAAATAGAGAAGTACAATGACATGGTCGCAAGTCTTAGGCGGGAGGAGTACACCGTCAGGCTATTCACCGTCGAGGTACGCGGCAGAGGTCTAGTCTCCCACTCCGTGTTTGATGTGCTGAAGCATGAAAGGACAAGCAAGAACTCGGGCCCAGAAACAACTGTGTGAGGCAGCCGAAAAGGCCTCGTGCTGGCTATGGAACTGCCCGAAGCCTAGAGTGGAATGAGTCTCGAAACTAGAATGGTTAGAAGCGGTACCAATAATCTCTCAACCAAGACCACGAACTTACAACGTCTCGTACCAGATCTTTGGCCTTTCCTCCGAACGTGAGTGGTGAATCTGATTGCAGTCAAATCATGTAAATGTCGGCCGAAGGCCAACCTCCCGTGGGATCGCACTCAGTCAGCGGCAGAGACCAAGAGGTGGGCCCAAAACGGAAAGGAAGAACCGGCTTCCTAGTATGGTGCGGACGCCGTGAACTGGGCACGGAGAAGGAACACGGCAACGGAGACGTATGGAGGTGACAGAGGCCGTGGCGGGGCATGAAAGCTGGCTCCCTACGACCACACGTGCTAAGGGGCAAGCACAGACTGCACGGTCTCTCCTCTCCGAGAGAGGGAGGGCTTGAGAGTGGACATGGTAACAGCGAAGGGACTAAGCGTAACATCAGGGATAACAATTGTGACCGAAAACCTCAGTCCAGTATGACATCATACTGATGATGGACAACATGATGTCTTCATCCGACATACAGGACTTCACAGCCAGCGAACGCAAGCAAGCATGTCCTAACATTCCATGTTCCTACTCTAAATAAATTTATTTATTGTAGTTATGATTTTGCGTGGCGTAAGGAATGCAATTTATCATTATTGCTTTGTAACATCTGTTTGTTTTTTCCCGTGTAATTACAGATGTATTTATTTAGTTAGTTAGTTAGTCGCAGTTCCAACTTCACAGCAACGGGTCGTCCCCATTATGCTCCGTTCCTGTGCCAGTGAATATCACACAAAATGCTCCCCACTGCCCAAGGTGAAAAGTGGAAAAGACAGGAGCCTCGACAAACAACAGCCTGTACAAACACACTGTGCATAATGCCACCGCCAGAATGTCAACACACCAGTCCCCCACGAAACACCCAGTTCATGTCTGATGGAATCGGCAGTCATTTTCATATCTGGATGTTTCCTAGATGTTCACCCACACAGTCCACGAAATTACAGTTCATCGCCGATGGCAGTGGCAGTCAACCAGAAGCCCAGCAGCCACGCATTTCTGCATACGGCAAAAACCGGTCAACTCTGGGACATAGCCACCTGCCATCGCTCCAAACATGCAGTCACGTTCCAAAAAAACCTCGGGCAGATTCAAAAGCATTTCACACGAAACTCACAGCTCACAGTGTCGCGCCACGCACTCACTCAGAAGCAGGGCAACGGAACCATCAAGCCTCCTTAGTCGCCTCTTACGACATGCGTGGTAGGCTACAGTGTTGCTATTCTTTGCATCCCTTATGGGCCCCGGCTACACACGGGAGCAATTACAGATTTATTTACTGGATTAATACAAACACTCAGACAACTAGTTACTGAATAGGCATTTACTAATAACCAGTATAAGATATTTTATTTCATAACTGAAATCTTTTTCATCTTTAGAAATGTAATATTTAGAGACACTTTGATTTCCAAAAGCGCTTTCAATAAAAAAAGATATTAACAAACTGTTAAACATTCTCTATTGCTGAATTACTTTTAAACAAATAAAAGCACAGTGTGAAATGAAGCCTAAAGAAATAGCATTTCTAATCCAAACTGCTCGCTCTGTTTCAAGCAGACAATGTCAAAATGAACTCCCTATCAAGTGGAACATGTTACTGTTAAACAGCTTACTTCTAAAATATACAGACACTAAGTGTGTGCAGCACACATCTACCACACTAAACACACCAGGCAGAATTGTTTCTGCAGCAATATTTAGTGACGACCTTCTGTCATGACATAGGGCTGATCCTCCTCATGGTATGGCCAGATGGTGGATCGTTTAGGGTCAAAGGCTGACTCCGGGAAGTAGTAATTATACGACTCCATCTGTCAGGTTCTGGTACTGGAGCAATGTGTCGATCGTATATATACTTGTCCTGTTGCCATCAATTTCCTTCTGAATAGTAGCCACGTACTATCTGACGGCCTTGTCCTGCTCCTGTCTTTACCTTCTGCATCACGTGATCCTTGTCTACTGGTTAAGGGACACTAGGCGCTTCATAAGCCTTCTGGAAGCGATCAGCCATTGAGGGGTCAGGAAGCCTCGACTTGTAGCCAACAAAATCTATCTTTGGCAGATTTTCTGGCAGCTGGTGAACCTTGTTAAGAAAAGTATCATGTTTAGTCTTTATATTCTTAAAGTGACAACTTGAGCGTTTGGAATAACCGCTGCAAATCTTGCCCAATACACAGCAGAGCTGGATATTTGTTTCGCCGCTTTGCTCGCCATTGCCAACTGTTTTTTGCTTCGTATGTCTCTCATCTGATCATGTTCCTCTTGTACCTTGCGGCGTCGAGTTGAAATATAAACAGCGGGAGAGTGCCCGCTTACGGGCTTCATGTACCAATATTCCCATGGACTCCGTTATTCCCTGCGTCCATCGTTTACGTGGTCGGCCTCTTCCTCTGTTTCCCTCTGGTCTGCACATCATTGCTTGTTGTGGTGTACTGTTAGTTGGTAATCTAATTGCATGGTCAAACCATTTGACTTGCTGCTTTATAATAAAATCTAGTGCAGCTATAACCCCCCACTTTAGTCCTGATTTATTCATTTCTGATGGTATCTCTTTTTGAGATGGAAGAGTCATAATAGAAAAAGATCAGATTTTACATGTATGGTCAGATTACATGAAAAACCTTTATGACGATAACAGAGACGAACAATATATTTCTTACAATGGGAACCAGCCATTTTCTGAGGACTGTTCATTACCCAGCACACCAGCATGCCCCGGAGAAAAGATCCAGATGGGTGAGTGTCGTGCAAAGCACACACAAAACAAAGACAACCAACATATTTATTTACTACAAAAGGTTATCAAAGAAGGCGACGTTAGCAACAAAGATAGTTACATCAGACCTAGTGTGCATATGTACGAATCTCACAAACTAAGTAGCAGAAAAAGGTTAGTGAGATTTGTGAAGCTGATATTTGGCTTTCAAGATTTCATCCATGTTTGGTTTGGAATTGCAGCATCCAATCTAGAGAATTGCTTTCAAATGTTCATCAGTCAATCTCGTATTGATTTAACATATTTCATTTTTTGTTTTGAAAATGTTTGCTCAAAGACATAAGTTGTTCCATGCACTGATGCCATTTTTTTTCATATCCTTTACAGGACATCGCTGTCAACATCAGCATCTTTCAGCTAATTGTTGATTTCTTGGCAAGATTACGCTCAGTTGATTGCCATTGCTTTCTAAGCGACCGGCTCACATACCCCGTAAGTTACCGACGCGGAGAGAACCGCTACTAAATCTCGCTCACATCACGTTACTTACGATAGTATACGGGATTACAGAGAAATTCATGTAACGCCGAGACCAGGGAGACGGCACTGATGCCACCAGCGGCAGATTGCTTCAGTTTCGGAAACTCAACATCAGCTAAGCAGCGGTAAAATTCAACAAGTTTTCCTTCTCTGTGCTTCTCTTTCAACAAGTGATTTGCTTGCAAATGAGTGAGTTTCAATTGCAGTTCAACTGGCACATCATCAAGGTTACAATCAAACGGATTCTGGAACAGAAGAATGTCACTATCAATTCTGTCAAGATCTGAAAATCTCTCCAAACAAATTCTTCTTCAAGTCACGAATAATTTTTTTTTCAGAAAATTGAGTTTGACATCTTCGGGGATTGTAGCTCAAAACTCTTAGAAACAGTGAAAATGAGAAACGTTTTCTCCTTCCAGTTGTATTACAAACAATGACAGCTTTCTCCGAAATCCTCTTAATGATTCTGTAGAGATCACAGACGAGATTATACTTTCCATGAAGTGTCAAATTCAGATCATTCATGTTTGATGTGATGTCGACCAAAAATGACACCTTTGACAGCCAAGTAGGATCTGGCAGCTGTGGATCAGCTCTATTGTTTTCAGTGAGGAAAACATCTATTTCGTTTCGGAGCTTGTAAAAACGAAAAAGGACTTGGCACTGATATGTGATAAAGCAAGTCACAGAAGTCAGAATAAATTTCTTCAAGAAACGCCTGGAACTGACGGTGATTGAGTGCATATCCCCGAATTAAGTTCACAGCAGAAACGACTGCTTTCGGTACACAAGATATATCTAAGTCTTTCCCCACAGAGTGCTTGCTTATGTATGATGCAGTGTATGAACAGAGCGCACGGATTTTCAAATTTTCCAACTGAGTCATGATCTGTACCATCAGACTCTTCCTCACTCCAGCCATGTTTTTCCTCCATCAAAGCTGATTCCACTGAAGGTTATACCTTTTGCACTTCCATTAAAATGTCTTTTCCTGTTGTTGTTCCATGCATGCTGCAAACGGATGCAACTCTTCCGTTATCTGAAAATCCAAATTGACACCACAAATGAACACGAGAAGTTGTGACGTACTCGAGAGATTAGTAGACTCATCCAGCGCCAGAGAATACCACAAGACGTTCCTAGTTTATGTTCTCTCAAAATTCTTCTGTTCTTCGCACAATAGAACTTGCCGTAAGGCAGATAGTTCCAAACAAATCGGCTTTCTCATGACACAAGTCATTTGCTGCTTCCACAATACATTCTTTGATGAAGTTGCCATCAGTAAACCGTTTTCCTCGTTCTGCCGTCTTATACATGGTGTTGTAGCTTGTAAGGGTGACAGATTCATTTCAGCAAACTTTCTCGTGAAGAGATGTCTTTGTGTTTCAAAACCACGTTTCATGGACTCATATTTCTCAGGGTGTAATTTTCCAGAAAACTTTCAATACGTTGATAGATGTTTTGTTTCGTAGTGACACCGAAGATTGTACTCTTTCAATATGGCAACACTTTAGCTGCATATTACGCAACTGGTTTTCCGGTCCTTTGTTCCCACAAAGAAGTACTTTACTCCCCATTCTTCATTGAAAACGTGACACTCGCTGTCCACTTTTCTTTTCTTAGTAGCTATAATAAAGGGTGAAGTGCACGGGATCTGAAAATGAAAAAGACATTGAATTAGAAACATAATTAAAATCCTATTGACACACAATAAAAGCAGGCGACTATGGGTCACTGGTGAAGCTACGGCTCACCATAGGTGCATGTAACGTTTATAGGTACCTATGGTAATAGAATATATCTCATAATAAGGTTTGCAAAATATAAAAGTAGGGCCGGCCTAAATAAACAGCCTAGAGCAGAGTTTTTCAACTCGGGTTACGAAAGTGGCAGCCAAGGGTTCCGCGGAAACAGACAGAAATCGCCTAAATGCAACATTTCTGTCCATCTGGTTTATTACATACAGTAGGACAGACACTTGGATCATCGCACAGAGTTACTTGAGCAACGTAAACATTTGCGTAAGGATCTGCTCCAGTAGAAAGATTGAAAAACACTGGCCTAGCGACCAGCTTGATTAACACCTTGACCGGGGAATTCTTCTGAGCTGGGGATACTATTTTCGTAATAACACGACGATTCTTGGCCATTTTTATGCTATGTTTGCTACTTTATTGTCTCTATTCACACTTGTAGTTCACTTACCTATCACTGTCAAACATAGAAATCCTTGTTCCATACCCATAAAATGGATGACTGGCAAAAATAAGTAAATATTTCTGGAACATTGAAAGCGGGACGCATCTGGGGGAGGAAAAGATGTGTGTGTGTGTGTGTGTGTGTGTGTGTTGCTATGGAAACCATGGAAATGTCAGAGCGTAGGCGGCGCTACAACGAGCCGGGGAAGGACTTGGGATGGTGCGAAATAAGTAAAGATTACAATAAACAAGAACATTTAGATACAATAATTTATAACTGAAAATTGTAAATTTAAGACACATAGTAGCCAGGAGGTCTCCGCACGTGTGAATCAATCAATCAATCAGGTTCCGTCTCCACAATGAAGGTTGGCTGCAATGGATCTCCAACACTGTCTGTCTCTCGCCTTGACTCTACATTATATCAGGCTGATGTTCGTCCATCTCTTGATGTTATCTTCCTACTTGTATCGTTGTCTACCTCTTGCTCGCTTGCCCTCAATCTTGCCCTCCATTATGATTATTATAAGAGTATCATGTGTTTTAACGTGATAGAAATATTTCACTTGTCTCCTCTTTATTTCATTCATCAACTCTCTCTTCATTCCCAGTTTTTCAAGAACCTCTGCATTTGATTGTTTTTGTTTCCACGAAATACGACATACTCGTCTGTATATCCACATATCCAAGGCCTCCATGCGACTTTCTAGTTGCTTGTTCAATGTACAGGCTTCCGCGCCATACAATAATGTTGAATATACGTAGCATTTGACAATTATCATTTTTAATGCGCTGTTAATTTTACTGATTTTATGTGGAGATCACCAATTATTCTAAACATAATATTGACTTTTAAACTGTATCACAACGCCTCGAGTTCCATACGTTATATCAAGCATTTTCGAGTACCATCGGCGGGCCAGATGAAATGACGTCGCGGGCCGGATCCGGCCCGCGGGCCGTAGTTTGGTGACCCCTGTCCTAAACCAACCCCAAATTCCTAACTTTAAAAAAAAAAAAAGAAATAATTCTCCTCTAACCAACATCACCACAATCCCACAAACTCCTCCTTCAACACAGACTTAATCTAATTAAAATATCTCCTTCAGTGACACTGGAGAAAGAGTTTATTGCCTCAGTGCAAAACACAAGTTCGAAAGCACTGCCCTGAGTCACTATAACTTTGTAGCCACCAATAAGTGTTATGTACAGTTTCCAGGTAACAGGTATCTTCTTGATACACCCTCCTCAAATCAACTCTCTCCTGTGACATACATTTGAAGGGATGTTATTATAATGAATCCTTGGTGGTGACAAGACGGCCCGAGAAGCTGACGACTGGGTCTGTTCAATGAGTATTCACTCCTCCTGATAATGGAAAGGCGATAGCTCGGTAAGTGGTGTCCACGACGTTTAAATATCATCCAGTAATCTGGGACAGAGGTCCAACATCCATCATCATTCATCATGCAAGTCTGAATTCACCAAGTTTTCCAGAGTGAGAAACAAAGCTAAACCACTCTTTTCCGGACTTCCCAATGTCCAATTTGAAATAGGAATAAAAGTTGACACTCACTGCTGGACTACAACGAGTACTCCATTAGAATAAACGAATACTCAATCTTTTCTCCTAAATAGCCGACAGCTATTAATGAGCTGAGGTAGAAAATTCATGAGAAATGCCAGTACTTTGGATTCCAGAAATAAGGTGGGAGTTCCATAGGGATACAGTATTAAACTTACATGGGCCTGATTGAAGCAAACTGAAGTCAATGGGTCCTTTAAATAATAAAGTATCATTTTCCTGCACTTCATGGCAGTGTAAACAATTGTCGACCACTCCTAGGTTCATGTTCATAGAACCGAGCTTCTCAGTTGTCATCCGTACAGGCATATAATTTAATGAAGATTTAGGCTGGTAAATCAGCCTATACATTCTGTGATAATCCCTGGAGTCCACATATGAGTTTAAGATTTGAGTCTTGGACTCCTGTTTGGTTGTCCCAGATAAAAGGGCCTCTCCATCTTCCCTTTCTGTGTTGACAAAAAGCAAAAAACTTTGCTATACACTTGTATGAAAATCAAATGTCATAATCAATGCATCAACCAACACAAGAGGAAATTCAAGGAAATGGAAAGGGGAAGGAGAGTGTTACTCGGACACCAATCCCCTCTATTTGATGATGGAGGGCAATCCACTCAGATGGACTGTGGGTAATGTATATTTTCATTGTTCACCCTTCTGTGTGATATACACTGAGATCAGGTGCTGAGTCAGGGACATCATTACACAACCCATCAACATGATAATATATTCATCAGATATGTAAGAACTCTCATACGATCCAGATAACATAAGAAATATTCATTATGAGACAGACATCTTGACAAAGCATCATGTGATGGATATGAGACAGATATGATGAGACATGCATCATAAGGCAAACTTCATGAGACAGGCAGCATGAGACAGACATGAGGCAGATATCATGCTGAACCAAGCATCAAGAGGCAGATATAAGACAGATAAGAGACAGGCATAATTTACAACTGCAATATACAATATGCAATAGACCAATGGCAAATAACCAATGACTAGACCAGTCACGAGTCCCTATGGGTGATACTTTGGTACATGGATGTCCTATCCCATCCACACTCACACTGCAATGCCAGACCTCCGTTTTCTCAAACTAGACTCGGCTCACATGTATATCAAATCATCACCGTCAAATCATTTGCTCTTTCCCTATCGGGTAATATCAATATCTCTCCCATGCAGGTAAGGCAGAATTTCATAAGCAATATTTTACATGTGAAACAAAACACATATGAAAAACATGTCTTTTCGTGAAAAATAGCATGAGCCATCAAATATATATTCAAACGACTGAGACAAATGTTCGAACCTATATTGTCCTGACCTCATGACCTTTAGGACAGGGGCTTTCTGAACGCAGTTACAATGAACCCAACCAATGTTGCAAAGGAACAAGTGCAATAAATTCAGAGATAAATTGCATTCAAGACAAATCTATAAAAGTGCTATTGGCAATTCTCAGTGAACGTAAAATAGCCACCAGCCATCGCAGGAACTTTGTAATTCTGGCGTGCAATGCACGTCCTGCAAACATATGATATAATAAAGCGTCTATCTTTCTCACATGATATAGTACTCATAAAAATAACATATCACTTCTTTACTCTCAGCATTTTCAAGGGAAAGATTACACTGTTACATCACACATTCTGATCAAAAAGTAACAAACGTAGACTCTCAAGAGCATTTCTATAGTTTGATTAAGAATGTGAAATGATACGCATCCACAGAACGTTCTATAGAGCATAAAGAGTGCAAATATGCATTGAATGTGATTTACAGACATCAAGCATACCGCGGAATTCCCATAGCAGACGAACGATAAACATGGCAGAATATTTAACGTGGTAGACATGTCAAGCTTGATAGAAAGCACGGTCAGTACAACTCAATGAAGTTCTGATTTCACTTCTACATTTCTCATACAAATACTCCGATATTCGTCTCTTTCGCATTATCCGACACAGCCACAACATATAAAATTATTTATAGTGGTACCTGAGATCCAGAGAACTACATCATATGGTATTATCTGGGCGTAGATTAGCATCACATCAAAATGTAGTTTGCCTTGTTGGAATCCTAGCTACAACTGCTAGATTGGGGAACTGGCCTAGATGATAGCGTTCTCCCCCAAACTTTAGCCAATCAAATGACGGCATGCGCCTTTTCTCTACCCAGCCCAGCTTTCGAACATTCCGTCCCAAAATAACCCTGATATCAGGAGGGACGCCGTTCACAATCAAAACGTATTTGAGAAATGTTTTAGGGACTGAGAATGTGGGTGACTGATCACCATGTGACACTAGTCATATTGTGTAAGTTATTTCTCTTGGAACAATAGGACCATCCATCTGCATTAGGTTGTCCCCGTTTAGTTTACAATATTTTTGAAAACTCAAATCCATGGACACAAACATTTCGCTAGAATGTTCCACTATACGCAAGAAAGCTGATCTTTTTCAATTGTAAGTATGATTTCAACATGGAAGCCGAGCTAGTGTAGTGGTTAGACCAAGACTGCCTAAGCGTATTAACATTGCACATGAAAGCAATACATTTTTCAATAACAGAATAAACACGATTATTGTAATGCGACATTATCGAGCACACATTTGGATAAACCAAAACAAATGTAGAGGTAGTAAATTTTCTGAAAATCTAAACAGAAATCTCAATTTATTTGGAGGTGACATGTTGGAATCCCGGTCCGTAACTATAGCTTTCAAATTTTATGTTGTCTAGTGCGACCTTTAGTCTGTACTTCCTTCTTCTCCTTCTGTGAGCGCCAGACAATACTATGTGTTTGAATAACGAAGACACAAACAATAGATTGCAGGATTTATTGCCTGAAATATTTAGCTGCATCTTGTCTGGTACATACTGCAGAATTCACACAACATAAAGTAAAATAACTAGATAAATCCCTCAAGCTGAAATACACATATGTTCGCATAGTAATGTCGATTGCCTACCACGGTAATTTTAAACTGACCAACATGTGACAGGTTCAAATTCCGGTCGGTAGCTTTAGCTTTCAAATTTTATATTGTCTAGTGCGTCCTCTAGTCTCTACTTCCTTCTTCTCCTTTCTTGAGCGCCAAACAATACTATGTGTGTTTATTTATGTAACCATATCCTTTTACAGGACGTTGCGGTCAACACCAGCATTTTATCGCCGCTGTTGATATCTTAGCAAGTTTTGACTTTCAGTAGTTTGCCATTGCCTTCTGAACGACCGTCCCCCATACCAAGACGTTAAAATCCTAGCGTGACACGGTCTGCTGCCAAATAGGTCACCGCTGTGTCTCGAACGCGGGTAAGCGGCATTGCAATTCGCTTTCGCAACGCCATTGCAATGGAGACAATTGCTAATCGTATAATTCATAATGTTGTAATTATATACACATTACTTGTTGTTGATGATCGTGGAGTAATCATTTGCACTCATGCACACTACACACTTTCAATTGAAATTCTTTCATTCTTCAAGTATTCTCATTCACTCTTAGTTATATTTATGCAAGTTAAGCGGTATCAATGAATGTATCATACATTAATTAATCATTGCAGGTCCCATTCTCCATTGGTCCAAGCCTGACATACAGACCACGCCTGTGGCTCCATGTAGCTGTCAGCATGCGACAGCGGCCACCCCCTGGACAACGGCTGTGACAAGCCGGCAAAACCAGGCGGGCATATATGATTCGACGTTAAACCAATCGGTGAACTAGAGTATGTCTACCCAGCATGTGAAAAAAGGATTCGGAAGACTGCGCGAAAGAAATCATTGACAGTTCAACGGGCAAGACGGCGTTTACCTACAAAGCGGCGTGGAATGCAGCAAGGCACGTAGAGTGCCCTGTACATCCAGAGCGCCTGTATTCGTCTCCAGTCATCTTGACTTGTCTTGCCCATGGATTCAGATGGATTTAGGCGAGAAAGTGAGATCGACGAAATGCACAAATTGTCCTCACTTTAATCCAATTCAACGCGCAAGTCATTATTTATCTAACTTCATTTATAACCTACAAGCCACTGTGGCGATGAGCGAGGAACAAAGCGGCAGTCGTGGGTACGCTGGCAGTCTTCATCGCAGACCTGCAGACAGGTCGCTCAGTCCATGTGGTCGTCTTCTACTGACAGGAGCAGCAGTGGCATTCGGCAGTTCCCTAAGCAGCCTCTATAGGAAAGCACTTCCCACCGTTATAGCACCAGGAAGGGGCTAGAAAAACTGCCCTACCCATTGCTTGCTCCAACATTACCTAACCAGCTAGTCACGGTTGGTGGGTACCCTATAACTGCGGTCGACATAAAACAAAAGTAAAAACGGGTAAAGCAAAAGAAACCTAACCCTGCTAACTTAACTATCGGAATATGGAATGTACGCACAAGATAGAGAAGACGAGTAGGGTCCAGAGAGACGTACAGCACTTTTAAAAAAAATCTTTTAAAAGTCGACAGGGTCGACTTCATTGCACCGGGATTTTATACCATATGGGTCAGTCTATTTCCGCAGCGTGGAAAGTGTCGCACAAAAGGTCGAACTTCGTAGCTCCAGCCACGACCCACAGGAGTCTCCGAAAAAATGCACTCGTTAACCGAAGGATGCGGCCCGGAATCGAACCTACAACCTCTGGAGCCTGAGTCAGGCTTCTTGACGACGTCGTCACGAAGACTCCATATAGTACAGCACTGATTGTGTGAGATTTGGGCAGGTACAACATCGACATTACAGCCTTGAGCGAGCCATGGCCTGCAGGCGGAGGCCAAATCTGTGAAGTTGGTGTGCGCTGCACATTCTTCTGGAATGGAAGGAAAAGTAAAGAAAAACGCCATTCCGTCGAGGATTCGGCCCTGCTGACAAACTATCTGGAGTTCCAAAGGTTATAAACGAACAAACGAACGAATGAACTTTATTTTTAAAGGGCCACAAGTTGAGCACGCAGGCCCGTCTTACATTCGACCCTTTTGAATCACTCATCTTTCGTACATTAATAGTACATGATACATCCACATAGGAAAAGAACATTTGTCAACAACTCATCTGACAGGCATCATCGGATACTTCTCCCACACCAATACAAGAAAACTTGCAAGTCGTGTGCGAGCAAAATAGATGGTACATTTTATTGCCGTTGGCTCGCTACACGCAGGTAACAGTCGCTAGTAAACACACAACATAAAGTCACAATATTCTCTATCACTAGTTTTCCTAAACCCTATAGCTAATCTCTATCTACTAGGCTATATGAAAACACATATCTATTCTATACGATGTGAACACTACAAAGTCAGTCCCCCGTCTGACGTTTTCTCCTTCCGTGGTCACACACCACGCGGATCGACCTTGACCTTGGTGCGTGTTACCTCACATGGCACGCTGATCGCAGACGTGGTATGTTGAGTGGATACTCAACTTCTCCGTGGCTACCACGCGGCGTGATGCTATCGTGATTAGAGTGCTAACTCTCTGAACAACGCCTGCGTGTCTCATGAGGGAATGGATAACCATCTCCCATTACCTCATCTCCCCTGCCCTTACCTCGGGCACCGTATCATCTCCTGGCCTCTTCAAGATTGACTGCTCTTCCTGGCGGAGGGGATGCGGTTGAGTCTTTGACACACACCCACCCCTCCTGTGTTGCGTCATCAACTTTCACTGATTGGTTGTGACGCAAGAGGTTTCTAAAAAAAAAAATTAATGTCTAATTTTTTTGTCAAAGACTCTAGATAACCTGGCTTTGGGCACTCTAATAGACTTCTACTGACTATTGTCACAATGTAGCAGAACTTTACTTGGCTACTGGCAATCGCCACAAACTTGACTGGTTGGCGTGAGCCCTCTTCTCACATGCTATATTATATTTATTAGAGGTATGTCTGAACCGGACCGTTGTCTTATAAGACCTGCCCTCACATAGTAAATTAACTTACTACCCATACAAAGTTGACTTTCTTAGGGTCAACACATGAATTGCTTCATGTCCCCCATATAATATTTAACAACCATTACACAAGGTGTGTGCGACAGGCTTTACCTACTTCGCTTCCGCGTGTAAAGTACTATTTCACTGTTAAGTTAGTGTTTCGTTGTCTATTATGTCCCCTGACCCGCAGTTATCTCCCTTTGATCTACAAAATGTGTATGTAATTTATATGTTTGTTTTTCTGGTTGTTTGCGTGTTTGGATGTAATCAATCTACTAATCTACCTTCTAATCTATGTTTCTAACTCCTATGTGTATGTATGTTAGTTTTTTAAGTGTCATAATTTGGTTAAATGCGGCCACAAACAGGTGTATGACACTAATTCGTGACTACATTCCCTTGTTATGAAACCCAAAATACTGTAATCTAAGTTCTAAATTATATTACAGACACACATTCACACTAACACATTCTCAACAACGAAAACCAACACCAACACAGACAAACATTAAAAGTCGCGCCAGGCAGCAGAAGAATTTGCTGACTGATCTCACTCTCTCCCGTGTATTTTCCATTCGCTCTCACTTTCACACTTCTGTCACACTTCTTTCATCCTTAATTCTGTCACACATCTTTTATCCTTCCACACTAATCATTCCGATTATTTAAAAACCTTGGAGTGATACTGTACAGGTTTGGCTCAGTTTGAGATAGTTGAGCCCAATGACTGTGCGAAAATCGCTGCACGAGTCATGTATTTACACTATATTTACATGGACGAGAAAGGGTTGATGGTGTATCCCCTTGGTCTCATCATCCATTATATTATACTAACTACAACTCTAAATCCTAACATAATAATATTAATTCTATAAATATGTATTTAATGTGTTAACTAAATTTTGTCATGTTAATTATATGCTATGTGTATATTAATCGTTATGTTTATCTAATCTAAGGGATGTAATCTAACTATTTAAATGTAATTAATGTGAAGTGAGTTATGTACCTTAATTACATGGATAAAATGAACACCAATTATGTACTTTTCTAACACTATTTTACGTAATGTTTTTAAATGCATAAAGAAATTATATGAGTGATATTCTTAATCTAAATGGTGTAAATGATGTATGTTCACTTATCTAATCTTTTTCTCCTATTCTGATGTAAAATGATGATATTACTAAATGGTAATATTTGATAGGTGGTATGGTTTCATTAAGATGGAATGAACTGAACCGAAATGAAGCTAAGTGAAATATAACAACCTAAATGGTACTATTCCTATCAAATTTTAATTTAGCTTGTAATTAACTATTTTTACGTCTAAATTAATATTCTAATTTAATTCTAATGGGTTAATTACTGTACTACCTACACTATTAAAATAAATGAGAACTATTATATTTCCTAACCTACATTTAATTTATCACTATCTTAAAACATTATATTACATATCACAATAATAACCTATTTAATTTATCACTATCTTAAAACATTATATTACATATCACAATAAGTTTATATACATGGTATTCAGCTACCTCAGGTTAGTTGTTGCCTTCATGTTTGTACATTGGTTGTATAGGCATAATATATCTACACACTTTGCCTGGGTATCTGAAATACATTGCACAGTCATACTAGTGTTCAATCGGTAGTGCACGTGTAGAGTTCGCTGGTGTCGTAGCTCAGTCTTTTTGTGTCTGTAATTAAGCATTGTTCTGACACTGTTTTCTGCGCTTCACACAAATGATACACCGGAATGTAGCTTAGTTGGTAATGAGCTGTTCTATTTCACACGGTGATATCTACGTTTTGCAGCACAGTTCTTCACTTGATGTCTACGGACACATGATAATAGTTCACTGTTCTTGGTACATGATTAAGCACATAATGTCGATGTATATGTAACCTATTTTACATAGAATAATATAATATATTCATGTACTAACTATCACTCTACATTTATCTGTGGGATTTCAGGTATTTCTACCCCAGATGGTCTACTTAGGGTATCAGCCAGAATGTTGTCCTTACCCTTGATATGTTCTATACTAAAGGTATAGTTTTGAAGGATCAGAGACCACCTGTATATCCGGTCATTTCGATGCACACCACTCTGGATGACCGTGATGGGAGAATTGTCGGTCTGGACAATGAAGTGCACACCCGCCAGAAATCGATGGAGCTTTCTCACCGCATATATGACGCTTAGGGCCTCCAACTCTGATATGGAATATCTGGACTCGGCAGGTGTGATCTTACGGCTCACGTAGCAACTCGGGTGGAAGATGCCCTCAAAAAATTGGCCTAGTACTGCTGGCATCTGTCCTAGAATAATAAACGAGCCTAGGATTAGGCAAGCGGAGGATTGGAATATTACAAAAAAAAGATTTTCATTTTTGACAATGCAGAAATTAATAATGCATCTTTCACATCCAATTTTACAGATGCTTTTAAAACATTGGAATATAGAATTGTAATTTCTGAGTACTTTACTAATCCCAAAAGGCTTCTGACCTGTTTCTTTCTGTTAGACATGGTCAGATTCATAATTTTGGTACTAATTTTCAGGTCAGTCTTTAGTTGACCTTGAGAAATGACATGACCCAAAAATGAATTTCTTTTAGGTCTAATTCGACTTTGCTCGGTTTGACAGTGAGACCGAAGAGTCGCACCCTATGAAAGACATGTCTTAGTTTCAGTCAGTGTGTTGTCCAGTCATCCATCTTCTGATATATTCATGAGTATTCTATAAGTTCACTAAATGTATGTACATTGTCGGATTTGCCAGTCTCGCCACCTAGTGTAGTTGCGTTGTGTATGTCTGTCGTCTGATTACTAGGTGTGGATGCACTATGTTCGTCTGTCCCTACTTATGTGTCTTGTTGTGAAAAGTAAAGTTTTAACATGTTGACATGGAATATCTTCAAGTGTTTGTTTACCGACATTCCATAGTCAACATTGGAAATGTGACGTAACACCTTGAATGGTCCTTGCCATTTTGCTTGTCTGGAAGTCACCGACGCATGTTTTGATCTGGTTTACCATCGATTGTTCAAGCACCCTTGTTTGTGTATTGGTAAATTTGACCCTCCCTCTTACAGGTCTAGAAGTCAGAGTAGAAGGTAGTACTTCAGCTGTAGGATGTCTACCCTTAAACTTATGTACTAATTGTTTACAGACATTACAAGAAAATACATTACGACAAAATAATTTAATCTCATTCCAAACATCTGGCCAATGAACATGAGCCTGGAATCTAGGCCTGGTTTTGTCTTTTGCCAGGTGACCAGCAAGCGGTGACTCATGTGCAGGTTTTTGCATAGTTACGCGGTGTTGTATAGGTTGCACCGTTTGCAGATTCTCATGGTTCTCAGATGTAAAATGTCTCGTAAGAAAGCCATTATTAGGTTTAAGGAACCATGAGGCATTTATGGTCACTTTAGATCTTTCTTTCATTAATTTTAAATATGGAGACACACTAGGATCAGCTTTCTGCTGTTCTATAAATTTCTGTCTGTTGGTATCATCTGTGCCAGTTGGAGAATGCACCAGTAGTCTCTCATCTTGTAGTGTGTCTTGATGTTTTACAGTGTCTGCTCTAGTAGTTGTATTAGCTGCATTTAATTTCTCCCATGCAACTATTTCATCATTAGTACACTGTTTCAGTTGGGGTAAGGAACCCAAAATTAAATCAGTACAAGGGTTGTCAAGTATTGCACAAGTAAAGGTACCCGAAAGGAAAGGAGTATTAATACGGGCTTTTGCCAAAGGGTAAATTTCAACGTTACCCGAAAAGGTTCGGCATTTGACAGTGTCACCTGTATAATCACCTGGACTCACTAGATCCTTTCTAAGACCAATAAGGGTACTGCCGCTGTCCAGCAAACATTGGCATGATTTGTCGTTGACCATTACATTGTGGAACACTAACTTGCCTCTGGAGGCTAATGCTGGATTTCCAATCTCGGATGAGAATGGTACTGTATGTTCACATTTTAGTCTTTCGTCTGCATGAAATTGGTGACAATGTCCACAACTGTCAGAGCTTAACACATCGTTTACACAACACACATCTTCAGAATGTCTAAATGGTAATACATTTTTAACATCACAATCAATCTCTCTATTACTAACAGAAGATGTATTAATCAAAATAGCACTGTTGGCTTTCATACGTTGGCGGCCCAGGCACTTATTTGAATAATGGCCGTAGCTGGAACAGAAAAAGCATTTGACTGCACGCCTGTATGCAGTTCTTTTATGTTGTTGCTTCTTAATGACATCTTCCAGATGTGCCGGATAGTTAGGCGCTTTATCGCACATAGCAGAAGTGTCATGAAAAAATTGACAGTATATGCATTTAGATATTTTCCTGTCTTTCTGATTGATTTTCTGAACTGGTTTTCTATTCTTTTGATAGTTTTTTGGTTGGTCTTTCACACAAGAAGCTATCTCAGAGTCATTTGAGGTCTTAAAAATATCTCTGTTAGAAGAAAAATATGCTGAGCCTTTTTTCTCAAACTGCTCGATGTTCTCAATGTCTGACTGCTGCAAAAATTTAGCAAAAGGCGATGGTATAGTGGATATAACCTTATCCATAGCTATTATGTTTTTTAATCTATCAAAGTCTTTTCCTATGTTAGCTGCTTTACGCCACCTGTTTAGAACACTCTGCACATTTGAAACATAATCAATAAAAGTTTCACTAGGTTTAGGTTTTAAATTTGAGAACTGAACCTGATACCCAGGGGCATCAAGTAAAAAGTGCTGCATAATCCTATCATGGATGTATTGATAGTTAGATCTAAGCTCAGTTGGTATAGATTCTATCACTTTAAGGGGCTCACCACTCAGATTCTTCATATAAATCATAGCCCACATCTCTATTGGAACTTGGTGATATTTAAATTGATACTCTACATTCTCTGTCCAGGCTGATATGGAATCTTCTTTGCAATATGGTTTGATAATATTTTTGTATTTGTTGAACTTATTTTCCTCTTGTTGACTTTTTAGTTTAGTGGCAGAAATCTCTGCGTGTGAGTCTACGTCCATACCTTTCATTTTCAACTGTGTCTCTGATTCAACTTGAATTTGTTTTTCCTTAACTCTTGACATTTCATCTATCTCTTTTTGCTTTAATTCTTTTTCTTGATCTAATTGCTTTTGCTTTAAATCTAGTTCTTTTTGTTTCATCTCCTTATCCTGTTCTAACTGTTGTTGCTTAATCTGCTTCTCATGTTCTAACTGTTGTTGTTTAATCTGCTTCTCATGTTCTAACTGTTGTTGTTTAATTTGTTTGTCATCTTCCAGCTGTTTCTGTTTTGTTATCTCAGCTAGTTGTGCAACCTCCTTTTGATGTTGTCTTTCTCGTGCGCGTTCGTCTCTCTCCGCATTTTCTTTTCGTATTTGTTCGTCTTTTGCTTCTTTAAATTTCTTATCTGCATATTCTTCTAGCTCTTTACCTGTGTATTGTAATTGCTTACCAGCTTTTATACAGTCCTCTAAAGTTGCCATGTTCTTAGGTAATTAGCTTGCGTTGATTTACACTGACTTGTTTAATCAATTATTTATCTATGATGTTCTATATTTGTTCCTCGTTGAGGACTATGACTTGTATTTTCAGTTTATATGCTGAACAAAATTTCTATGTTGGAAAATCAGAGCACAAAAATATGCTAGTCTATCACAAGCTAAAAAAGAGATGCACTATTAATCACAATGCATGCCAAAAATATAGGTATACTCAACTTAATGTTCCCGAGAATCAGGGAACGGAACTCCGTTGACACAGGTCACCTTGTTAGGTACTTTGGGATGGAGGCACGTTTCGTAATGGGGACCCTTTATCTGGCACAATGGCATACGTCTTCAGCTGTTGTTTGCCCTATGATATGCAGGGCAGCAGTAATTACACTTACTGCACGATATGATTTTCCCGACAACTAAGGACAATGACTTTGACAATGACAGACTCACGAACAACTATAATATGTGTTAATTAAATTTAATGTCAATGTCCTGTCTTCGTTCTATCAGTAATTGCCTTTCGTTACTAACCTAGTTAATTTCTGTAAGTGTTGTGCAGCCAAGTCTCATCTGCGTGGCCGAAAATAGTTCCATCGTGACGGTAAACAAAGAGAAAGTAGGACCAAAAATATCAATAACTGCTTTTAAATAAATAAAAATACCATAATAATGTTTAAATAAATAAATATATTCATTTAATAACTCAAATAAACAAATAATAAATAATATAAAGCACAGATTCAGGCGACAGCCGCTTGGCGATTTTGTAAACACTCGATTGCTGTATGCAAATGACCTAGGACAACTGTTTGTCAATCATTCTACGTCAGAGGCGCAGCGCTATTTTTAGTTTTCAAAAATCGATATTGTCGGCTGGCTGTGTATCGCTCCGCCATGAATCATGTTTGGTGCTTATTCGTAAATAAATTGGTAAATACATAAATGAATATGTGAAAATAAGAATATTACTACTTACAGCTTTGAAGAATACATGATTTCACTAAATAAATATTTCATAAGCACAATTAAACAATCTATTTCGTCACGATAGGCACATTTCTAGCTCGCAAATTGCTCTCGTCTGCACAGATTACCGTCACTGACAAAAATTAGATCCTAGTCTAGAGCCGTGGCTGAGTGGATTTGCTTGGCTCTTTCGTCCAAGCACCACTTCTGACACCACAATTATCCTTGCCTGTCAACAACTCATCTGACAGGCATCATCGGATACTTCTCCCACACCAATACAAGAAAACTTGCAAGTCGTGTGCGAGGAAAATAGATGGTACATTTTATTGCCGTTGGCTCGCTACACGCAGGTAACAGTCGCTAGTAAACACACAACATAATGTCACAATATTCTCTATCACTAGTTTTCCTAAACCCTATAGCTAATCTCTATCTACTAGGCTATATGAAAACACATATCTATTCTATACGATGTGAACACTACAAAGTCAGTCCCCCGTCTGACGTTTTCTCCTTCCGTGGTCACACACCACGCGGATCGACCTTGACCTTGGTGCGTGTTACCTCACATGGCACGCTGATCGCAGACGTGGTATGTTGAGTGGATACTCAACTTCTCCGTGGCTACCACGCGGCGTGATGCTATCGTGATTAGAGTGCTAACTCTCTGAACAACGCCTGCGTGTCTCATGAGGGAATGGATAACCATCTCCCATTACCTCATCTCCCCTGCCCTTACCTCGGGCACCGTATCACCTCCTGGCCTCTTCAAGATTGACTGCTCTTCCTGGCGGAGGGGATGCGGTTGAGTCTTTCACAACATTGTTCAATGAATGTTGTAAACATAAACAATGCATATTATCATGTTATGAGACAGGCAGACACACGTGCACACACACATTCGTAAAAGCACACATACCTGCATACATACTTACATCAGTTGCACAAACTCACAGTTATTCACTCACTCCATAACACACAAATACACACTCCTTCGCACACACATATACTCAATCACAATCACAAACTCACAGTTATGCATTCACTCAATAACACACAAATACACACTCCTTCGCATACACATATATTCAATCACAATCACAAACTCACTGATAACTATTTAAAGTCTGGTATGCGGGCGGGGGGGGGGGGGGGGGGGCGACAGGCGTATGGAGTCCTGGTGGACATCCCCTGTCTCTTCCCTAGCAGGCAGGCTCTACTAGGGTGATCGGTTAGTTCCTGTCAGTCAATCAAACCAACCATGGAAAATAAAAAGAATTATCGCCGAAGCAACGGAGTGTGTGCTTTGTGCTCGATACCTTTGACAACAACGAGCGGGAAGAAAATGGGGCGAGGAGAAGAGGTAGAGGAGATGGGGGAAGGAAAAGGAAGTCCAATTAAGTGACTTGGCTGTTTGTTTATCAAATATTAGTCCTACTGACCTACTCCTTTTTCCCGTGCCTCTCATCCAGAATAAATTACTGTGTATTTGCCATTTATAATTTTGCCCGATCCATTCCATTTCATCTCACTTATGCCTAGGATATTCACTTTCATGCTTTCTATTTCACTTATAACATTGTGGAACTTTTCAAGCTCATTTAACGTTCTAGCATTCCATGTACCTATTTTAAATTTATTTCGTGTAGTTAAGATTTGCCTTCATCGGTGTCTGGATGACGGTTTGGTGTCACCAGTGGCTCATGACTGTCCCCAGCGGACGAGGATGTCCCAAGACAGCCATTGGCGTCGTTTACTGCCATTGAATTGTGTTTTGTCATGAAGTCTTGGGAAGATAATGGTAAACTACTGAACGTAAACTTGCCAAGATATGGCAAACAACAAGCCTACATTCAACAAGTCTACAATGGATGATGTTGTGATATTCAAGTATGATAATTTGATCGCGTCTAGAATTAGTCGCATGGTCAGTGGTTGCACACCCGCCTCACACGCCAAGTATCTGGAGTTCGTTCCCGAGGCCAGTCAGGGAAATGCACTACTGACGAGCTCAAACAAGAGCGAAACTCGAGTCTAGTGCTTCCAACCTGATGTTGACAAGGTCGAAGGTTCGTACCCGAATACTATCAGCGTTGCCAGGAGGGGGTTGTGCTCAATCTTCAAACCCAAATCCCAAAACAACCAAATAAATTAATATGACAAACGGTCCAAAAATGATGGGGTTGACTGCGACGCCCTGTTAAAAATATGTAAGTAACTTCTTAAACATATTTTTAAAAAATTCTATAAATGACGTAAATTAGAGATCTGACAGTAAAATAATAAAACAAAGAATGTTATATTTAAGAGAAGTAGAAAAATGGGTTATGGAAATATATAGTTAACAAACAAATCCACTATGTATACAAGAGCTGTAAAGATTCTTTAAAATTCATAATCCTTTTTTATAAGAGAAAGCTATGATTAATTATTCTGAAAATATTATCAAAGATTAAGATAAATACTACAATTATTTAAATTATATAATATAGTCACGCAAATGCTAGTAATTTCTTTTGTAAACTTATGTAGTTATGTCCCTTTGAAATATTTTATTTATATACATGTATTTCTTTTTAATATGGTATTATTTCGTACAAAACAGTGTTTTTACAAGGCGCGTTGGGTGTTTTCTTTTACATTTACAAAATACAACAAGACCCCCAGACGTCAAATGCAGCAATATTCTCTAATTGTTTGTGTAATGACTAGATACTATTTATTACATTACATACATTAACTCTTCGAAATGTATTATCATTGCACATGAAGGTGATACATTTGTCAAAAGCAGAATAAAAGCGATTATTGTAGTGCGACATTACCGAGCACACATTTCGCCATCATAAACATACGTAGGAGTAGAAATGTTCTTAAAATCTCAAGAGAAATCTCAATTTATTTGGAGGGGATAGCGCAAACGCGGTCCCTACTACGGGAAAATTGCGCACTCGAGACACTCACATTTGGGGTAATCGCAGTCGTCAACCCAACCAAAGTGCAATGGAAGGGTCTCAACCCCTGAGCATATCTTTTTTTTCTGTTTTTTTTTCTCTTCAATGCTCCAATGTTGGAATTCCTTTCCCTCACCCACTGGGGTAGGGAACTCACTTCCGTGATTTTATTCAAAAATTATCTGTCATACAGTGTGTATTTACATGTTGTAATGTGTGCTCCTTTTGTTTGTGTATATCACACAGCTTTGCCGTTTGTTAGTGTTAAGTGATACATGTGCGAATAAAAGAAATACATTCATACATACATATGATAATATAACATTTATAGCATGGCGCATGCACACACACATTTCTTGTATTATGATGGAAGACGGCCCATAAAATGATTTTTTTTTTTTTTTAAACGTTCATGGCGTACACAATTGTGTATTTACAAGGTGTATTGTGTGTGTGTGTGTGTGTGCGCGCGCGCGTGTGTGTGTGTGTATGTGTGTGTGAGTTTACATTTGCGAATACAACTTATACATTCATATACACATGATAATATTACATACATGACATCGTGTAATTTCCTACACATTACTTGTTTATGATGATGGTGGGGTAATCATTTGCTCTCATGCACACTAAAAACTTCCAATAGAAATTCTTTCATACTCAAAGTATCCTCATTCACACTTAGTTTTATTTAAACAAGTGTAACAGTATCACTGAATGTATCATACATTAATCATTGCACCTAGCGTCCCAATTTACAAAATAAATTCCAAACAGGTGTGTATGGTGATTTCTCGCGCACGCGAGAGACAGATAGAACGAACAACTAACAACGAATGTGTGTGTGAATGTGTGTGTGTGTGTGTGTGTGTGTGTGTGTGTGTGTGTGTGTGTGTGTGTGCGTGTGCGTGTGTGTAACAGACCTACAACAATTATTGGACATTTTAGTATCAGAGAGTGCACAGAAAGGACTCTCCTTGAATATCAAGAAAACAGTAACAATGGTGATATCAAAGAAAATGGGGACACCAAAATGTGACATAGAAATGGAAGGGGAAATTCTCAACCAAGTGGATAATTTTAAATAACTAGGTGCACTTATAACATCAGATGGAAGATGTACAACAGAGATTAAGAGCAGAATGGGGCAGGCAAAGGCGGCATTTCAGAAAATGAAGAGTATCTTATGCAATAAGTCAGTCAGTTATCAGTTATCAGTTAGGGGTATCTTCGCTTGCACTCCGGACATGTCCATAGGTGCTCAGATCCTCCTCCCCCAGCATATGCATCAGCGTCCGGTGGCTAATAGTGCCAGTTCTGTGTTGGTTGACGAGGCGCTTTGTTTTCCCGATGTACCTCTCGCGTCTGGCCTGTGCCGATTCTTACTCCCAGGTCTTTCATCCTGGAAAGCGATGTGGAATCACTGGACGTCAAAGTCCTCTGTTCTCGCCATATCTTTAAGGGCGTTTATAACATCGGCACGATCCATGGGCTGGCCATCTACAGGGGGTGCAGAGCCAGCCAGTTTATCAGCTCGTTCATTTCCCTCGACTCCCGCATGTCCCGGGACTGAAGATGAAGGTGACTTTACGGACAACAGACTTCCGCAGCGACTCAGTCCACTGTCTACGTACAGATCCAGCTTCGACCTTCTGAATCATGCTCATTGAATCACTTAGTACACACACGTTGGTATAATGCTGTGATTCCAGCCATATGAAAGCCTGTGTAACTGCCATCACCTCCATCGTCATGCTGCTCGTGGTCATAGAGTGGGCGACACTGGATTCTTGAACGGTTCGGCCCGCTGAACGGGCTGTAAATGCCCACGCACTTCTCTGCTGCTTTACAACAGATCCATCTGTATAGATGAGCACTTCGGGGCTATCTGAGTGTTCATAGATGAGCGCGTTGACCTCTGCATTGACAGCGGCAGGGTTCTGCTGTCTGCACCGTCTGTCGAGTGCGATAATGCAGGAGAAAGTGCACTTAAAAGCTGGAGGCACCGACACCCATTCCTTGCCGGGGATGATACTGGTAAGACTGCAGACCTGTCTGACGACATCTTCCGCCCGACCCATCCATGATTTGCCCCTCTTTAGCCTGTCACCCTTTTCTCTGAATATAGCGTCATGCAGAGGGTGCTGCTCATCTGCACCTATTTTTAAGTATGCACGAGCTCTCCTGAACTTGTTCTTGTGTTCCATTGTCGGGAAGTTAAGGATGTATCTCATTGCTACACAGCTGGTGTCTCTCGTGCAGCCCAAAATGATGCGCATGGCTTCGTTTTATACCTTTTCAAGTCTTCCAGTCTGTGTAGGGCTGACAGTGAGGATGACCAGGACATACTCGATGAGTGAAAGCACCAGTCCTTGGAACAGAAGTATTAGCAGTCTTTGCTCGATATTGGCAGTCGCCATGACTCTCATTGCTGACAAACCTTTTCGAGCTTTCATTATGACATAATCGACATGATCTCTGAAGGACAGGCTACGATCAAGCCTCACGCCAAGATATATCATTGACTGGGTTCTTCTCAAAATGCTCCCATCCATTCTTACTGCCGACAAATCTGTTTTCACAATATGGTTGTTTAGTGAGAACCATGTAACCGATGCCTTTGCAGGGTTGACAAGGGCAACGGCATCAGCACACCGTGAGGAAATTCTATCTAGTTCGCCCTGCATATCATTGAGAACCGCCTGTCTATCTCGACCCTGTCGATACACGAATATGTCGTCAGCAAATGACATTCCTACTCCTCCCGTCCAACTGTTGTTCAGTGATCGGCATCGTATACACGTTGAATAGTACTGGTGACAGTGGTGAACCCTGCGGCAATCCTGGACAGTATCGTTATCGGCTCAGAAGACCAACTCCCGCATCTTAGTACCACCTTCCTTTGGAGCAGAACTGCAGCTATCCATCGTACAAGGTGAGGGTGCACTTTCAGTCTGAGGAGGGTTTGCATCAAGTGCTCGAAAGATACTCTGTTATATGCGTCCTCTAAGTCTATGGCGGCCGCACATGTCTCTTCTCTGACCTGAAATCCTTCGTAAACATCTTGAGCAAAGACTGCCGCATTCAACCATGACTCTTTGTTGCGTCTGTATCCTCCAAGTGTGGGCGGGAAGCAGCCGAGCTGTTCCAAGTCACAAGCAAGTCTGTGTGCTACAATTTTCTCCAGTAGCTTGCCAACAGTGTGCTGCATCGTAATGATTCTGTAGCCGCTTATCTTGGAATGGTCTTTGTTCGGTTTTGGCAGCGGCAGCAAGTAGCTGTGTAGCCATTCTTCTTTGACCTGACCCCTCTGGATACTGGTGTTGAATTCTCTGGCCAGTTCTTCCATGTCATCATCTGATATCACCAGTAGGTCACCATATCGGATGCCGTCTGGGCCTGGGGCGGTGTTAGGTGATTTCTTGAGCATCGCATGCATTAACTCAGCTGTGATTATCCATTCTTCGTCTGTCCCGGCCCCCTCGCACAACTGAGAGAGTGTCGTTGTGGTCCTCTGTCTGGCGGGTTTGGGTTTCTGGTCAGTCTGTTCTATGTAGCGTGCAAGAAGGGCCTTACGTTTATCCGCATCCGACTTTTTCCATGCGAGGTCTGTGCCTTGAAAGTCTGGAATACCCCTACGTTGTGCAGCACCGTTCATGCTCTTGTGGAGGCGCCAGAATGTCGTAAGAGATCGCTCGGAGCACACCTTCCTGCAGAACTCGTCCCATTTCTCGGCCTTGGCCTGTTTGGCGCAGGATTTGAATACAGTCATCGTCCTATCGACCTCAGTCTTCAGGTTCGCCAACTCAACCTTCGACATGTTAGCCTTTCTGGCCTTTTGCCAGTCTTTGACAGCCTGCCTCTTTCCCAGACATGCCTTCTCGACCTCTCCATTCCACCATGGTGGCTGCAACCATCTTTCTTGTCTTCTGCGGGAGGAAGTTAGTTTTCTTCTTCTGATCTTGCTTATGCTATGCAATAAGTTGCTATCAATGAATGTAAGAAAGAGAGTGCTGAAATGCTATACAGAACCAGATTTGCCGTATGTTGTTTGTGTCTTCGTTATTCATATGCAATTAATTATTAATCTGGCATTAAAAGGATAAAAACATTTAATGTTATATCGAAGATAAATAGAAATATGCATTATGAAATTCTCACATGTCTAATATAGATCCAAAATTTTTAGAACATCTTTAATGATGCCTTAACATTTTTATCATTCTTTTATAAAGCATATAACTCTAAATTAGTTCTTTAAAGATTTTACAAAGCATTAAGATAAATACCCAATTAAATAAATTACATAACATAGCAATGCTACTTTTAGTAATGTCCCTTTATATGACTTATATTGTTAAGTCCCTTCGCAATATTTTATTTACTTGTCTTTCTGTTATAATGCGGTTGTATTTCGTACAAAAGTGTATTGTCACAAGGTCCGTTATGTCTTTTATTTTACATTTACTAAATACAACAAGACCTCCAGACGTCAAATGCAGGAACATTCTCTAATTGTGTGTGTAATAACTTAGTTAGTCTTTCCTCTTGAGCCCAAGGCGGCGCATAGGGCAGAAGTCATGGCTCTCCATGTCTGGCGGTTCGCTGCTACCTGTTGTAGATCTTGAATGTTTACTTGGCCGTTGAATGAGCTTTCTCTGATGATGGCTCTACGCAGGGTCTCTCTTGGTCTTCCCCGTTTTCTTTTCCCTACCGGTGACCATATGAGGGCTTGGTAGGGGAGTCATGTCTTGTCCATTCTGAGTGTAATGACTGCATACTATTTATTACTTTACATACTTTTATTCTTCGCAGAAATTAAATGCGGTTTGCATTCAAACGTTGCATATAAATAGGAAATGTTGGTATCCTTTTAAAACATTAAGTGTTATTGTCAAAACCAAAACCTACAAACAAGCGTTTCTCGTAATATTCTGTGAGTACATGGAGCCATAGGCGTGGTCTGTATGTCAGGCTTGGACCAATGGAGAACGGGCCCTGCAATGATTATTGCATGATACCACTAAACATGTCTAAAAAAGTAAGAGTAAATGAAATATCACACACACACACACACACACACACACACACACACACACACACACACACACGTACACAACGCAACTTGTAAATACACAGTTTTGTACGCCATGAAAGTTTAAAGAAAAATGGAAAAATGTTGATGGGCCTCCTTCCTTCCTTATGCAAGGAATGCGTGTGTACATGCGCCATGCCATAAATGTTATAGCATATTATGTATATATGAATGTATTTCTTTTATTCGCACATGTGTCACAACTGATTCTGTGCCATCCGCCACTTGGTTGACAATTAGTTTCAACATTTGGGCCCCTTCGCCACTTTATCGACACGATCTTTGCAGTTCGTTTGTTTGTTTCTTTTGCGTATCTTCCTTAATTTTAATGCCCTAAAAATGACGTTTTACGCCGGAAGAAGGATTTTCGCTTGGAAACAGCCCACGATACACTGAGCATATCTAAATTTTGTGCATAAATTCTTAGTTAAAGTTGTGGTTACTTTTCTGATTTTAGGAATGGCAACGGCCTTGATTTTTGGGTTCGCATATTTACATTAGATAATAGTTTTAAACAATGTTAGGTTATAGTTATTCTGATTTAAAGGGCTTTGTGAAAGATTCTAAACTGATAACACGTGTTAAAAATGTGGTTATTCCGTTATAATGAATCTATATATATATATATATATATATATATATATATATATATATATATATATATATATATATATATATATATATATATATATATATATATATATATATATATATATATCATCATTGGCACCTTGCCGTCTTGACAGACGATAGTTTGTGCTTTAAAAAGGCATAATAACTTTTAACTATGGCGGTAGCGAGTGTGACTGATAAGGCCAATTTGCGCTGTAAATGTCCGTTCACAGTGGGTGCATGTGAACACGTGGTCATTTCCACCATCATGCACCATCTTACGTCTCAAACGCTTGATGTGTGACTTTTCTGCAATAATTTTCTCCTTTGACTTTATTCCATTTCTGATATTTGCCCTCCATGCAACACGTTCAGCGGCGACTTGCTCCCAATGTGCATTATCAATGCCTGTATCAATCATGTCCCTCTTACACACATCTTTGTATCGTAGTAGAGGCCGACCCTGAGATCTCTTACCCATCTGTAATTCACCAAAAAAGATATCCTTTGGTATTCTACCATCATCCATCCTCCTAAGATGTCCTATCCATCTAAGTCTACGAAGACTGAGCATGGAATAAACTGTCACACAACCTGATCTTTCCAATACTTCAGTATTTGTGATTTTGTCTTGCCACTTAATACCAAGAATTCTTCGCAGACACCGCATATGAAAGCTGTTTAAGTTGTTCTCTTGGTGTGAGTAAGTTGTCCAGGTTTCACTGCCATAGAGAAGAGTACTAAGGACACAGGCTTGATAGACAAGGACTTTTGTTTTGGCAGTAAGCTTCCTGTTCTCCCAGACTCTTTTTCTTAACCTGTTCATTGTTGTTGCTGCCTTACCAATCCGGATGTTGATTTCCTGATCTAGGGATAATTTGCTATTTACCACTGATCCTAGATATGTAAAATGGTCTACTATCTCTAGTTCAGCGTCGTCAATAAAGATTGATGGTACCCCATGTGCACCT
Organism: Cepaea nemoralis; assembly: GCA_014155875.1. NCBI lineage: Eukaryota > Metazoa > Mollusca > Gastropoda > Stylommatophora > Helicidae > Cepaea > Cepaea nemoralis. The sequence continues at coordinate 43,208 of JACEFZ010013059.1, forward strand.
TGTGACATAATCTGTGTCTTCTTTTTGCTAATTGTTAAACCAAATTCAGAACAAGCATTGGAGAATGCAGATAGTAGACATTGCAATTCTTCCTCAGAGTGGGTCGTAACTGCAGCATCATCTGCAAAAAGCAACTCTCTGATCAGTACCCTCCTAATTTTGGTCTTAGCCTTCAATCTCTGAGCATTGTAGAGGCCGCCATCTGAGCGTGAGTGAATGTATATACCACCATCCTGATCATGAAATGCATATTTCAGTAGAAGTGAAAAGTATATTCCAAAGAGGGTGGGAGCTAGTACACAACCTTGCTTAACTCCACTCTTGATTTCAAATTCTTCAGAAGTTGCACCATCAAACTTGATTATACCCTTCATGCCTGTGTGGAACGATTCCACAATGGACAGAAGAGTTGGTGGGCAGCCAATCTTCTTTAGTGCCTTGAACAGACCCTCACGACTGACCAAATCAAATGCCTTTGTGAGGTCGATGAAGGCAATAAACAGTGGTTGATTCTGTTCACGGCATTTTTCTTGCATTTGTCGCAATGAGAATATCATATCAGTGGTAGACCGGTTCTGTCGAAAGCCACACTGTGATTCGGGGTAGACTTGATCTCCTAGGACTTGAAGTCTGCGCAGAACAATTCTGGCAAATACTTTTCCAACAATACACAGAAGTGAGATACCCCTATAGTTGTTACAGTCGCTCCGATCGCCCTTGTTCTTGTACAGTGTTATGATGCTTGAATCTTTGAAATCCTGTGGGACTTGTCCTTCACGCCAGCATAGCTCTATTAGCTGGTGGATCTGTATAGTGAGTGTGTCTTGCCCACTCCTGATAACCTCTATTGGAATCCCATCCTTACCTGGAGCCTTGCCAGATGCAAGTTCATTTATAGCACACTTAACTTCTGTTATGGTGGGAAGTGTGTCCAGGTGGTCAAGAGTTGGTAGAGCCTCTATGGCGTTGAGGGCATCATCCGCTAGTTTGGTCTCACTTGAGTAAAGCTCCAAATAGTGCTCTACCCATCTGTCCATCTGCTGTTTCTTATCAGTGATGATTTCTCCAGTCAAGGTTTTCAATGGTGCACTTCTTTTGATCACTGGACCGCAGGCTTTCTTTATTCCTTCATACATGCTTCTTATGTCTCCCTTATCACTTGCGATTTGAATGGACTCACATAACTTGATCCAATAATCATTTGCACACTGCCTGGCAGCCTTTTGCACATCCTTCCTAGCTTGCCTAAGCTCACTCAGAGTGTTACGCGTTGGTCTTTCCTTGTTTCTTAAGAGAGCTTTCTTCTTCTTATCAATCAAGGGCTGCAGAGTCTCGCTGTTGGCCGCAAACCAGTCCTGCCTCTTATGATCCACAGTGCCGTAAACCCCTACGGCAGTTTTATAAAGAGTTTCCTTAATTTGACCCCACTTTTCATTTACTGTACAATTTTCTGGTGTATCAGTGAAAGCGTCTTCAAGTTGCTGTTGAAACTGAAAGCACTTTTCAGGATCATGTGTGTTAATAATATTAATCCTGAGGCTAGGTTTGTGTTTAGCTGTGTAGATTCTCTTTGGTCTCAGTCTAACCCTTGCAACAACCAAAGAATGATCCGTATCACAGTCAGCACTGTGGTAACTACGAGTCAATGATATATGGTTCAGATGTTGTCTCCGTGTGATGATGAAGTCCAGCTGGTGCCAATGGCCGGATCTTGGATGTTTCCATGTGACCTTATGCATCTCTTTTGTTTTAAAAAAGGAGTTTGTAATACATAGGTCATTACTGGTGCAATG
>JACEFZ010013059.1:50000-107500 GCA_014155875.1 Cepaea nemoralis
GTTTCTTGTTGGTTAGCGAGTTAATAGCCTTCCATATATTGGCGTTATTTGATTTATCTACAATCAAATTTTTGAAATGATCTTTCTTTATCCTACGAATTTCATATTTAACTTTATTTCTTAGTCTGCGGTAATTGATAAAATCTTTATTTTTGTGCGCTGTATCTCGTTCTCTCATGATTTCGAGAACTTCACGAGTCACCCATGGAGATTTATGTTGATTCTTCACTCGAACTTCTTTAACTGGCACATGTTTATCAAATACACTGTAGACTGTCTTTGTCCAGTAAGCTAGTGCATCATCCAGATCAGGAAGTTGGTAAACATGTTCAAGGGCTGCATTTTTTAAGTCATCTAAAAATAAACTTTGGTTGAGAGCTTTTAGATTTCTAAATTTGATGATTAAATGTTTATTTTTAGGAGATTTGAACCCAGTTTTCGACCACGTACAACATATTGGGTAATGGTCACTAACTGCACTAACAGGAACAGAACATTCGATAATATTAACTGGACAAGTAACATATATATGATCAATTATAGTTGAGGAGGTGCCTGTAACCCTTGTGGGACGGTTTATTAGTTGTTTCAAATCGTAAGATAGAATGATATCGTCCCATGTCTGGTTGGATTTAGTAATATCTATGTTAAAGTCACCTAATATCATGACTTCTCTACCTTCTGTAAACACTCTATCCATCATTGTAGTGAAACAGTCATACCAAATGTACCCAGCACACGGATTCCGATATAAGTATCCAATTAGAAACGGTTGCTGACTGGCTGGCTTCACCTCTAACCAAACACATTCTATCTCTACTGACTCGAGATCACTTCTACGGGAACAGTTGAGAGAATTGGAAATGTATACAGCAATACCTGTCTCTAATTTTTGATTTGCGTCTCTTCGAATTACTTTAAACCCCTTAAGAGTGATTTCAGAGTCGGATATTTTGTCGTTGAGACGACTTTCTGTGATTCCAAACACATGGAATTGTTTGCACAGTATTACCGAAAGCTCAGGTAATTTATTGAGCAAATGATAGATGTTGAGATGGCCTATATGTAGGCCATCTTTGTGAAGCCACTGATCGTGATTGGCGAACATTGCACGATGGAAGGATGATGTCGCTTGCATTAGAAATTTTCAGAGTTTTTGAAACTTTATTTAGTAGTAGTTAAGACTATTAGATGGGGTAGGAACATGTCTGTGCTGGAGTGACATCATGAAAGCTTGATGCAGGGCTGCAGGATTGTATTGCATTAGCTGTTGAAGTTGGCGGTTCCATTGATAGGAGTGTAGATTACCATCCAACGAGAGACCACTGCTGTGAGAGTTACTGGAAGTGTCTACATTAGAAGCATACATTGGGGGCACAGCAACATTGTTTAACGGTGTCCCCTTTGACATAATAGGGGGAGGCTGCTTTATGGTCAAGGGAGGAAACAAACCATCATAGTTAGCAACACTGGGATTGGAGCATGGGTTGCTATCCACGGCATTGTATTCCTGGGGTATAGGCAATGGTGGTGCAGGAAGAGAAGGAGCGTTTTCTGAACACTTAGAGGTGGCTGTCGCCGGGGGTGAAGTTCGGGTTACTCCTGTAACTGGTGCTGGTTGTTGTGCACGTTCGGGATATTTTATGTTCTTCGCTAGTATACTACTTCCTAGCTTGGAACAATGTATTTGAACCCTGTATAGTTTTTTCTTTGGAGCCCCGGACGACGAAGTAAAGTACGGGGTGTTATTAATGAAACTAATGACATTGTCTTTACAAAATTTATACATAGTTAGATTGGCAGCATCGACAGTCCGACGCTGGAATCCATAACATGGTGGAATGATGGATGAAATGAACATAGATGAGTTAGGAAATTTATTTCGTAACAGTACCTCCAGCGTAGATAGTTGTGAGGTGCTTATGATGTTATTATCCATTATGTCATTGTCACCAATATGGACTGTCGCTTTTTTAATTCTCTCATTCACTTGGAATTTTCGCAGTGTAGCGGTAAGCCTATCAATGTCAGCGCCTGGTAGAGGGAAGATTGAAGTTGACTCGCTGTCAGAAGATGACATGCGATCACTATAGATTCCCTTTAGCAGGGAGTCTCCAATGATAACATGAGTTGCACTGTCATCAATTGTAAGGTCACGCTGCTGGCGTGTCCGCTTGGGCTGTTGTTGCCACTGACCACTGTGGTCTTTCTTGAGTTCTTGATTATTATAGCTTACTTGCGTTGGTTGTTGATGCCCAGTAGTGGTAACAATTGAACTTTGTGATTCCTGGCCTGCTGCTGGAGAGTCAACACTTAAGGCCTGGAACCTGTTGCTGATATGCACATCAATGGGGTAGATGGATGGTGTGCGTTCTACAGGTTTAGAAGTAGTTTTGTTTATTGTAGAAACTGTCTGTATGTCATTATGCGACGAACATTCACTGGTAACACACGCATCTACAACACCAAGGGTAGTTTCTGTCTGTGCACTTTTATTAAATGACTGTGCACTTTTTAGTTCTAAAGCATGTATGGATGCTTTGAAAGTTTCCTTCTCTTGTCCAAGGAGGCGGATTTCTTCTTGAAGAAGAAGGTTTTCGTTTTTAAGCACAGCAATAATATTAGTGGTGTTGCTGGTAATAAAATCTTTTAACCTCATCTCCAACGCCTGAATACGTTCACGACAATCATTGTGGCACTGTGGTTCGGCCGAAGAAAGAGTGCTTGAATGTGATGTGCTTGTTTGATCAGATTGAGCTGGTGAATTCTGTTGTATGTCCAGCTGGAATTCAGTGTCTGATTGTTCACCAGACAACACGATTGAGGTTGGCGATGAAGATGATCGATTCATTCGCTGAGCTGGCGTGCTCGTCAAAATTTGTCCCGTCTTGCTTTTGTTTACATTGTGCCGCCTGGACACAGTTGATGACCGCAAGTTGGAGGACATTTTGGCAACATAGGCAGCTCGATAAGGCAAGGAATCAAATAATATTGCAGGCTTTTCTGTAGGTCGTGCGTGACGTTTAACTTGCTAGCCATGCATGGTTAATTCTCACGTTGTCGTAAATCGATAATTGGTAAAATTCAAAAATGGGTGATCTTACCGTCACGATTCACAAAGAAATCCTCATTTAACTAAATACACATTCACAGAAAGTTGACATTTTGAGTTGTATGTAAATCCAGCTTTAAACGAACAAAATGATGGAGTAAATATACGCGCAGGCCTTTCTGTAGAAGGTGCGTGGTGTTTATCACTTGTTAGTCACGCATGGCAAATTCTCACGTTGTCGTGAATCGATAATTGGTAACATTCATAAATTGGTGCTCTTACGGCCACATAAAAATAAAGAAACTCTCATTTCATTAAATAAACAGTCACATAGACTTGAACTGTTGAGTAGTATGTAAATCCAGTTTAGAACGAACACAATGATATACACAGCATCCCGATTGAATTGAGTAAACTTGTTAAAATAATCACAAATCGGGAGAATGCGTAGAGAGAGAGGTGTAGACACTCTGTAGACAGACATACAGACAGGCAGGCAGGCAGGCAGGCAGGCAGACAGGCAGACAGACAGACAGACAGACAGACAGACAGACAGATAGATAGATAGATAGATAGATAGATAGATAGATAGATAGATACATACATACATACATACATACATACATACATACATACATACATACATACATACATACATACATACATACATACATACATACATACATACATACATACATACATAGATAGATCCTCGTCAGAGCCTGGGCGAAGCCGGGCCGGGCAGCTAGTTATTTATAAATGAAAACAAAACTAACCGGCTAACCGTGAAAGTTTGTCATCATGCCAAATTAGCTAATGGGCCATGCTTGTCCCCCTAAAGTTTGCTTCTCCTATCACAAAGTAGGAATAATAATTATAACTAAGTAAAAAAATAGTGAAACATATTGTTTCTCAGTAGAAAACGGTCAAATCTGCCTCGTGATTTTCTGACATTTTCCATTTTATGAGACAATAACGCGCTTCAAAATATGATGTTTTAATTGTGTTTTAATTGTGTTATGGAGCAGTTCTAGTGCTATTGGTATAGAAATGTGGTGTATTTATAATTATTCACTAAATTTCATTGGATTATCACGGCGATTGAGCAATAGCGCCCTGGTAAGTGGAAAGTTCACGTAATTGCCACCTCTCTCTTCAATTTCATTTTTAAAACATTTGCTAACATTACTATTATATTTCTAACCTATAGCAACATTAGCAATTGTCAGATTCTCCCCCATAATTACAACGCGTCGTCTTCACCGACGACAGGCAAGTACAGCCATGCTCAACCCTGAGCGGCGTTAAGCACTCTAGTTACAACGCGGCGTCTTCGACGGCGCCAGGTAAGTACAGAAGGCTCAACTCTGAGCTACGCTAACCATGGTCTGGGTCAGTCGATACAAGCGTGAAACTTGGGGTTCACGCAGAGGGACACAACTCCGACTGGCGAGAATGCTGAGCGTCCAGGCAGACGGCTTGGGAAAGTGGTACTGGACGGACGGTCTGAATGGTGCTTTTGATGAATTGTGTGTTTGAGCGCGAATTGATAGCTAGCCAATGGGAGTTTAGGAGACTGTGCGCCTGGGTTGTGAAGTTGTAAGTGTATTGCATTTATGTGTTGTATGTATTGATTGATTATATGCATTCATTGTATCATGGCATCGCGAATTGTGATTGCGCGATGCATTGCCATGTTGTGATTCACTATCTTCATTGGCAGTATTAGCTCGTTTTCTCAATTGAATATGAACGGACCAACTGGTCAACTCTAACAATGTCTATCAATAACGCCGGACAAGCGATTCCTATTCTGTTTTAGTTTTATTTAGAATACAGTCTTCAACGATCCTTACAACATGCTCAAGGATTCAAATCATCCATACTCACATTCCCGTTGTACCTGTCGTTCTGCTCTAATAACTAAATACGAATTAGCATCAATCTTGCCATAATTACTTTACACTCACCTAGGTTGACTTGTATCCATTAATATTACCTGTGCAGCAGCTGTTTATCGGGCGATTCCCTATTCTTCTTCTGAGTCGTTGGTTATCTTCAATAACGGCGCATCAGCCCTACTTGCCCTTCGTGTCCACCTTCTCAACTATCAAATCGTGCCTCGTTGTCCATATTCTCTCTGTTGGTTTTCTTTCAATATCTTCATATCTTCCTTCGTCCTGTAACCAACCATCTCTTCCTGATGTTCACATTTCCACATAAGCTCTTCGAATTCTCTTGTGATGATCTAACTTCTTGTGTCCTTTGTTGATTTCCTCCCGTTCCTATCTCTCGCTCACTGACGTACCCATCACCAAGTCAGCTTTTGTGCGTTCAATGTGCACTATCCTTTTCTATTTCCCGATTACCGTATCATTTATCCTGCGACACATGGCACATATGCCCTCTTGTCAATTTAAAATGTTGTAGACATTTTACCTACACATTCAGTCTTCCAGTCTGTGACATGAGTCGCAGTAGTCGAACATACCTGTCATATTGGTCTATGGTCGCACATCTCCGTCTACATTGTCTACTAAAGGTCGCACATCTCCGTCTACATTGTTCACTAAAGGTCGCACATAACTGTCTGTGACTCTGCAATAAAGCGTATCCCTTATCCTTATAACCTATTCCATTGTTAATAGTTGAATTGTTATGAACATCATCACCAAAATTTTTTTTTTTTTTTTTTTTTTTTTTTTTTTTTTTTTTTTTTTATAAATCGGACACATCTCACATCTATCCCCGTAGACAATGTGTGGCTCCCAAACTCCTTTTTATCTCAGAGAATTGAAGTCCAGCATCACTAAGTCCCAATGTCTCCCCGGACATCCCTAGTGGCTCCTTAAATGTGTGTGTTCATTACATCCAGCTTCCACTGACATCATTGTTAAGTGAATCGCTCTTGCCTTCCCTGTGCATAATCATAGTCGACCTTCTCATACTCCACTGTGTGTATGACCTGACTACAGTTGACGTAACTTCTGTGCTTCGACTTCGACTGTTTCGTGTACCGCTTCATGTGGGGTTTTCATATGTGTATATTTTTGTCGGCACTTTTTTAATGTTGTTACTGAATATTCTTCTTTGACCTCTGTGACTTATGAGTATAGCTGCCTAATATTCACCTTTAATATTTAATCCTATTCTATCACATAATAATAGTAATATTAAATTAATCACCCAGATAGCTAATATTCCTTTCAATCCCATTCATCCTGTTCATGAGAATAAATGCATCTTACAATTATGCATAATAACCCATGCAATAATACAATGGAAATAAAATCACCGAATAATCAAAATTAATCTAATTTCTTCATAAATTAAATCAGTAGTAACCTTTGCATCATGTGCCCTACCTATTTGGTTTACTACACCTGTGGAGTTTGTGTGAAAGTGTACATAATATATGTAATTTCATGACAAAATAACAATAATATATCATGTGATACTGAAAAATGCATTAAACGAAATAATGACAAATCTTGTTCTTTTCTATTGTTTGTCTTTTCAATTGTTTTGTCATGTCTTTTCTTTTCTTTTTTTTTTTTTTTTTTAAATATTTTTTTTATTCTTTTCTTTCATGACTTTATTTTTCATTGTCCTGAATTTATTTTTTTTTTTTTTTCAGGAGTTCATCTTTTTTTCATTTTTCTGAATTTATTTATTTTTTTTTTTTTAATGAATTTCATTTTCAACAGTAATAAAATATCAATAATATATCTTAATAATTAATCTAATTTATCTGGAATACGACGATTTCGCTCGTAGATAACTTGCAATGTTGGATTACATTTCGTCTGGTGCAGATCTCATTTATCCTTCCGCACTGATATTGCCGTATTCTCAATATGTCTGTAACAATAATAACCCAAATATGTATGTATCTGAACCAATCAATATTGACATAGTTATAACATAATTAATAACAATTGCTAACATCAATTACTATCAGCTGTTTTCCGATAGTCTGAAATGTCCTAACCGTTTGTTCAGAGTATCAAATTTGTTCAAACACCCTTTATGAGTTGCTATATTGTGAATGATGTGTACAAGCTGATCGACCATGTGAATTGTTGTATTGTATGTATATATTATTGACGTACTGTGATGTATGTGGTTGACTGATATATTACATGTGTTTGACGTATTACTTGATTGTACAGAATTGTACTTCCTAATTTGTGGTATTCTTTGCATTTTCCCCAGAAACCACATTTCTGCAGCCATCAGATGTTTTTCAGCTTGACTGCACATTGTCCAAGTTTCACATCCATACAAAAGAACAGGCTCTATGTATCCCCTCAACACTCTTTTTCTCGTTTCAAATGACATCATTTTATTGGTCAGAATGTTTTTCATCTTGCTAAAGGCTACTTTCGCCATGGCGATTCTTGTTCTAATCTCTTCAAGGCATCTCCCATCAGATGTTATGACTGTTCCGAGATAATTGTATCGATTCACTTGTTGAAGAATATTCTCATTTACTTGTATATTACATAGTATTACTTCACCCGTATTAGTACTATTACTAGTACTTAAACTACGGCATACGATTCGAATGATACGAAATTAGTCCGTCAATACAAGCGCAGGAGATGTGACTGGGCCAACGCCAACAGCCTAATCGGATGCCCCCCCACCCCAGATGCCCGGGGCAGTTGCACCACCTGCACCCAAACCCCCCCATCCCCCCCCACCCCACCCCCGTTTGCACGCCACTGCATAGATGTTTGTTTAAAATATTTAATTTTGTAAAAAGTATGTATTTACAAGGTTACAGTAGAATGCACACTGCAACACAAACATATACACATTGTCACAGCCTCACATAAGGGCGGTACCAACATAAAAGTAAGAGAGACTGGCGAAGAGATAGAACTCCAGCTAAAGGGAAAGAACCGAGTCACTCGAAGGCTTGAATAATCCAGAGCCTTCTCGAAGGACCGGTCAGTGTGTCCACAGTCCCGTGGACACCGATGGGGCCCGCCGATTGCGGGGTCCACGAGAAACTCGGAGAGAGTTACCACCCGTGTCGGATTGCGACACGTGTGAAAAGGCAGACACGGACTGGACATCGAGGAAGCAACAGGGCTTACCTTAAGGGGGACTTGATAGTTCAGACCCAAGTGTATTTAGGGGTCTTATACATATGTTAGATAGCTGATAGAGTTGTTGTGATAATCATGTTTATTGTACACTCCTGTGATACGCAACTTGTTGAGTGCTGGCTTGTGAAAACTCGCTTCGCCAGCGTACTGTAATATAATGTCAATAAATGATGCTAGATTGTATCTGAACGGAGTTTGTTGCCTGTATGAGCCCGAGTTTCAATCCCCTAGAGATCTAGGACTGTGACAGGCTATTTGGGGGCAAGCCGGTTTTGGCAAACACAAGCTTTACCTTTCAGACAGCTCTTGGTTGTGCCAAGTAAATAAAATATATATATATATATATAAACTTTATTACATGACAAAGTCAAAAACTTTGCAGCTATCTGTGAATGAGCTATTGTAGTCCCTCTACAAAAATATTTCAAATGATGATAATGTTTATGAAATGTGACATTGACATGACTGTGACAATTACAGTGACAGGTACTAATTTTTTTTTTGATTCCAACATCAGATTGTTCCGCGAATATCGTGTATCTGTAACCTGTCCTCCAGCAGTGGCGAGGAAACAAGACTACAGTCGAGAGATCAGGGAAAATAAGATGAGTTTCATTTCATGCTCATTGCATCCCTAAGCGATACTCACCCCTCATTCATTGATGTCACGACAAACAGACAACAGGAGGATAACACACACATCGTCGTTGGATTTAGTTAGTTAGTTAGTTAATTAATTTAATATTAGTTAATATGTATTACACTTGTATTTAATTATGTATATAAAATATGTCAACCTATAACTTGTATATTTTCTACCATAATATTACAGATATTTGCACTCATAGGTGAAATATTCTTCCTATACAATTTTTTCTATTTAAGTTATAAACCATTTTTTGATTACTCGTACAAAAAGTACTTGTTACCTAAAAGGGAACATATCGCCTAATCCGTTTTTTTCTAAGGGCAGTAAGACTTACCTCAACTTTATTTATATATTTTAACAAAATACTATTTTGTATGAAAGATGTATGAATGACAGAGTGAATGAATTAAATGAGAGAGCGATATTCTGAGCGGACAAATTGTACGCAAAACGTATTTATTTTAATTTGTCTGCGTGTTTCATGTAAAAATGTATTACCTGTCTAATTGTTGATACATGTTTAGTATTTAATACACTACATCTAAGCGCCACTGTTTGGAATGCCCGATCATGCATTACACACATTGGGGTAATTCATGACAAAGGATATCCCAACTCGTGACGCTTGGAGATAAACCACACAGTGAGCACACACTTTATACAAACTCAAAACTGAACACGAACAATTAAAATACAGTCACTTTATTAGAAACAGCAACATATCAGTCAATACACTAACAAGCCTACAGAAACACATGTAGTCAGATGGGATAAAACAACAGCATAACTACATATTCAGCATTGTACAACATACGGAAGTAAAAATGTATCGAAATACACACACAGGACAAGATTTGCAGGTGTACTTAAATAGCCAAGACATTTGTCTTGTTTAAAGTCTCTTACACAGAGTTTTAAATATCTTGGTATCATATGGATACTTGAGAAGGGCGCGGTTGTAAAAACAACTGGGAAACGTCACGAAACTTCGGTCAGATAAGCATGTTTAAGGACATAGAAGAGAGAGACCTCTTCAGCAATCATCTTGAAGAGGTGTATGGGAGAATACATGAGTGTTAATGCAGATGTGTAGGTTGCCAAGTTACTATCCACCAAACTACAAACACCGACTTTATGTGATCCTGTGACAGAATTAATACAGAACTAATTACCATATAATAACCCATCAAAGCAGGGGGGGGGGGAGGGGGACTCCTGTCACAGCCTCACATAAGGGCGGTACCAACATAAAAGTAAGAGAGACTGGCGAAGGGATAGAACTCCAGCTAAAGGGAAAGAACCGAGTCACTCGAAGGCTTGAATAATCCAGGTCCTTCTCGAAGGACCGGTCAGTGTGTCCACAGTCCCGTGGACACCGATGGGGCCCACCGATTGCGGGGTCCACGAGAAACTCAGAGAGACTTACCACCCGTGTCGGATTGCGACACGTGTGGAAAGGCAGACACGGACTGGACATCGAGGAAGCAACAGGGCTTACCTTAAGGGGGACTTGATAGTTTAGACCCAAGTGTATTTAGGGGTCTTATGCATATGTTAGATAGCTGATAGAGTTGTTGTGATAATCATGTTTATTGTAAACTTCTGTGATACGCAACTTGCTGAGTGCTGGCTTGTGAAAACTCGCTTCGCCAGCGTACTGTTATATAATGTCAATAAATGATGCTAGATTGTATCTGAACGGAGTTTGTTGCCTGCATGAGCCCGAGTTTCAATCCCCTAGAGATCTAGGACTGTGACAGGCTATACACACACGCATACATACACGAACATACACACGCATACACACACACTTACACACACGCACATACACACATATACACACATCGCTCATATACACTCACACAAACTCACATACACACCCTTATAAACACATGTATACATAAACACACATACACATATACAAACATACACATATACAAACATACACACTTACACGTACATATACACACATACACACAAACATACACACATACCTACATACATACACATACACAGTGACTTACGTGACTTCCGGTCACGAACATGGAGGACAGGCAGTGAAACGGTTAAGGCCTCTGGAATGTTTATGCTCGTGGCTATCGTTTGCATTCAAATTTTCCTCATGTTGGACTGGTAGTGTATCGTTCCGTCGCCCTGCTACTGAGTTGAGAGCGTGGCGCGACGCTGTGAGCTGTGCATTTCTTGTGAAATGCTTTTAAATATGCCCGAGGTTGTGGAGCGTGAACTGCGTGTTCAGACCAATGGCGGCTGGCTATGTCCCAGCGTTGACTGTATTTTATGCCTTATGCAGAAATGTGTGGCTGCTAGTCTTCTGGTGACTGGAGCTTCCTTTGACGAAGAACTGTTTTTTTCGTGGAGGACTGTTGTTTTGGCATTCTGGAGACGGCATTATGTACAGTGAAATGTTATTTTTAAACATCTGTCCAAGGTGTTGTGGCGTGAACTGCATGCTCTAAAAACGGAACAACAACATCTAGAAATATCTGCATGTATGGCGGCGGGTTGTGTCGCAGAAGTGACCGGTTTTTTACCTTATGCAGAAATGTGTGGCTGCTGGTCTTCTAGTGACTGCCGTTTCCATTGATGATGAACAGTATTTTCTTGGAGGACTTTTGTGTTGGCATTCTGGCGACGGAATTATGTGCAGTGAAATGTTTTTTTTACATCTGTTCGAGATTGTTTTGTTGCATGAACTGCATTTCGGAGAAAAAATGGCGTGGCTGGCTAGAAAACATCTAGAAATGGAACAACAACATCTAGAAATATCGAGACTTTGTAGGTGAACATCTGGTTGGGAAAGTGTCTGCCACTTCCATCAAGCATGAACTGTATGTTTCGTAGAGGACTATTGTGGTGACATTGTGTCGGCGGCATTATGCACAGTGTGCCTGAGTGGGCTGTTGTTTGTCGAGACTCCTGTCTTTTCCACTTTTCACATGGGGCAGTGAGGAAAATTGAATGTGATATTCCCTGGCACAGGAACGGAGTATAATGGGGACGACCCGTTGCTGTGATGCTGGAACTGCAACTAACTAACTAACTAACTAACTAACTAACTAACTAACTAACTAACTAACTAACCAACCAACCAACCAACCAACCAACCAACCAACCAACCAACTAACTAACTATACACCTACACGCTTATGCACACACATTCACATATGTCAACATCCTACATTGCATACAGGCACTCTCGGCTACTTCATCCACACCTCAAATAAAACCTCAGTTGCGTGGATGGAATTTATACAATTTTAATTCAGGCGAGCCTGAGATATTCATACAATCATGACCAGGCGGTGACTGCCTGTCTAAATATACAGTGGTCGCCTTTCTTCACAAAACTCATACACAATCAGATACAAACTCAACTCTCGCTATCTTTAACATGCGCCCTCGTAAACTACATATTGGCTCTCGGAAATCACACACGTCCTGTCTGGAAGCTGTCCTGTCGCCGTCTGACTAAGTTCAGTCGGTTGGCTAGCCTGGTCGTCCTAAATCCCGTGCGGTCAGCAAAACCCCGTGCTGTCCTATTCGTCACGCAGTACAGTAGTCTTGTTCATGCTAACCTTGGGTTGTACTACTGCTTACTTTGTTACGGGTGTTATCCCGTGAACTAGCGTCCCCCCCCCCCTAATCCTCGGGGTTGATCCCGCTGTTGTCCTACCCCACCTAAGTCCTGTCTTATAACTATTCTAAGTTATAGCTTGGGTTCTGTCTCTACTCTATCTACTTCTTTGTAGAGGTCCTTATCTACGTCCTATCTGTCCTTACCCCTCTTCTGTCCCTTGTCCTATCTATGTCCTACCCAACACTTTGACAACATATATACACAAATACATACACACATGCAAACACATACACGCACGTACATATACATACACCCATATACACACACGATAGCTACAATACACATACACACCAATCCACTCACCCACACACTCACACATCTAGACGCATACATTCTGACTCACATAATCACTAACCTAATCTGAACAAACTCCCACACTTTACACACATACACTGACGAATATCGTGAGCATTCTCACAAACAACACACAGATACACACTCCCTCGTACAACACACAAATACACACTCCCTCGCAGACAATGCATGCATGGACACATAGAGAGGGAGAGAGAGAGAGAGAGAGGGAAAGAGAGAGAGAGAGAGAGAGAGAGAGAGAGAGAGAGAGAGAGAGAGAGAGAGAGAGAGAGAGAGAGAGACAATGCAAAGACTGAAGTTAGCTGCACTGGATAGTAACTTCATCACAGGCACAATGGGTTTATTTGCTGTGGGCAAGGTTTGAGGGTGGTTGAACGAACTGTTGTCTTGGTCATGGTCATAATATCCACTTCTCGGCTGACAAAGAAACTGACCTACGAGGTACAGCCTCCCTTTGTGCTGGGTAACTCGATAAACCTTTGTCCCTGATTGTGGTAATATTTCCCAATCCCCGGTGACAAACAAGGAAAATATGCTGATTCAATATCCCACATGACGGGTTTTGTAAATATATAAATAAAGGATCTTCAAGCCTAAATATCTCTCTTAAAAAAATAAATACTGGTTCTTGACGATCATAATAATACATTATATTAGATAAGCAAACATCAAATTCTGTCAAAGGATATCATGCTGTGTCAGACAGAGTCCTATTAGTAAAATTAAACGGAAGACCTTTTAAAATAAATGTCATTCAAGTATATGCCCCAACAAGTGAAAGCAGTGAAGAAAGCATAGAGGAATTTTATAATGACGTGGAGTCTGCTTTGAAGAACTGCAAAAAATCAGAAATAAATATCATTATGGGTGATTTCAACGCAAAAATAGGACAGCAAGGCGATGGATGCAGTGTAGGCAACCATGGTTTGGGAGAGAGAAATGAAAGAGGATACAGACTTGTAGAATGGGCAAAAGAACAAGAAATGGTTGTAGGAAACACCTGGTTTAAACAGCATCCTAGAAGATTATGGACATGGAGGAGTCCAGACAGCAGGATTAAAAACCAGATAGATTACATCCTGATTAGCAAAAGGTTTCGAAATGCGAGAGCAGTCGTAAAAACAGTTCCAAATGCAGACTGTTACAGTGATCACAGATTAATTACAGGCACGTTGAGGGTAAAGTTAAAGAAAGTCAAGTATACAGCAGGAAACCCTAAATATGACTTGTGCAAATTGAAAACTGACAAAGAAATACAAGATAATTTTAACATAGAAGTAAAGAACACATTTGATATATTGTCTGATCTAGAGATCCTGTTTCAAGATGTAGATGATCAATGGGAAACGATGAAGAATTCAATCAGTTGTACAGCAGAAAAAACTATTCCAAAAGTAAAGAAAGTGGGCCGTAAGACATGGATGACTGAAGAAATTTTACAACTAATGGAAACAAGAAGACAGAACAAAAATAATCCTGCCAAATATGAAGAAATGCACAGAAAAATGAGAACCTTATATAAGGAGGCAAAAGAAACATGGCTTGAGAAAAATTGCAAAGAAATTGAAAAACAACACAACAGTAACAATGCGAAACTAATGCACAAAAGAATTCAGGAGCTTACTAATCAAAGAACACGTACATCAGCAGGCTGCCTAAAGACAAAAGATGGAAGAGTCATAATAGAAAAAGATCAGATCTTACATGAATGGTCAGATTACGTGAAAAACCTTTATGACGATAACAGAGACGAACAGTATGATGTCCAAAATAATAATGAAGGACCAGCAATTTTAAAGATGGAGGTTCAGAATGCGCTTAACCATATGAAATCTGGCAAGACCGCCGGTTCAGACAGCGTCACAACAGAAATGATTAATGCTTTAGTAGAATATGGAAGCCGGTCTCTCTGGCTGTGGGGTTACAACACTTTCTCTCTGTAATCCCGTTTATCACGCAAAGTCTCGTAGCGGAGCGAGAGCTGAGGTGGTTCGACCCCCGCTCGTGACTTGCGGGATACTGAGCCGGCCGCTCAGAAAGCAATGGCAAACTACTGAGCGTAATCTTGCCAAGAGATCAACATACAGCTGAAAGATGCTGGTGTTGACAGATAAGTCCTGTAAAGGATATGCTAAAAAAAAAAAAAAAAAAGAATATGGAATAGATAAAGTTACCAGTCTGCTTAATACAATATATGATACTGGAAATATACCTCATGAGTTATGTAATTCTGTATTTATTGCAATCCCAAAGAAATCAGGAGCCTTGGAATGTGATCAACATCGAACAATTAGTATAATGAGTCACATCACGAAGATTTTGCTAAGAATTATCATGCAAAGAGTTAGGAGGGAAATACAACCTGAAATAGGAGAAGAACAATGTGGGTTTGTGGAAGGCAAGGGTACAGTAAATGCTGTGTATATACTGAGAAACATAATCTAACGTTCTATAGAAGTAAACAAAGATCTACACCTTTGCTTTATTGACTACACAAAGGCTTTTGATAAAGTGAGACATGTCAACATGATAAGGATGCTTGAAGATCTACAAATTGATGGAAAAGATCTTAGACTTGTAAAAAAATTATATTGGAAACAACAAGCTGCCATAAGAGTTGATAATGAAGTAAGCCAATAGCAGCCTATTAAAAGGGGTGTGAGACAGGGATGTGTAATGTCTCCAGATCTGTTTTCCCTGTACAGTGAAAGTATTTTCAGAAATATTGAAGATATGGAAGGAATCAACATTGGGGGACGATGCATCAATAACATTAGATATGCAGATGATACAGTCTTGATTGCAGACAGTGAACAGGACCTGCAAAATTTAGTAGATGCGATTGTTACACACAGTGAACAACTAGGGTTAGAATTAAATTGTAAAAAGACACAGATTATGGTCGTCACTAGGAAGGACGAAATACCACAATGTAATATACAAGTAAATGGGAATATTCTTCAACAAGTGAGCAGGTACAATTATCTCGGAACAGTAATAACATCTGATGGGAGATGCCTTGAAGAGATTAGAACAAGAATCGCCATGGCAAAAGTAGCCTTTAGCAAGATGAAAAACATATTGACCAATAAAAAGATGTCAATTGAAACGAGAAAAAGAGTGTTGAGATGCTACATTGAACCTGTACTTTTATATGGATGTGAAGCGTGGACAATGAGCAGTCAGGCTGAAAAACATCTGATGGCTGTAGAGATGTGGTTTCTGAGGAAAATGCAAAGAATACCATGGACAGCCAGAAAGACCAATGAACAAGTCCTTCAAGAAACAAATGAAGATCGTAAATTGATTAGAGAAATTAGACGTAGACAGTCAAACATTTTTGGGCATGTTATGAGAAGAAATGGATTGGAGAATTTGGTGACAACTGGTAAGATCGAGGGGAACAGACCAAGGGGAAGACATAGAAGCAAGTACCTGGATGGCTTGGCCTTGTGGCATGGTCGAGACAGAAACACGGAGCTGATCCACGACTCTGGTGATCGAGTCAGATGGCAGAACATGACCGCCCACGCTTACCGGCATGGCACATGATGGATGGATGGATTGGAAAGAAAAAAGTCAATCTAAAAATAGTAAAACATAATTGATGGCAATAATACTTGCTTGCTTGCTTGTGTTCGCTGGCTGTGAACTCCAGCGTGAAGTCCTGTATGTTGGATGAAGACATCCTGCTGACCAACATCAGTGTGATGTCATACAGGACCTGAGGTTTGCGTGAGTTTCCGTTGTCCCATGTCTGGCTTATTGGTGTGCAGACTGGTGGTTCCTCGCCGTGGAGGCAGACACTCTCCGGCTTCGGAAGAATCAGCGATCCTACTAAGTCAGCCAGGACCCCGACGGGACCTGTTGCCAAGGACGCGCGACTAGGACGTGTCAGTATGTCTTGGCCAGTATAGAACCTCGCTCTGGTGCCTTGGAAACACCCCGACGTCCCTGCAATAATACTAAGAATGATTGATTGAGGACAGTGGCACACATTAGGAATATAGATCTATCTGTGAAAGTATGTGTTTGAACATGTATAGTATGAAGTGTGAGTGTGAATTTGATGGGAGTGGCGTTTTGCTCATTGTGTACAATTTTGTGTTTAAAAACATGTGTAGAAATGTGTGTGTGTGTGTGTGTGTGTGTGTGTGTGTGTGTGTGTGCGTGCGTGTATGTGCGTGTGTGTGTGTGTGTGTGTGTGTTGAGTTTTTCGTAAGAAGTATTTGGCCTGTTCCGGCTCCGAGGGGAAGGAGTTACTAAAGTAGTTCGTAATCCCACATACTCACGTTCGAAACACCGCTGCGGGCGATTGGCAGCAGCCCGCCTTGCGTTGGTATTTTACAAATTGGCTGGGTGCTGGTCGCTCAGAAAGCGATGGCAAGCTACTGAACGTAAACTTCTCAATATATCATTGACTGCGACGTCATATAAATATATATAACTATCTTTATTCTTTGATTTGGCCTGTAAGACAGGCCGGACAAAAATTGTGACGGTTATAAAATGTTTGATTATACTACCATGAAAATAACGTTAAATGTTATATCGGAAAGAAATTTTAAAAAAATGGGTTATAACATTTCCAAGCAAAGAAAATAAAGCTATTATTTTATGAATTTTCCAAGATATCTTAAAGCTGTTTACCGATTTATTTAGAAACCATATAGCTGTAGATAGCTTTATTAAAAAGTTTATAAAAGATTAAGACAAATACTACAATTATTTAAATTACATATCACAGTCATGCTACTGTAAGTTATGTCCCTTGAAATAACATATGTCCATTGGCAATAGTGAAATTACAAGTCTTTCTTTTTAATGTAGTTGTATTACGTGCAAAACTGTTTCTTACAAAGTGCGTTGCGTGTTTTCTTTTACATTTACAAAATACAATAAGATCCCCAGACTTCAAATGCGGCAAGATTCTCTAATTGTTTGTGTACTGACTGCATACTATTTATTAAATTACATACACTAATTTTTCGCTGACATTAATGTGGTTTAAGTTCAAAAGATGCATATCAATAGGAGTTGTAGGTATCATTTTCAAACATTAAGATTTTATTGTCAGAACCTACAGACAAATGTTTCTAGTAATATTGTGTGAGTTATTTTTCTTGGAACAATAGTACTATTCATCTGATTAGATTGTTCCCCTGTAGTTGACAACATTTTCGTCCTCTCAAATCCATCACACAAATATTTCGTTAGAATGTCCCACTATACGCAAGAAAGCGTATATTTGTCAGTTGCAACTATGCTTTCGACACGGAAGCCGAGCTAGCGTGGAGGCTAGATGATCGCCTGTCGGCTCTGTGGTCAAGGGGTTGGGATCTGCAACGGGGCAGAATTTCACTATGGATCTGGTGTCCCTAGTCGTACTTGGCTGATGAAGGCTAGTCGTCGCAACGTCCTTTGTTTTCTGTCATTGTTTTCTGTAAAACTGCACTACTTCGTGTTATTTTATATTGTTTACACTTCTACATCTTCGCCGCAGTCAAGCTAGGAAACATGCAGTAGAAATAAGATTTCTGAGGAACATTCAAAGAATGCCATGGGTGGAGAGAAAAACAAAAGGGAAAGTTCCTTCCATTAAAAAAAAAAAAATTTAAATGTTTTAAAAGTTATACGCAAACAGTCAATTGTTTTCTGGCAAAATCGGGCAAATGTTGAGCTACAGCCTACGATAGGTGACGTTGTAATCTTCTGTTGCGGTAATTTGGTCGCGTCCAGCTTGTGCCGCGTGATTACACACTCGCTTCACACGCTAGTGATCCGGGGATTGTTTCCGGGTCCGGTCAAGGATATGCACTAATGACGAGCTGAAACGAGAGCGAAACTCGAGTCTAGTGCTTCCACATTGACGTGGATAGGCCTTAGGTTAATACCAGAATACGATTAGCGTTGCCATTAGTTGGTTGTGCTCAATATTTAAATATCAAGTCCCCAAACAACCAAATAAATCAATTTGATTATTACTCTCTGGACTTTAGGCGGCCTGGTGTGCCTTGCCAGTGAAAAGACCTGATCGTTCGGGACCACGTCGATTGACAGACGTCAGTCGCGGCGATCGGGCAAATCTTGAGCTACAGCCTACGATGGGTGACGTTGTAATCTTCTGTTATGATAATTTGGCCGTGTCCAGCGTGTGCCGCGTTGTTACACACCCGTTTCACACGCTAGTGATCCGGGGTGTGTTTCCGGGTCCGGTCAAGGATATGCATTACTGACGAGCTCAAACGAGAGCGAAACTCGAGTCTAGTGAAATCCACATTGATGTGGATAGGCCTTAGGTTCATACCAGAATACGATCAAAGTTGCCAGTAGTGGGTTGTGCTTAATATTTAAGTTCAGATGTGTTTACAAATCATGGTACGATCAGAAATAAACTTGAAAACTTAGTGACCATTAGGAAACTTGAAGGGAAAAGGGGATGTGGAAACGAATTAAGCCAGTATGGCTTAACATAATCGAGACAAAAACAGAGACCCGGCCAGAGACTGGCGACGGTATGAGATATCATTGTCTTTAGAATATACAAACATGTCTTCTCTGGTTGACGGTAAGACGGCTTCTCTGGTTGACTTTAAGACGGCTTCTCTGGTTGACTTCAAGACGGCTTCTCTGGTTGACTCCAAGATGCCTTCTCTGGTTGACTTCAAGGCGGCTTCTCTCCTTGTTTGTTATTGTTGCTATCTTACGTCTTTCCGTCTCTAAAACGTCTCGTCATACCTGGATACTACTCAACTTTTTTCTACGTGTATCTTGCGCTGTTTCGTGCGCTTCGATCCATTATATTCTTTCGAAATTCTATATTTGATTTCTCTATTCATCATTTTAACTCTACGTCCGAGCTCTACCCTGTCGTCCCATAACAGTCACTCTGTGTAACAGTTTCTCTGTTACAGTGAACTAATAACTACACTTCTATATATTTATGTGTGAGGGAACTAACAACTGAACTTCTATATATGTATGTATGTGAGAACTAACAACTGGACTTCTATATATTTATGTATGTGAGAACTAACAACTGCACTTCTATATATTTATGTGTGAGTGAACTAACAACTGTAATTTTGAATATTTATGCATGTGAGAACTAACAAATGTACCATATATTTATGTATGAGAAAACTAACAACTGCACTTCTATATATTTATATATGAGAGAACTAACAACTGTACTTCTGTATATTTATGTATGTGAGACCTAACAGATGTACCTTATATTTACAAATGAGAGAACTAACAGCTGGTATATCTGATGAGAGCATTAACAGCTGTACTTCTGTTTATGTACGTATGAGAGATGTAACAGATGTACCATATATTTATGAATGAGAGAAATAACAGCTGGTATACCTGATGAGAGGACTAACAGCTATACTTCGTACACTGTACATTAGGAAAACACAGCTGTGGCATGTGTACTTATACAGAAAGTCACACACATATGTACATGAGGATGGCACAGTCGTAGTTATGTATATACAAGACACATACAGCTTTACTATGCAAATGGTAGCATGAGATACAAAGCTGTTCTGCACACTGAAGCTGTTTTCTATACACTGAGTACACGAGGACACAAAGATATAGTTAGATACATGCAGCTGTACTTGTATGTACAGGTACTTGAGGACACAAAGCTGCAGCTTGTTACATGACACAAATCTTAACTATACTAATCCATCTGTGAATGTATGTCTTTGAACATGCATTGTATGAAGTGTGAGTGTGAACGTGATGAGAGTGGCATTTTGCTTAATCTTTGAAATTTTGTGTTTAACTAAATGTGTGGGAAATATATGTGTATTGAGTTTTTCGTAACAAGTATCTGGCCTGTTCCTGCTCCGTGGCAAAGGTATTACGGACGCAGTTCGTAATTCCACCTACGCGCTTTCGAAACACAGCTGCGGGTGATTTGGCAGCAGACCACCTTGCGCTGTTTTCTTTTACGAATTGGTATGGGCGCCGGTTGTTCATAAAGTTATGGCAAACTAATAAGCATAAACTTGACAAGATATCATTGACTGCGACGTCCTGTAAAGGATATAAAGTAAACCTTATGTTTTTTGTTTGGCCTGTACAACAGGCCGGATAAAAAAAAATTTTAAGATGAAACAGTATTTACTTTAAGTACCATTAAAAGGACTAAACAATAATCATATACAAGAGAAATACACACATGAGTTAGAAAATTCTCACCCACCTAAAATAAAGCTGTCCATTTTACAAATACTTTATGGAAATCTCAAAATTACCACCCTTTGTCTATACGACATATAGCTGTATTTATTTCTTTACAAGTTTTATAAAAGATTAAGACAAATACTACAATTATTTAAATTGCATAATACAGTCATGCTGCTGTTAATAATGTCCCTTGAAATAACTTATGTTGTCATGTCCATTTGCAATATTTTATATGCACGACTTTCTTTTTAATGTTGGTTTATTTCGTACAAAACTGTGTGTTTACAAGAAGCGTTAAATGTTTTCTTTTATATTTACAAAATGCAAGACCTCCAGATGTCATATGCAGAAAGATTCTCTAATTGTTTGTGTAATGACTGCATACTATTTACTACATTACATACGCTAATTTTTCGCAGACATTAATTCGGTTTACATTCAAAAGTTGCATATCAGTAGGAATTGTGGGTATCAAACATACGAAGGTGATACATTTGTCAATAGAAGAATAAACACGATTAATTTAGTGGGACATTATGGGGCACACGTTTAGATAAACATAACCATATATATATATATATATATATATATATGTATATATATATATATATATATATATATATATATATATATATATATATATATATATATATATATATATATATATATATATATATATTTTTGCATATCCTTTACAGGACATCGCTGTCAACACCAGCATCTTTCAGCTATATGTTGATTTCTTGGCAAGATTACGCTCAGTAGTTTGCCATTGCCATCTGAGCGGCCGGCTCACATACCCCGTAAGTTACCGATGCGATTCGAACCACTACTGATTCTCACCGTCATCACGTTACCCACAAGAGTATACGAGATTACAGAGAAAAGTCGCTAACCTCTAAGCCACGAAGCCGGCTAACCATATATAAGAGTAGCAAATGTTCTGAAAATCTCAACAGAAATCTCAATTTATTTGGAGGCGATAGTGCGAACGCAGTCCCTACTACGAGAAAATTACGCACTGGAGACAACCACTGATCGCAGGCGTCAACCCAACCAAAGTGCACTGGAACGGCCTAACCTGTGATCACCATCGATTTTTCTGTATTATATCCCAATTATCCAATGTTGGGATTCCCTTCCCTCACCCATGTTGTAGGGGACTCACTTCGGTGATTTGTTCAAAACATTTCTTTCATACAAGGCAGTGTATTTACAAGGTGTAAATGTGTGTTTCTTTTGTTTGTGTATATCACATATCGTTGTCGTTTGTTAGTGTTAAGTGAAACACGTTCGAATAAAAGAAATACATTCATACATACATATGATAATATAACATTTATGGCATGAATCATGTACACACGCACTCTTTTCATAAGGAATGAAGGAAGGAAGGAAGGAAGGAAGGAGGCCAATCAATTATTTTCTTTTTTCCTTAAACTTTCATTGCGTACAAAACAGTGTATTTACAAGGTCCGTTGTGTGTGTGTGTCTGTGTGTGTGTGTGTGTGTGTGTGTGTGTGTGTGTGTGTGTGCGTGCGTGCGTGCGTGCGTGTGTGTGTGTGTGTGTACATATGTATCAGTACATATAAATTCATATACACATGCTAATATTTTTAAAGATGCATATCCTTTTACACTTTGCACTCAACACCAGCATTTTACGGCCACAGTTGATGTCTTGGCAAGCTTTTATGTTCAGTAGTTTGCCACTGTTTTCTGTACTACTGGCTCCCATACCAACACCTTAAAATCAGCGAGACAAGATCTGCTGCCAAATCGGTCACCACTATGTTTTCAACGCTTATAAGCGGTATTACGAATAGCGCTCGCAACGCCATTATCACGGAGAGGGGCGTAATTGGTGTAATTAATAATGGTGTAATTACATACACATTACTTGTTGATGATGATGGTGGAGTAAGCATGTGCTCTCATGCATACTCCACATTTTCAATAGAAATTCTTTCATACTCCAAGTATTCTCATTCAATCTTAATTTTATTTAGACAAGTTTAGCGGTATCAATGAATGTATCATACGTTAATCATTGCAGGACCAATTCTCCATTGGTCTAATCCTGTCATACAGAATATGCCTGTAGCTCCGTGTAGCTGTCAGCATGCGACAGTGGCTACCCCCGGGGTAACGGTTGTGACAGGCTGGCAAAACAAGGCGAGGCTAACCGATTCGGCGTCAAACCATTCGGTGAACTAGCGCCTACCCATGGCATACTGATGGGAAGCAGAGAAGCGGCAGGCGTGGGTACGCTGGCAGTCGTTATCGCAGACCTGCAGACAGGCGGTTCAGGCCATATGGTCGTCTTCTACTGACCGGAGCAGCAGTGGGATTCGGCAGTTACCTGAGCGACTGAGCAGCCTCTATAGGAAAGCACTGCTCACCTTCGTAGCACCAGGAAGGGGCTAGACAAGGTGCCCTAAACATTGTCTGCTTCATCATTACCTAACCAGCTAGCCACGGTTGATGGCGGTCGACATAAACCCAGAGTAAAACATGTAAAGAAATAACAAACCTAACCACATTCTCTTAACTATCGGGACTTGGAATGTACGCACCTTGCAAGATAGAGAAGGAGTGTCGGGCACAGAGAGACGTACAGCACTGATTGCGAGAGATTTGGGCAGGTACAACATCGACAATGCAGCCTTGAGCGAGACACGGCCTGCAGGTGAAGACCAAATCTGTGAAGTAGGTGCCGGCTGAACATTCTTCTGGAGTGGAAGGAAAAGTGAAGAAAGGCGCCAGTCCGGCGAGGGTTTGCCATTAAGTCGGCTCTGCTGGCACACTAGCTGGATTTCTTAAGTCTATAAACGGAAGGCTTATGACCATTAAGTTACTCCTGCTAAACGGAAAGAAGCACGCAACCATCGTGAGTGATCGTCTACGATCCAACCGTGACCAATGAAGATGACGCCCAAGAACAAGGTCTATGAGAACGTGCACGATTTCTTAACATATATTCCCAAAGGAGACAAACATTACTCCATGGGGACTAAGATAAAGATCTACGAGTGCTGATTGGTCTATACATGATACTGAACACATCAGCCACGAGTGCTGATTGGTCTATACATGATACTGAACACATCAGCCACGAGTGCTGATTGGTCTATACATGATACTGAACACATCAGCCACGAGTGCTGATTGGTCTATACATGATACTGAACACATCAGCCACGAGTGCTGATTGGTCTATACATGATACTGAACACATCAGCCACGAGTGCTGATTGGTCTATACATGATACTGAACACATCAGCCACGAGTGCTGATTGGTCTATACATGATACTGAACACATCAGCCACGAGTGCTGATTGGTCTATACATGATACTGAACACATCAGCCACGAGTGCTGATTGGTCTATACATGATACTGAACACATCAGCCACGAGTGCTGATTGGTCTATACATGATACTGAACACATCAGCCACGAGTGCTGATTGGTCTATACATGATACTGAACACATCAGCCACGAGTGCTGATTGGTCTATACATGATACTGAACACATCAGCCACGAGTGCTGATTGGTCTATACATGATACTGAACACATCAGCCACGAGTGCTGATTGGTCTATACATGATACTGAACACATCAGCCACGAGTGCTGATTGGTCTATACATGATACTGAACACATCAGCCACGAGTGCTGATTGGTCTATACATGATACTGAACACATCAGCCACGAGTGCTGATTGGTCTATACATGATACTGAACACATCAGCCACGAGTGCTGATTGGTCTATACATGATACTGAACACATCAGCCACGAGTGCTGATTGGTCTATACATGATACTGAACACATCAGCCACGAGTGCTGATTGGTCTATACATGATACTGAACACATCAGCCACGAGTGCTGATTGGTCTATACATGATACTGAACACATCAGCCACGAGTGCTGATTGGTCTATACATGATACTGAACACATCAGCCACGAGTGCTGATTGGTCTATACATGATACTGAACACATCAGCCACGAGTGCTGATTGGTCTATACATGATACTGAATACATCAGCCACGAGTGCTGATTGGTCTATACATGATACTGAATACATCAGCCACGAGTGCTGATTGGTCTATACATGATACTGAACACATCAGCCACGAGTGCTGATTGGTCTATACATGATACTGAATACATCAGCCACGAGTGCTGATTGGTCTATACATGATACTGAACACATCAGCCACGAGTGCTGATTGGTCTATAGCATGATACTGAACACATCAGCCACGAGTGCTGATTGGTCTATACATGATACTGAACACATCAGCCACGAGTGCTGATTGGTCTATACATGATACTGAATACATCATCCACAAGTTCTTATTGGTCTATACATGATACTGAACACACCAGCCACGAGTGCTGATTGGTCTATACATGATACTGAACACATCAGCCACGAGTGCTGATTGGTCTATACATGATACTGAACACATCAGCCACGAGTGCTGATTGGTCTATACATGATACTGAACACACCAGCCACGAGTGCTGATTGGTCTATACATGATACTGAACACATCAGCCACGAGTGCTGATTGGTCTATACATGATACTGAATACATCATCCACGAGTGCTGATTGGTCTATACATGATACTGAATACATCAGCCACGAGTGCTGATTGGTCTATACATGATACTGAATACATCATCCACGAGTGCTGATTGGTCTATACATGATACTGAATACATCAGCCACGAGTGCTGATTGGTCTATACATGATACTGAACACACCAGCCACGAGTGCTGATTGGTCTATACATGATTGTCAGAGTCCTAACTATTTTCTCCTTCTAGCTCACTGGACTTGGACAGGCAAATTACAACATCTACGACACATATATTAGTAACACATGACTGCAATCGGAAACTCGCAGGAGCTATCTCCTGAACAACATTTATTACAATATATTACAGGCTGACAACATGGTCGCACTTCACGCTCATAACAATCGTTCAACACCAGCAGTCAAGCGCTAGCTCACATGGGCGATATTTACACTGTCGCCCGTATGATCATTCGCAATCACAGCCTCACATCATCCCGCACATATCACAGTTAGTACATTCCTCGAATATCAACACACAACGTTCATCTCCATCTATCCGTCACAAACACTACCGTTCTATCGTTCTATCGCTCTCTAGATCTCCACACGTCCGTCTCTATTCGCTGTCTCACACACACTGCCTCTCTCCTCGTTGACCTTCCCACATCACGTGGCTCTGTTCACGGGCTTCTTGCCTGACCGTCCGCTAGCCAAGCCGTGATGTCTCCTACTGCCCTTTACCTCAGCTATACTTACACTGACTCTCGCTTACATACCGGCACTTACACTATTCCTTACATATAAGTCCCTGACAATGATACTGAACACATCAGCCACGAGTGCTGATTGGTCTATACATGATACTGAACACATCAGCCACGAGGGGCAAATCATGGATGGGTCGGGCGGAAGATGTCGTCGGACAGGTCTGCAGTCTTACCAGTATCAACCCCGGCAAGTAATGGGTGCCGGTGCCTCCAGCTTTTAAGTGTACCTTCTCCTGCATTATCACACTCGACAGACGGTGCAGAGAGCAGAACCCTGCCGCTGTCAATGCAGAGGTTAACGCGCTCATCTATGAATACTCAGATAGCCCCGAAGTGCTCATCTATACAGATGGATCTGTTGTAAAGCAGCAGAGAAGTGCGTGGGCATTTACAGCCCGTTCAGCGGGCCCAACCGTTCAAGAATCCAGTGGTGCCCACTCTATGACCACGAGCAGCATGACGATGGAGGTGATGGCAGTTACACAGGCTTTCATATGGCTGGAATCACAGCATTATACCAACGTGTGTGTACTAAGTGATTCAATGAGCATGATTCAGAAGGTCGAAGCTGGATCTGTACGTAGACAGTGGACTGAGTCGCTGCGGAAGTCTGTTGTCCGCAAAGTCACCTTCATCTTCGTCCCGGGACATGCGGGAGTCGAGGGAAATGAACGAGCTGATAAATTGGCTGGCTCTGCACCCCCTGTAGATGGCCAGCCCATGGATCGTGCGGATGTTTTTAACGCCCTTAAAGATATGGCGAGAACAGAGGATTTTGACGCCAGTGATTCCACATCGCTCTCCAGGATGAAAGACCTGGGAGTAAGAATCGGCACAGCCAGACGCGAGAGGTACATCGGGAAAACAAAGCGCCTCGTCAACCAACACAGAACTGGCACTATTAGCCACCGGACGCTGATGCATATGCTGGGGGGAGGATCTGAGCACCTATGGACATGTCCGGAGTGCAACGATGATACTCCAACTGATAACTAACTAACTAACTAACATCAGCCACGAGTGCTGATTGGTCTATGTATGATACTGAACACACCAGCCACGAGTGCTGATTGGTCTATACATGATACTGAACACATCAGCCACGAGAGCTGATTGGTCTATACATGATACTGAACACATCATCCGAGAATGCTGATTGGTCTATACATGATACTGAACACACCAACCACGAGTGGCGATTGGTCTATACATGATACTGAAGACACAAGCAACGAGTGCTGATTGGTCTATACATGATACTGAACACACCAGCCACGAGTGCTGATTGGTCTATACATGATACTGAACACACCAGCCACGAAGTGCTGATTGGTCTATACATGATACTGAGACAGACAGACAGACAGCAGACAGACAGACAGACAGACAGACAGACAGACAGACAGACAGACAGGCAGGCAGGCAGGCAGGCAGGCAGACAAGCAGACAGACAGACAGACAGACAGACAGACAGACAGAGAGAGAGAGAGAGAGAGAGAGAGAGAGAGAGAGAGAGAGAGAGAGAGAGAGCGGAAACAGATTTAAGTTTGCTACAAATGTGGGTTCGGCCGTTTACAGGTACAAAGGATTTATTTGGACCGTTAGCTGGGCCAGTAAAAGGAGGTCAATACAAAAGATTCACCCGGGCCGGCTAGGTAAAGATCAAACCTCGATTGACAAAGAACACCGATTCAAACATATTTTATTTGGCCTGTAAAACAGGGAGGAAAAAATTATTTTTATGTATAGTTTGTAATTTTCGACGCCATTAGAAGTATAAAATATTGAATGTTATATCTAAAAGAAATTGTAAAATGGGTTACAAAATTCTCACATACCTAAAATAGAGCTCTATATTTTACAACGCCTTTAAAGTTTCCTGAAAATTAATATTTTCTGTTTTGTTTATAAATTTATTAAAAACTTTTGTAACAGACAACTACATAAATTCTGTAAATTACTACATATAGTCATGACAGTCTTAGTAAACCGATCTCCCTGGCCTAGGGGTTAACGTCTTTCTCCGTAATCACGTATATTCTCGTGATTAACGTAACCTGCGAGAGAATCGGTAGCGCTTCTCGCCGCAGTGGTAACTTACGGGATATGTGAGACGGTCGCTCAGAAAGCAATGGCAAACTACTGAGCGTAATCTTGCCAAGTACATCAACAGCAGCTGAAAAATGCTGGTGTTGACTGCAACGTCCTATAAGAGATATGCAACATAAAAACATCTTATTAATTCCCCTTGAAATAACTTATGTTGTTATGTCCCATTGCAATATTTTAATAGCACTTCTTTCTTTTTAATGTGGTTTTATTTCGCACAAAACTGTATTTTTATACGGTGGGTTGCGTGTTTTTTTTTAACATTTACAAAATAAAACAAGACCCCCAGACGTTAAATGCAGCAATATTCTTTAATTGTGTAATGGCTGCATACTATATAATACATTACATACATTAATTCTTCGCAGACATTAAATGCGGTTTGCATTCGAAAGTTGCATATAAATAGGAATTGTATGTAATACCTTTTTCAAACATTAAGTTTGTTTTTGGTCAGAACCTACAAACAAATATTTCTAGCCCTATTGTGCGAATTATTTCTCTTGGAACAATTTGACCTTTCGTCTGTGTTAGATTGTCCCCCCATTAGTTGACAACATTTTCGACCTTTCAAATCCATGTACACAAATATTTCGTTAGAATGTTCCACTATACGCAAGAAAGCGAATCTTTTTCATTTGTAAGTACGCTTTCAACGCGGAAACCGAGATAGCGTAGCGGCTAGATGCTCGCCTGTCGGCTCGGTGGTCATGAGTACGACTCTGCAGCGCCACGGAATTTTACAATGGATCTGGCCTCCATGGTCTTACTTGGCTGATGAAGTCTAATCATAGCAACGTCTTTTGTTTCCCGCCATTGTGTTCTGTAAAGCTGCAATACCACGTGTTATGTTATATTGTTTACATTTCTACAACTTCACCGCAGACAAGCTAGGAAACATCGAATGACAGTGGAAATGAGATTTCTGAGGATGATGAAAAGAATGCCATGGATGGACAGAAAAACGAATGTGAAAGTTCTTTCAGGGAACAAATGAATAAAACGTAAACTGAATAGAAAATTAAACGCAAACAGCCAGTTTTGTTTAAAAGTCATGGTACGGTGAGAAATAAACTTAAAAACTTAGTGACTACTAGCAAACTTGATGGGAAAAGAGGATGTGGAAACAAAGAGACATATTCCAGGATAGCTTAGCATAATCCAGACAAAAACAGAGACCCGGCCATAGACTGGCGACGGTGTGAGATGGCGAACCAAGACTGCCTAAGGGTATTAGCATTGCATATGAAGGTGATACATTTATCAATAGCAGAATAAAAACGGTTATTGTAGGCGACATTATCGTTTGGTATATTTGGCCAAACTTAAACATGAGTAGGAGTAGTAAATGTGCTGAAAATCTCAAGAGAAATCTCAATTTATTTGGAAGCGATAGCGCGAACGCAGTCCCTTCTACGAGAAAATTAAGCACTCGAGACACAGGCATTTGGAGTGGTCGCAGTCGTCAACCAAACCAAAGTCCAATGGAAGGTCCTCAACCTGTGAGCACAATCTTTATTGTTTTTTCATTTTTGTTTTCAATACTCCAATGTTGGGATTCTCTCTCTCTCTCTCTCTCTCTCTCTCTCTCTCTCTCTCTCTCTCTCTCTCTCTCTCTCTCTCTCTCTCTCTCTCTCTCTCTCTCTCTCTCTCCCCACCGGGGCAGGAGACTCACTTCCGTGATTGTTTTCAAAACTTATCTTTCAAACAAAGCAGTGTATGTTTAAATGCTGTAAGTACTACAAGAAATAATGAAAATCGTAAACTGATTAGAGAAGTTAGACATAGACCGTCAAAATTTTGTGGGCATGTTTTGAGAAGAAATAAATTGGAGAACGTGGTGACAACTGGCAAGATCGAGGGGAAGAGAACAAGGGGAAGACAGAGAAGAAAATACCTGGGTGGCTTGACTACGTGGCTTGGTCGTGACAGGAACACTGAGCTGATCCACGACTCTGGTGATCGAGCGAAATGGTGAGTCATGACCGCCCACGTTAACCTGCAAGGCACATGATGGATGTAATGTGTGCTTATTTTGTTTGTGTATATCACATAGCTAGCTGTCTGTTAGTGTTAAGTGGCATATGTGTGAATAAAATAAATTCATATGATAATATTACATGTATAGCATGGTGCATATATATATATATATATATATATATATATATATATATATATATATATATATATATATATATATACAGACAAGAGGAACATGATGAGATTAGATGAGATGATATATATATATATATATATATATAGAGAGAGAGAGAGAGAGAGAGAGAGAGAGAGAGAGAGAGAGAGAGAGAGAGAGAAGGAAGAGAGAGAGAGAGAGAGAGAGAAAGAGAGAGAGAGAGAGAGAGAGAGAGAGAGAGAGAGAGAGAGAGAGAGCCAATACACAGAATGAAGTTAGCTGCTTTGGGTAATAGCTTCATCTCAGGAACAATGGATTTATTTGGGGTGGATGGGGTTCTGGGGATGGAAGTTAAATGATCTTTTGTCGTGGTCGTGGTCATAATATCCACTTCTCGGCTGACAAAGAAACTGATCTAGGAGATACAGGCCCCCTTTGTGCTAGGTAGCTCAATGAACATTTCTCCCTGATTGTTAATATGTTTCCCAATCCCCGTTGACAAAGAAGGAAAATGTGCTGTGTCACACGTCTCCTTGATGATAATATCACGAAGTTCTTACGATGATATGCTCATGATATTATTGTGTGATGGTCGTTGTCTAGGTAACGATACTCATGGTGTGTCAATGGAGATATCTGTCTTGCAATGTAACTCACCCCCGCAGTGCATATTCACCAGGCATTAAACAAGATTCCATTGGCGCAGATAATCCTTTATTACAGAAATAAGACGGACAAACGGAACATGTTTATACATCCAGAAACATAATGTAATCCATAGAATATAAATATCCTCCTCACAATTTAACCAGCACACATCAATGCCTTCTCACGGCTGGCTTCTAATCTCAATCCACAAGACAGGTAATCCAGCTACAATCCTCGGCTGGATCTCACACAATACGACCCACACATTGGGTTGGAGCCACTGCTCAACTATAGAACCCACTCTGGGTTTTTGGCCTGTCTTCACAACTAGAAGAACAACACAACACGGAGCTCTCTCTTAAACGACCTGACCCGCAGTCGGTCTCTTCTCTCACTGACTTTTTTGTCTCCTCACTTCACACAACACACAACTCTCTTTCGACCCATCCCCCCCCCCCCCCCCTGGGGATTTCCACTCATATCCGCCCCATTATTTCTGAGGGTTGATTGTTTTCCTCGTAGTCAGGTCAGTCACTTTACTGTCTCCCACTCTCATCTCCATTCTTCCTCATGCCCGGTCACTCACCTCAATGTCAGTGAGCCAGGCTTATGTCATCACCCCCCTCTTAAAAGAAAACTTCGTTTTCAAACATTGGGAGACTAAAACTTACTAAACATGTGACCCAGACATATAGCCTGGGTAGCCCTAAGTATGGCTCCACCTCACTTCTACCATCCTAAATAATACATCAAATGCTTATAGTACATTCCCATATTCCCCACACATAAATACAAACAGCTTTCTATCTTGTGTACCAATGCATGAACTAATACATCACATAATAATAATAATAATACATCATAGAAAAGCATAATACTCATGTACCCACAGATCTCTTACTACTTCACGACCCCACAATACTATTTGTGTACCGACCCTATATCAGGTGGTTCTGTTCTTGCATCAACCCACCTCTGATTCCTGTCGATGCTGTGTCTACCTTTCATGTACCCATGACTCATGGTACCTCTACAATTACAACATCTGTTTGCTATCCTTAGCCCTGGGTCAGTAATGTCGCGAAAACTCTTTTGACCTGACTCCACTTTCCTATCTGCATATTGCACCGTTACACTTGAGTCTCTGTTTAGTCTGAACTCTTCATTCAATCTTGGCCCATGTATCTGGCACCTTGCTTTCTGCTGCATACACCTTATGCCTATGTGCCCTGCACATGCACTATCCTGAGATGTTCTAGTATAACGGTCTCTGCGTGCTAAAGGTACTGCTACTTGCCCACGTGCAGTTCCACTATCTGAAAACCTGCGAGTGAGAACATTGTTCTTCCTCTTGAAACACCATCTACCTTTCTTTGACTGTCTATGTTCTACTCTCCTACACCCTTGGGAACATTTGTTCAGAGTAGTATCTTGTCTCTGGGAGTCACTAGCACTATATTTGGGATCCATTCTCACCTGCTCAGCTGTCCTATCCTTGTCCTGAGTTCCTGTGTCTACTTCAAGTGCCTCTTCTACCTCAGCTATACTGTCTAATTTCGGTTCTCTTGTAGTAACTACCTCATTACTGCTTACACTATATTTTTGGTCCCAATAAACTATTTCCTCTTCTGTACAATCTTTAACTCCTATAACATTTCCTATGATCATATCAGCCACTGGTGAGTCCAGAACACACGCTGTCACTCTTCCAGTGATATATGGTGTTTTTACTGTTATTATGGCTACTGGGTAGAACTCTACTGTGCCATTGAATGTTATGCATCTAATCTTTTTCCCTGTATAATCCGAGGGATCTATTAAACTTCTCCTCACTCCGATAGACGTACATCCAGAATCCCTAATTGTTAACGCTGGCCTATCATTGACAAATCCCTGATGCAGCTTCAGACTTCCTCCTTCATGCACTGCTGATCCTGCTTTTACTGTATGACCACATATTAGGACTGGCTGACTGTCTTTTTCAAAAAGAGGTTTGCACCCACTACAATCTTCATTGTTCAGCGTCTCAATCACTTGCGATGCATTTGAGTGCTCTGTTTCTCTCATCCTACATTGATGGCTGATATGCCCATTATTTCCACATTTGAAACAAGTCATCTCCCTTTTAGTGATGTTCGTTGGTCCATCTGATGGTTGTGCATCACACTCTGCTGCCTTGTGTCTCCAGCTCCCACAATTCCAACATCCGGCATAATTTGGACGTCTCTGGAAGTTCCCTCTTCTATATGGGTACCGTCCTACTCTACCAACATTGTTTCCTCGGAAACCATTATCTTGAAGTTCTTGCTGCTCACCTTTCTGTGCTGAATCCACACTTTTCGCCCTTGGTCTGATAACTGGATTCTGGTTCTGTTTAGCGTACGCTGCACAGACTATTTCCTCACTCATTAGTTTCCCAATAGATACGTTAGGATGTGCAGTCATGTAGTTTTGCCCTAACTGAGACATTGTGTCTATGTCCTTTGGCTTCTGTTCCTCAAAGAACGCCACTAAATTAGAATTGCATGCAGATACAACCTTGTCTCTTAACATTAGATCTACTAATTTATTAAAATCTTTCCCTACTTCTGCAAGCTCCATCCACTTATTAAATGTATTCTTTACTGTGTTAACAAAATCTGTGAAATCTTGATTTGTCTCTGGCCCTAACTGTCTAAACTTTGTTCTATATCCATGCTCAGTTAGTTGGAACTTTGTCAGCAAACGTTGACGTAAGATAGTGTAGTTGTTCCTTTCTTCTACAGGTAAATTAAACATTGTTTCTAGGGCCTTACCCGTTAAATACTCGCCCAGTCTAATTGCGTACTCGCTTTCTGGGATGCCTAATACCTTCACTGATGCTTCGAATCTCGAAAGGTAGGCCTCAAGGCAATCCCGGTCCGTAAAATATGGCAGTTTTAATCTCTGTGACGACTGCGACGGTTTTCTACTTTCCTCACTTTGACCCTTCGATGCAAATTCTAACTTTTTAATAGCAATTTCCGCTTCCATCTTAATCTTCTCTTTCTCAGATTTCCATTCTTCATTAGTTTACTTGTGTCTCTTCTCTTCCTGTAGACGCTTGGCTTCCATTTCAGCCTGTCTTTGTTCTCTTCTCGGCTTGTCTCTGGTCTCTTTCAATCTGTTGTTGTTCTTTTGCTTCGGCATACTCTTGTAACTCTTTACCTTTCAGGCCTATTCTTTCACCTGCTTCAATATAATCCATTAAAGTAGGCATCTTGTACTTGTGGACACGTTGCTGTGAATCAGCCAACTGTAAATGTCCAGACTCTGCTGTTAGTCTTTGTGTCACTTCCCTAAGTACACTTGCACTCCCTGTGTACGTAAATCCGTAGTGCTACAATATCACTCTGTACTCACCCAGTCACTCTATAAGCACTAGGTAGTGAGGGGGGAAGTATCACCTATACTCCCTTATATCTATATATCTATGACCAATAGTTCATAAAGTCCCTGGAAATTGTGTTAAACATACATATAAATACATATACAAACAAATGGATGATAACACTAAGTGATGACTATCCAACGCTAGACTTCACAAGCTGAGTACACGGAGACGATGATCACACAGAAATAAACCACAGTAACAAATACAAGCTTGTGTAGGGACATCCACAGTGCGCGTAAAATATAAACTGACTCAGATACCACTAGATAGTAGACACGACAAAAGTGCACGATAATAACATCCATCCGAACACAGCAAATATCATATGTAAATATAACGAAAAGAAGAAAGAGAAGAATAAAAAAAATTATAGCATAAAATTATACAGAAATTTGACAGTCAAACACAAACTGGCACGTTATATAATTCAGGACCGTCCCTGCAGAACCAAATAAACCGACCTTTCGATTTTCTTCCCAGACATTATATATGGTGCACCTCAGAAAGTAACTTTTCGCCCTGTCTCCCGGCCTTCGAGAAACAACACAAAAATTCCCTACTCTTGACAAACACTGGACCACATACAAGTAATTGCGTAACACCCGACAACAATAAATATGACAATGGGAGCAAAACAATAAAAAATAATAATGTGTAACTGGTTGGCCGACAAATATGGGCCTATTAATCCGTCGCCAAAAGTTCTTTTTATTCAGTCACCAAAGTTTTTGTTCGTTTTAATAGTTATTCGCAATCCGCTGGAAATGTCTACGACACTAGATTTCAAACCGACTTCTTGTTTTGTTGAGTGGTTATTAAATTCGCGTGGTGATCACAAGTTCCAACTGTCGACAAAAGTTGAAGATGATAGTGATATCCAAACTGTTCTGTCTCGACACAGTCCGTAACGTTATTGTACTTTCTCTGTACGTGGTGGTACCACAATAATAATCCAAAGTGTTCTCTCGATATGTTGTTACTTTCGTTGCGGAGATGGCGCTTCGCTGTATCATTAATGTTATGGATTTCCGTTACCCGACAAGATTCACCAAAAAAGAAAAGAGAATGGCAGCCAATGTTCAGCGCTTTAAATTTTGATATATAGATCCTTATTGGCAAAGAAATACGACAATGGTTGCGATGACGATAAGTTAAAACTGTTTGCTCATAACAGAATAATGATGACAAAGGCTTGAACAAAGACGAAACATCAAGTCTGGCTTTCTTTCAAACAACCTTGTTTATCCCGATCTCCTGTGGAAATTCCCAGTAACTTTCCACTGTTAAACAGCCTTGCCTTCCAAGGTCAACCTAATTTCTCTTTATCACTCTCAGTGAAAAATTCCTCCGTAAACCAGTTTTCACACAAACTTGACAGCCCCACCCGGCTGCTATATTAACTTCGTGGAAAATCACACTTTCCACTGCTGCCCTAGCACAGCTGTGGTAGGAGTTAACGTAACTTT
This sequence comes from Cepaea nemoralis, assembly GCA_014155875.1. Lineage (NCBI taxonomy): Eukaryota > Metazoa > Mollusca > Gastropoda > Stylommatophora > Helicidae > Cepaea > Cepaea nemoralis. Next base: position 86,136 of record JACEFZ010013059.1, read on the forward strand.
CCCCTCGTACCTGGACGCTGGTGTCTCCACCCGTCCTATTTACTGCGTCGAAAAATCTTGACCAGTCAACTTGCGACAACACGGTGCGCTTGCCTCGCACACACATACCTGTCAATTATCTTTGGTTCACAATCCTGTCATTATCACCGACAGCGGATGTTCTACACACACACACGCTGCCCTCGCCACTCTGGATTCAACACTGGTCTTTTAGTTTTAGCCCTCCTGCCTGGTATCAAATTTACCTGTCACCGTAATGGACTCTCCCGGTTAGTCTGTATGGCGTGACTTTATCACCGACTTTTGTGCTGCCGCTGCACCCCCACTCGCTTTAGCGATATGGTTGGTTCCAAATCACCTGTAGTGGACTTTACTTGAACTGTCTGCTAGCTTGTGATTTCCGCCGCGTACCCTCCCCGCGCGCTGACAGTTTTTTCTTCGATGTGGCGTCTTACACACACACAAGAATTGCTGTTAATCTCGTGACGCAGTACTGTCTAAATTGATGGCACGAAGTCACCGAAAATAACTCCTCTCTTTCAGCGAAGAGCCCACAAATATCTCAGAATGACACAAATGTCTATAATGCAATGGGTTTCTCAATATATCCCCGTCGTTCTTGCCAGGACAGTCCCCAGATACTCCTTACTAAGTGACGAGCGCCCAGATGTCACACGTCTCCTTGATGATAATATCACGAAGTTCTTACGATGATATGCTCATGATATTATTGTGTGATGGTCGTTGTCTAGGTAACGATACTCATGGTGTGTCAATGGAGATATCTGTCTTGCAATGTAACTCACCCCCGCAGTGCATATTCACCAGGCATTAAACAAGATTCCGTTGGCGCACATAATCCTTTATTACAGAAATAAGACGGACAAACGGAACATGTTTATACATCCAGAAACATAATGTAATCCATAGAATATAAATATCCTCCTCACAATTTAACCAGCACACATCAATGCCTTCTCACGGCTGGCTTCTAATCTCAATCCCCAAGACAGGTAATCCAGCTACAATCCACGGCTGGATCTCCCACAATACAACCCACACATTGGGTTGGAGCCACTGCTCAACTATAGAACCCACTCTGGGTTTTGGCCTGTCTTCACAACTAGAAGAACAACACAACACGGAGCTCTCTCTTAAACGACCTGACCCGCAGTCGGTCTCTTCTCTCACTGACCTTTTTGTCTCCTCACTTCACACAACACACACCTCTCTTTCGACCCATCCCCCCCCCCCCCCTGGGGATTTCCACTCATATCCGCCCCATTATTTCTGAGGGTTGATTGTTTTCCTCGTAGTCAGGTCAGTCACTTTACTGTCTCCCACTCTCATCTCCATTCTTCCTCATGCCCGGTCACTCACCTCAATGTCAGTGACCCAGGCTTATGTCATGCTGATTCATTCTCCCCAAAGACGGGTATTGTAAATATATAAATAAAGGATCTACAAGCCTAAATCTATCTCTGTTGTATAATCTTCACTGCCCAAATTATGGCTGCAATGGACACAGAGCAGAGAATGCTCTTCACACTATACCAGCACTTGATCCTCTCAGTGATTGATTATGGACTAGGACTGCTCACTGTCTCAAAGAGTCAGCTGGTGAAATTAGAGCGCATACAGAATGAAGCTATGCGGGTCATTCTGGGATGCACCAGAGACACTCCAGTAGTGTGTACGCGTTACATCCTTGGTTTGCCTACTGTTGCTGGTAGGTACAAGGTGATGCAAGCGAAGGCATACCTCAGAGTAGCTGCAGACACAGATCACCCGTTGCATGAGGCGCTGGACGTAGTTAAGGGTCAGAGACTGATAAGAGGGAAATCATGGATGGCTCAGGCGGAGGATACGATCAGACAGGTGAGCCCCTTGGAGAACATTAGGCGAGGAGAGGAGTGGGTCAGAGTGCCAGCCGTGCAGTCAGACTTGTGCAGAGTTATAATCACATTGAGCCGGGAGTGCAGGGAGTGGCCAGCAGGGGCCACGGAAGTGGAAATTCAGCAATTAATTCAGGAAAATTCTCGTCCCGGGTGATGTGATTATCTACACGGAAGGGTCGGTGTTGAGAGGTAGGAGAAGTGCTTGGGGGTTCTTGGCAAAAACTAATGGTCGGCGTTTGGTGCAGGAGAGCCTGGCGTATGATGACACTACATCTAGCTTAAGAATGGAGGTGGAGGCGGTCAGTGCAGCTTTCCGCTGGATAGAAAACACGATACATACACATATTGTGATTGTAACTGACTCAGAAAGCATGCTGAGAAGGGTGAGAACAGGCAAGCTTCGTGCAGAGTGGCTTGCTTCTCTTCGGAGGTCACGGGTAGCAAGCATCACCTGGATCTTTTCTCCTGGGCATGCCGGTGTCCTGGGAATGAACAGGCGGACTGATTGGCTGGCTCGGCAGAACTTGGTGGAGTATTGATGTATGACAAGGCAGATGTGGTTGCGGCCTTGTGGGAGCACGTGTACACCTCGGAGGAGCAAATGGATCACCATAGTCTGGTTAGAATGAGGCAGCGAGGAGTGAAGAGGGGATCTGGCCGACGCTCGACGCTCAGAGGAAAGGCGAGACGGACATATAATCAGATTGCTACTGGAACTATTAGTGTTGGAACTCTTCGCTGGTTGCTTAGGATGGGGACGGAGCGCTTATGGGAATGTCCCGAATGCTGTGATGTCGGTTCCTAGATCAATCAATCAATCAATCAATCTGTTGTAAAATACTGGTTCTTGACGATCATAATAGTATATTTTTATAGTGGAAAGGAAAAAAGTTAAACTAAAGACGGTAAAACATAAATGATGGCAATAATACTAAGAATGATTGGTTGAGGACAGCGGTACACATTAGGAATATAGGACTATCTGTGAAAGAATGAGTTTGAACATGGATAGTATGAAGTGTGAGTGTGAACTTGATGGGAGTGGCATTTTGATTAATATGTGCTCATTTGTGCTTTAAAATGTGTGAAAATATTTGTGTATGTATTGAAGTTTTCGTAACAAGTATTTGACCTGTGCGTAAGAACAGAAGCAGGCGACACTGACTGGTTCTCAGTGGAAACAGGAGTGAAACAGGGTTGTGTCTTATCATCGATGCTCTTTGGACTAGTTAACGATTGGGTCATGCGCAAATGCACAAACAACACAAATATGGGTAACCATTGGGTTGACAAAATTCTAGAAGACCTGGACTTTGCCGACGACATAGTGCTTTTGAGTTCAACACAGCCAGATGCCCAAGAGAAAATAAACCAACTCCAAAATGTTTCAGGACAAATTGGTCTCCAAATTAACACCACAAAAACAAAGACTATTGATCTTACCAACAGTTCAGGCGACACCAAATTAAACCACAACGTTCTTGAAAAAGTCAACAGCTTCACGTACCTAGGAAGCAACATGACATCAACAGGGTTCTCAACACCAGAAATATCATCTAGAATCGCACTGGCATCTGGTGCCTTCAATAAACTGTCAAACATCTGGAAGTCAAAGACACTCAGCAAACACACGAAACTTAAAATCTTCAACTCTTGTGTGATTCCAGTGTTAACGTATGGATGTGAAAGTTGGAAATCAACGGTAGCTTTAGATAAAAAAGTTGATAATTTTGAAAACAAATAATGTCTTAGAAGAATTCTAAACATCCACTGGACAGACTTCAGAATCAATACGCAAATAAGACAAGAGACTAAGCAAGATACAGTCTCCAATTTTATAAGAATACGCCGTTGGAACTACATCAGCCATGTACTCAGAATGGACAAGACAAGACTCCCCTACCAAGCCCTCATATGGTCACCAGTAGGGAAAAGAAAACGGGGAAGACCAAGAGAGACCCTGCGTAGAACCATCATTAGAGAAGGCTCATTCAACGGCCAAGTAAACATCCAAGATCTACAACGGGTAGCAGCGAACCGCTAGACGTGGAGAGCCATGACCTCTGCCCTATGCGCTGCCTTGGGCTCAAGAGGAAAGACTAATTAACAGTAGTGAACCGCCAGACGTGGAGAGCCATGACCTCTGCCCTATGCGCCGCCTTGGGCTCAAGAGGAAAGACTAACTAACTGTAGCGAACCGCCAGACGTGGAGAGCCATGACCTCTGCCCTATGCGCCGCCTTGGGCTCAAGAGGAAAGACGGGACGCAGAGGTGTTTCCAAGGCACCAGGGCCGGGATATATACTGGCCAAGACCTGCCGACACGTCCACGTCGTGCGTCCTGGGCAACAGGTCTCTTCGGGGACCTGGCTAACATCAGTAGGATGGATGATTCTTCCGAAGTCGGAGAGTATCTGCCTGCATGGCGAGGAACCACCAGTCTGCACACCAATAAGCCAGACATGGGACAACGGATACTCACGCAAACCTCAGGTCCTGTATGACATCACAATGATGTTGGACAACAGGATGCCTTCATCCGACATACAGGACTTTTGCGTTGGAGCTCAAGCCAACGAACACAAGCAAGCAAGCAAGAGGAAAGACTAACTAACAGTAGTGAACCGCCAGACGTGGAGAGCCATGACCTCTGACCTAAGCACCGCCTTAGGCTCAAGAGGAAAGACTAACTAATTTGGCCTGTGCCGGCTCCGTGGTGAAGGTGTTACGGACGCATTTCGTAATCCCACATACCCGCGTTAGAAACACAGCTGCGGGAGATTTTGCAACTGACCGCCTTACGTTGTTTTGTGACCAACTGGTATGGGTGCTGGTCGTTCAGAAAGCAATGGCAAACTACTGAACGTAAACTTGCCAAGATATCACGAACACTCAAAAATGATGTGGTTGACTGCGACGTTCTGCAAGAGATGTTCAACACTAAATTTCTTTTCTTTTTTTTCAGAATGGCTGACGGTTCCCAGAGAAACCAGAACCGCCCCATCAGGTCCCCACGTCCCTGTGTGTCGGTTGTGTTGGGGGATCATCCCGACCCCTGGCAAGATCAAGCGCAGAGTTACTACACTTTGGTCTTAGCCAAAAGGCCGAGAAGTTATCTTTTCTTGAATTTAGCCTGTAAAACAGGCCGGACAAAAATTGCATTTAATTATCAGTAATTATTTGTACCACAGAGAGAATAAAACATTGAATATTCTATCGGAGAAAAACAGAGATTTGCGTTATAAAATTCTCATATTTCTAATAAAGCTCCAAAAGTTTTACAAACTTTTTGAAGATGCCTTAAATGTTTTATCACATTCTTTATAATCGGTTTAACTCTAGATAATTTCTTTAAATATTTTATGAAACATTAAGATATATATATAATACAATTTTTTTTTTTTTTTATTTCATAATACAGCAATAATCCTCTTAGTTATGTCCCTTGCAGACAATGCACAGGAACTGCAACAATTAATGGACGCGGCTGTTGTATACAGTGAGCAACTGGGGCTAGAATTAAATTGTAAGAAGACACAGGTTATGGTCGTCACTAGGAAGAACGAAGTACCACAATGTAATATACAAGTAAATAGGAAACTTTTTCAACAAGTGAATCGGTACAATTATCTCGGAACAGTCATACCATCTGATGGGAGATGCCTGGAAGAGATTAGAACAAGAATCGCCATGGCGAAAGTAGCCTTTAGCAAGATGAAAACCATTCTGAACAATAAAAAGATGTCAATTGAAACTAGAAAAAGAGTGTTGAAGGGATACATAGAGCCTGTACTTTTGTATGGATGTGAAACTTGGACAATGTGCAGTCAAGCTGAAAAACATCTGATGGCTGCAGAAATGTGGTTTCTGAGGAAAATGAAAAAATACCACGGACAGACAGAAAAACCGAATGACCAAGTACTACGGGAGACAAATTAAAATCGTAAATTGATTAGAGAAATTAGACGTAGACAGTCAATATTTTTTGGACATGTTATGAGAAGAAATAGATTGGAGAACTTAGTGACAACTGGCAAGATCGAAGGGAACAGACCAAGAGGAAGATCGAGAGGAAAACACCTGGATAGCTTGGCCACATGGCATGGACGAGACAGGAACACTGAGCTGATCCACGACTCTGGTGATCGAGTGAAATGGCGAGTCATGACTGCCTACGCTTTCCGGCACGGCACATGATTGATTGATTGATTGAATGTCCCTTGAAATAACTTACGTTCTTAAGTCCCTTAGCACAATTTAAATTACATATCTTTCTGTTTAATGTGGCTTTATTTAGTTGAAAACTGTTGTTACTGGTGTTTTCTTTTACATTTACAAAATACATCAAGATCTCCAGACGTCAAATGCAGCAAGATTCTCTAATTGTTGAGCGTTGACCCAAGTCAGTTCAAAGTTTAAATAATGGCAGTTAAAATAATTTACGCGCGTCCAGACCAAACATAAAATATGTAAATGCACCTAAAGAAAAGTAATATCTAGAAAGTATTCAAAATATCCGACTCCAAATGGAAAGTATCTAGAATTGCATCCAGCATCCACAAGTCAGAAAACGGTATCCAGACGCCGGCAAAAACCTGTAGATCTGGATTCAAAATGTCTAGAATGGCAACTATGACTGCGACGTCCTGCAAATGATATGCAACTAACACTATTTTCTTAAATTTGGCCTGTAAAACAGACTGGAAAAAATTTCATAACACATTTTATAATAAATCTCAAATGTATCATAACATAGGTTAACATTCTATGCCATATCTTCTTCTTCTTCTTCAGCGTTCCGAGCCATTGAGGTTCTTTGCTGCAGATACAATCCGTCTCCATTCGTCTCTCTGGTTGACCTTCTCTTGCCAGTCGTTGATTCCAAGTGCTTGTAGGTCTGTATATATATTATCTCTCCACCGTCTTCTTGGTCTACCTCGGGGTCTACGGTCTTTTATTTCCTGAGTGTAAGCGAGTTTTGTTTCCCTATTATCTTCCATTCTTTCTATATGCCCCAGCCATTGTAGTCTATTAGCCTTCATGATACCAGTGATTGGAGGGGACTTTAACAGATCATTAATGCCATATCGAAAAGGAATACTAAAATGTGGTAGAAAATTCTCACGTATCTAAAAATATATCCGTTATTTTTACAAGCACTATGAAGATGCATTACTGTTTATCACTTTATTTTATATAGCATATTACTATAGGTAACTTCTTTAAACATTTTATAAAACATTAGGATAAATACTATAATTTTTTTGAATTAGATAATATAGCAATGTTACTTTTGGTAATGTCCCTTGATATAACTTATGTTGTTAAGTCCCTTTGTAATATTTTATATCTTTTTTTTTTAAGTGGTTGTATTACCTACAAATCTGTGGTTTTACAAGGTGCGTGGCGGGTTTTCTTTTACACTTCCAAAATACAAAAAGATCCCCAGACGTCAAATGCAGAAAGATTCTATAATTGTTTGTGTAATTATTGCATACTATTTATTACATTACATACATTAACTCTTCGCAGACATTAAATGTGGTTTGCATTCACACGTTGCATATCAATAGGAATTGTAGGTATGCCGTCTTGCCCGTTGAATCAGGAATGATGTCTTCCACAGTTCTTCGTAGCAATCTGGTGGCCACTGATGCATGTTCATTTGTGCTCCATAGAACCAGGTTATCGGCGTACATTGCGGCTTTAATTCCATGCGGTAGATTAGCAACGAGATCATTGATGAAGATTAGAAAAAGTGTGGGGGACATGACTCCGCCCTGGCGAACACTTTCTTGCTCTTGAGTCCGTCTATCTGTACTCGGGCTCTTCTGTTGTGCAAGTATGATTTCACCCATTTGTACATTCATCCATTGACTTTGCAATTTCTCAGTTTCTTCATCAGACCTTCTTTCCAGACTTTGTCAAAGGCTTTCTTCAGATCTATCCATGCCGCAAGCACCAGCTTATTCTCTTGAAATGCATCCTCAATTTCTTGGGAGAGGTAGTTGTCTGATCTTCCGTAGAGTAGCACTGCCTAAAGCCAGCCTGCTGTGGCAGAAGGATGTTTTTACTTTCAATGTACCACTGCAGTCTGTGATTGATGATGCCCTCCAGCGTTTTGCAAAGACAGCTGGTGAGGATAATTGGTCTGTAGCTAGAGGCAATGGAACTATCTTTCCCTGATTTTAGGAGGGGTGTCATGATTGCTTCTCTCCAGGCTTGTGGAACACTGCCTAAGGTCATAGATAGTTAAAATGGTATATGTGTATATGACCTTTGTTGTGAATTGGATTGATATGTTATGACATGTATGACAAATGGTATCATTAATGTGTAATCATCATCATCATCATCATCATCATCATCTTCCACTTCTGCCGTCAAGCGTCGTGGGGAGGAATAATTTGCGTTCCAGCGCCAGGTGGACGGCACTGGATAGTGTCATTCCGTGTGGTTGTACAATGTCTCTGATGTCGTCAATCCATTTTCTTCTTGGACGTCCTCGTGGGCTCGTCGCAGATGATCTTTGATGTAAGGCCAGTGATGGTAGTTGCTGATGTTGCATTCTAACGACATGGCCAAACCACTTGATCTTCTGTCTTTCAATAAATGTGGCACAAGGTGTTGATCCCACAGTCTGTCTGATAGCAGCATTTCTTTCTCGGTCTCGGATTGTTAAGTTGGCAGCTCTCCTCAGGCATCTCATTTCGCAGGTATTGATTTTGCGAAGGTGTAATATGGATAAAGTCCAAGTTTGAGATTGGTAGCATAGGGTTGGTGTGAATATGCTGTTTATTATCTGTTGTTTGTGGACATGGGTATGTTTGGATGTTTCAGTAAGGGTGATAATTGATATGTAAGTGCACTAGCTTTTTGACATCTGATTTCAATGTCTCTGTCCAAACTGCCATCTTCTGTGATCATACTTCCAAGGTATTTGAATTCTTTAACTTGTTTCAGAGGTGTGTTATTTATCTGTATACTTAGTGGGCCTGGCGATCTACTAACTTGCATTACTTCGGTTTTGGCTGTGTTTATACTCATATTGTATCTGCTGCAGGTTGAACTCAGATTAGTAATATGATTTTGTAGTCTGCCCTCATCATCATTAATGTGTAATAAATGATGAAAATAAGGGTCATTTTCTCTTCTGAGCGTTTTCTTATCATAGTACAATTGTTTTAATTAACAACCCCAGATTAATAATTATTTAGTTGAGAGAGGAGAGGCAAGGAACCACCAAAAGGATATTTTGGGTCTTCAGAGAATAACGTTTCTGTTATTTCCTGGAGGTATTCCTTGGTTCTCTGAAACTCTATTTCTGGTCTCAAACCATTGAGCCAGTAACAACTAAATTCATTATTACGGGCAGGATCACATTGAGAAAGAGGAACTTATCCTTTATCTCTTTAGGGTTGTCCCAACAACCATACATCAGACACCATGGATGGACAGGAAAACGTGTGAGAAGTTCTTTCAAGGAACAAATGGGGGAAAAAAAACGTATTCTGGATAGAAAAATTAAACGCAAGCAGACCAGTTTTGTTTAAAAATCATGGTACGATGAGAAATAAACTTGAAAAATTACGAGCACTACGAAACCTGAAGCGAAAAGAGGATGTGGAAACGACGAGATACATGCCAGGATGGCTTAGGATAATCGAGACAAAAACAGAGACCCAGCCATAGACTTGCGACGTTTTGAGATGACGAACCAAGACTCTATCCATCTATCATGTGTCATGCTTATAAGCGTTGGCGGTCATGTTTTGCCATCTCACTCGATCACCAGAGTCGTGGATCAGCTCCGTAGCTGTGTCTCGACTATGCCACGTGGCCAAGCCATTCAAGTATTTAGTTATCGGTCTTCCACTTGGTCTCTAACCTTCGATCTTGCCGGTTGTCACCAAGTTCTCCAATTCATTTCTTCTCATATCATGCCTAAAAAATACGTCTAATGTCTCTAATAAGTTTACGATCTTCATTTGATTTTTGAAGTACTTGTTCATTCGTTTTTCTGTCTGTCCATGGTATTCTTTGCATTTTCCTCAGAAACCACAATCCCACAGCCATTAGATGTTTTTCAGCTTGTTTGCTAATTGGTAACGCTTCACATCCAGACAAGAGTACAGGTTCTATGTAGCACTTCAACACTCTTTTTCTCGTTTCAATTGATATCTTTTTATTGGTCAGTATGTTTTTCATCTTGCAAAAGGCTACATTCGCAATGGCAATTTTTCTTCTAATCTCTTCATGGCGTCTCCCATCAGATGTTATGACTATTCCGATATAACTGTAGAATATGCCTGTGTAATTGTATATTACATTGTGGTATTTCCTTCTTCCTAGTGACGACCATAATCTGAGTCTTCTCACAATTCAATTCTAACCCTAGTTTTTCACTGTGGGCAACAACCGCATCTACTTAATGTTGCAGGTCCTGTTCATTGACTGCAATCAAGACTGTGTTATCTGCATATCTAATGTTATTAACGTATCGTCCCCCAATGTTGATTCCTTCCATATCTTTTAAATTTCTGAAATGTTGTGTTACTGTACAGGGAAAAAGATCTGGAGACATTAAACATCCCTGTCTGACACCTCTCTTAATAGGCTGATATTGACATACTCCAATATCAATTCTGATGGCAGCTTGTTGTTTCCAATATAAGTTTATTTTACAAGTCTGAGGTCTTTTCCATCAATTTGTAGATCGTCAAGCGTTCTTATGATATCGACATGTCTCACTTTATCTAAAGCCTTTGTGTAGTTAATAAAGCAAAGGCGTAGATCTTTGTTTACTTCTATAGAACGTTCAATTAATGGTCTCAGTATATACATAAGGGGATTGCGTGGTCTCGAGGTATGGTGTTCGCCTCGAGTGCTGGAGGTCCCGGGTTCAGGCCCCGGTGATGCCGGGATTTTTCTCGTGGACTTCTAGTAATAACTTTCCGCTGGTCTCTGGGTAGTGAGATCGGATGCCCGTGTGTATTGTTGCGCACGTAAAAAATCCCTTGGCAGTTGGAAATCGAAAAAGAGTAGCCTAACGGCGCTGCCCGGGCAAAATTTCGAGTTAAAAATCTACCCAAAGTATTTCAGGATCCTCGGCGGTGCTACGGAGTTCGTGCACTAAGCTGAGTTTCTCCAGACTCAGGTTTGAGTTAGGAGGAGAACGGAGCACTTATGGGTTGCACCCGTGTGCCGTGATGTTGATCCATCTACTAAATTAAAACTAAACTAAGTATATACACAGCATTTACTGTACTCTTGCCTTCTACAAACCCACATTGTTCTTCTCTTTCAGGTTGTATTTTCTTCCTAACTCTTTGCATGATAATTCTTAGCAAAATCTTCGTAAAGTGACTCATTATAATAATTGTTCGATGTTGATCACATTCCAAGGCTCCAGATTTCCTTGGAATTGCAATAAATAAAGAATTACATAATTCATAGCTCCAGTATCATATCAGCAGTCTGGTAACTTTATCTATTCTATATTCTTCTAAAGCATTAATAATTTCTGTTGTGATGCTGTCTGAATCTCGGGGCTTGAAAGGTTTCATATGGTAAGAGCATTCTGAAACTCCATTTTCAAGATTGATGCTCCTTCATTATTAATTTGAATATCATACTGTTCTTCTCTGTTATCATTACAAAGGTTTGTCACATAATCTGATCATACATGCAAAATCTGATCTTTTTCTATTACGATTTTTTCATCTTTTGTCTTTGGGCAACCTGCTGATGTACTTGTTCTTTGATTAGTAAGCTCCTGAATTCTGTTGTGCATTAGTTTGGCATTTTTACTGTAGTGTTGTTTTCAACTTCAGTGCAATTGTTCTCTAGCCATGCTTCTTTTGCCGCCTTACATAATATTCTGACTTTCCTGGAAAGGATTATTTGGCAGGATTATTTCTGTTCTGTCTTCTTGTTTCCATTAGTTGTAACATTGCTTCAGTCATCCATGTTTTCATGTTTCTATTAGTTGTAACATTGCTTCAGTCATCCATGTTTTCATGTTTCCATTAGTTGTAACATTGCTTCAGTCATCCATGTTTTCTTGTTTCCATTAGTTGTAACATTGCTTCAGTCATCCATGTTTTCAAGTTTCCATTAGTTGTAACATTGCTTCAGTCATCCATGTTTTCATGTTTCCATTAGTTGTAACATTGCTTCAGTCATCCATGTTTTCATGTTTCCATTAGTTGTAACATTGCTTCAGTCATCCATGTCTTACGACCCACTTTCTTTAATTTTGGAAATTAGAATTGGAATTTTTTAGTTCTTTCTGAAGCCAAACTGATTGAATTCTTCAACATTTCTCACTGATCATCCACACCTTGAAACAGGATCTCTAGATCAGACACTCTATCAGTTTCCCGCCATTGTGTTCTGTCAAACTGCACTACTTCGTGTTATGTTATATTGTTTATATTTATACAGCTTCACCTCAGACAAGCCAGGACACATCGAATGATGGTTGAAATGAGATTTCTGAGGATGGTGCAAAGAATGCCATGGATGGACATGAAAAAAATATGAGAAAGTTCTTTCAAGGAACAAATGAAAAACATGTAAACACGATAGAAAAATTAAACGACACACAGTCCAGTTTTGTTGTAAAATGACGGTACGGCGAGAAATAAACTTGAAAACTTAGTGACCACTAGGAAACTTGACGTGAAAAGAGGATGTGGAAATGAAGAGATATATGCCAGGATGGCTTAGCACAATCGAGACAACAACAAAGACCCGGCCATAAACTGGTGACGGTGTGAGATGGCGAATCAAGGCTACCTAAGGATATTAGCATTGCACACGAAGGTGATACATTTGTCAATAGCAGAATAAACACGATATTATAGAGCGACTTTATCCAGCACACGTTTGGCTAAACCTAAGCATATATAGAAGTAGTAAATGTTCAGAAAATCTCAACAGAAATCTCAATTTTTTTTTTCTGAGGGGATAGCACGAACGCATTTCCCCCTTACGAGAAAATTTCGCACTTGAGACACCCACATTTGGGGTGATTCCAGGCGTCAACGCAAAAAAAAGTGTAATGGAAGGGCTTAACTTGTGAACACCATCTTCGTTTTGGTATTTTTTCCCTGTGATACTATCTTGGGATTCCCTTCACTCCCCTTTCGGGGTAGGGGGCTCACAACCGTGATGTTTTCAAAACATTTCTTTTATACAAAACAGTGTGTATTTACAAGGTGTAATGTGTGTTTCTTTTGTTTGTGTATATCACATAGCGTTGCCGTTTGTTAGTGTTAAGTGAAACATGTGCGAATAAAAAATATACATTCATACATACATATGATAATATAGCATTAATGGCATAGTGCATGTTCACACGGATTCCTTTTGTAAGGAAGGAAGGAGGCTAATCAAATATTTTTCTATTTTTTAAGCTTTCGTGGCTTACAAAACTGTGTATTTACAAGGTGCGTTGCGTGAGTGTGTGTGTGTGTGTGTTTGTGTGTGTGTGTGTGCGTACGTGCGTGCGTGCGTGTGTGTGTGTGTAGGAAATAGAACATATACATTCATATACACATGATGATTTTACATTCATCGCTAGGTTTAATGACCTATACATTACTTGTTGATGATAATGGTGGAGTAATCATTTGCACCCATGCATACTACACACTAACAGAGGTAATGAATATAACTAAAGAAGAACAAACAACAACAGTTCACCTAAACGAACATCCCTTGAAACAAGTGAAGAGTTTCAAGTACCTGGGAAGTATAATATCATCAAATGGCAGATCAGAAGACGAGATCGAAAATAGGTGCAATAACGCAAATCAACTCATTGGACAAATGGCACCAATACTAAAGAACAAACATGTATCAGTAACTACTAAGAAAGCACTTTACAACACAATCTTCCTACAAACTCTATGCTACCAATGCCAAACCTGGACAATGACAGAAAAAGAGAAAAGAAAAATCACAACAACAGAAATGAGGTTCCTGAGAAGAATACTCAACGTATCAAGAAGAGATAAGATCAGAAATGAAGAAATCAGGACTAAAGTGGGGATTAAAGCAGCACTAGATTTTATTAGAAAGCAGCAAGTCAAATGGTTTGGCCATGCAAGTAGGTTACCAGTCAACAGCATACCACAACAAGCAATGATGTACAGACCAGATGGAAACAGAGGAAGAGGCCGACCACGTAAACGTTGGACGGAGGGAATAGCAGAGTCCATGGGAATATCGATATATGAAGCCCATAATCGGGCACTCTCACGAAGTTTATACTTCACCTCGACACCGCAAGGTACAAGAGGAACATGATGAGACATGAGACTACACACTTTCAATAGAAATTCTTTCATACTCAGTATTCTCAGCCACTCTGTTTTATTTAGACAAGTTTAGCGGTATCAATGAATGTATCAGTTAATAATCATTGCAGGGCCCATTCTCCATTGGTCCAAGCCTGACATACAGACCACGCCTGTGGCTCTATGTAGCTGTCAGTATGAGACAGTGGCCACCTCCGTGACAACGGCTGTGACAGGCCGGCAAAACCAGGCGAGGGTAACCGATTCGGCGTCAAACCAATCGGTGAACTAGGGTATGCCTACCCAGCATGTGAAGACAGGATTCGGCAGACTGCGCGGAAGAAATCACTGATGGTTCATCGGGCAAGACGGCGTTTACCTGCAAAGCGTTGTGGAAGCGCAATGAGCACGGCAAGGCACGTAGAGCACCCTGGTCATCCACTGCACCTGTATTCGTCTCCAGTCGTCTTGACTTGTCTTGCCACTGAACTCAGATGGACTCAGGCGAGAGAGTGAGGTCGACGAATTGCGCAACTCTTCCTCACTTTAATCCAGTTCATCGCGCAAGTCATTCTTCATCCAACTTCATATATCACCTTCAAGCCCTGTGGCGATGGGCGAGCGGCAAAGCGGCAGGCGTGGGTACGCTGGCAGTCATAGTCTTAGACCTGCAGACATGCGGCTCAGTTCATGTGGTCGTCTTCTACTGACTGGAGCAGCAGTGGGATTCGGCAGTTCCCTGAGAGACTGAGCAGCCTCTATAGGAAAGCACTTCCCACCTTTATAGGACCATGAAGAGGCTAGAACACCTGCCCTACACATTGCTTGCTCCAACATTACCTAACCAGATAGCCACGGTCGATGGGTACCCTATAAGTGAGGTCGACATTAAACCAAAGTAACAACGGGTAAAGGCAAAAGAAACCTAACCATACTCCCTTAACTATCGGGACTTGGAATGTACGCACACGATAGAGAAGGCGAGTCCGGCCCAGAGAGACGTACAGCACTTAAAAATGTCGCTTAAAAGTCGACAGGGTCGACTTCATTGCACCGGGATTTTATCCCATATGGGTCAGTCTATTTCCGCAGCGCGGAAAGCGTCGCACAAAAGGTCGAACTCCGTAGCTCCCAGCCACGACCCACAGGAGTCTCCGAAAAAATGCACTCCTTAACCGAAGGATGCGGCCCGGAATCGAACCCACAACCTTTGGAGCCCGAGTCAGGGGGTTTGACCACTTCGCCACGGAGACTCTATATGGTACAGCACTGATTGCGGGAGAGTTGAGCAGGTACAAGCATCGAGATTGCAGCCTTGTGCGAGACACGGCCTGCAGGTGAAGACCAAATCTGTGAAATAGGTGCCGGCTGCACATTCTTCTGGAGTGGAAGGAAAATTCAAGAAAGACGCCCAGTCCGGCGAGGGTTCGGCCCTGCTGGCAAACTAGCTGGATTTCCAAAAGGCTATAAACGAACGAACGAACGAACTTTTCGAAGGGTCACAAATTGGGCACCCAGGCCCGTCTTACATTCGACCCTTCCAATCACTCATCTTTCGTCACAATACTATCTTGTACATCCAATAAAGTTTTTTCCCAAAAAAGGGAAATAACCCCTTAAAATAGGAAAATAAAACGTTTCTGTTATTTCCTGGGGGTATCTTGTTTCTGAAACCTATTTCTGGTCTCAAACCATTGAGCCAGTAACAACTAATTCATTATTACGGGCAGGATCACATTGAGAAAGAGGAACTTATCCTTATCTCTGTGGGGTTGTCCCAACAACCATACATCAGACACCAGGGATGGACAGGAAAACGTGTGAGGAAGTTCTTTCAACGAACAAAGGGGGGGAAAAAAAAAAACGTATTCTGGATAGAAAAATTAAACGCAAGCAGACCAGTTTTGTTAAAAATCATGGTACGATGAGAAATAAACTTGAAAAATTACGACCACTACGAAACCTGAAGGGAAAAGAGGATGTCGAAACGAAGAGATATATGCCAGGATGGCTTAGGATAATCGAGACAAAATCAGAGACCCAGCCATAGACTTGCGACATTGTGAGATGACAAACCAAGACTCTATCCATCTATCATGTGTAATGCCAATAAGCGTTGGCGGTCATGTTTTGCCATCTCACTCGATCACCAGAGTCGTGGATCAGCTCCGTAGCTCTGTCTCGACCATGCCACGTGGCCAAGCCATTCAAGTATTTAGTTATCGGTCTTCCACTTGGTCTCTTCTCTTCGATCTTGTCGGTTGTCTCCAAGTTCTCCAGTTCATTTCTTCTCATATCATGCCCACGAAGATTGACTGTCTACGTCTAATGTCTCTAATCATTTACGATCTTCATTTGTTTTTGAAGGACTTGTTCATTCGTTTTTCTGTCTGTCCATTGGTATTCTTTGCATTTTCCTCAGAAACCACAATCCCACAGCCATTAGATTTTTTCAGCTTGTTTGCTAATTGGTAAAGCTTCACATCCACACAAGAGTTACAGGTTCTATGTAGCACTGCAACACTCCTTTTTCTCGTTTCAATTGATATCTTTTATTGGTCAGTATGTTTTTCATCTTGCAAAAGGATAAATTCGCAATGGCAATTTTTGTTCTAATCTCTTCAGGGCGTCTCCCATCAGAATATGACTATTCCGAAATTACTGTACCGATTTATGAATATGCCTGTGTAGTTGTATATTACATTGTGGGATTTCCTTCTTCCTAGTGACGACCATAATCTGAGTCTTCTCACAATTCAATTCTAACCCTAGTTTTACACTGTGTGCAACAACCGCATCTACTAAATGTTGCAGGTCCTGTTCATTGACTGCAATCAAGACTGTGTTATCTGCATATCTAATGTTATTGACGTATCGTCCCCAATGTTGATTCCTTCCATATCTTTTAAATTTCTGAAATGTTGTGTTACTGTACAGGGAAAAAAGATCTGGAGACATTACACATCCCTGTCTCACACCTCTCTTAATAGGCTGATATTGACAAGCTCCATTATCAATTCTGATGGCAGCTTGTTGTTTCCAATATATGTTTATTTTACAAGTCTGAGGTCTTTTCCATCAATTTGTAGATCGTCAAGCATTCTTATCATATCGACATGTCTCACTTTATCTAAAGCCTTTGTGTAGTTAATAAAGCAAAGGCCGTAGATCTTTGTTTACTTCTATAGAACGTTCAATTAATGGTCAAGTATATATACACACATTTACTGTACTCTTGCCTTCTACAAACCCACATTGTTCTTCTCTTTCAGGTTGTATTTTCTTCCTAACTCTTTGCATGACTAATTCTTAGCAAAATCTTCGTGAAGTGGACTCATTATAATAATTGTTTCGATGTTGATCACATTCCAAGGCTCCAGATTTCCTTGGAATTGCAATAAATACAGAATTACATAATTCTTGAGGTATATCTCCAGTATCATATATTGTATTCAGCAGTCTGGTAACTTTATATATTCTATATTCTTCTAAAGCATTAATAATTTCTGTTGTGATGCTGTCTGAATCTCGGGGCTTGAAAGGTTTCATATGGGTAAGAGCAATCTGAAACTCCATCTTCAAGATTGATGCTCCTTCATTATTAATTTGAATATCATACTGTTCTTCTCTGTTATCATCACAAAGGTTTGTCATATAATCTGACCATACATGCAAAATCTGATATTTTTCTATTATGATTTATTTCATCTTTTGTCTTTGGGCAGACTGCTGATGTACTTGTTCTTTGATTAGTAAGCTCCTGAATTCTGTTGTGCTTTAGTTTGGCATTTTTACTGTAGTGTTGTTTTTCAACTTCTATGCAATTTTTCTCTAGCCATGCTTCTTTTGCCGCCTTACATAATATTCTGACTTTCCTGGAAAGGATTATTTTGCAGGATTATTTTGTTCTGTTTTCATGTTTCCATTAGTTGTAACATTGCTTCAGTCATCCATGTCTTACGAACCCACTTTCTTTAATATTGGAAATTAGAATTGGAATTTTTTAGTTCTTTCTGAAGCCAAACTGAGTGAATTCTTCAACATTTCTCACTGAACATCCACATCTTGAAACAGGATCTCTAGATCAGACAATATATCAGTTTCCCGCCATTGTGTTCTGTTCAAACTGCACTACTTCGTGTTATGTTATATTGTTTATATGTATACAGCTTCACCGCAGACAGGCCAGGACACATCGAATGAGATTTCTGAGGATGATGCAAAGAATGCCATGGATGGACAGAAAAACGAATGAGAAAGTTCTTTCAAGGAACAAATGAAAAACATGTAATCACGATAAAAAAAATTAAACGTAAACAGTCCAGTTTTGTTTAAAAATGACGGTACGGTGAGAAATATACTTGAAAACTTAGTGACCACTAGGAAACTAGACGTGAAAAGAGGATGTTTAAATGAAGAGATATATGCCAGGGTGGCTTAGCATAATCGAGACAACAACAAAGACCCGGTCATAAAATGGCGACGGTGTGAGATGGCGAATCAAGTCTGCCTAAGGGTATTAGCATTGCACACGAAGGTGATACATTTGTCAATAGTAGAATAAACACGATTATTATCGTGCGAAATTATCCAGCACACGTTTGGCTAAACCTAAGCATATATAGAAGTAGTAAATGTTCTTTAAATCTCAACAGAAATAAATTTCGCACTTGAGACACCCACATTTGGGGTGATTCCAGGCGTCAACTCAACCAAAGTGTAATGGAAGGGCTTTAGCTTGTGAACACCATCTTCGTATTGGTATTTTTTCCCTGTGGTACTATCTTGGGATTCCCTTCACTCCCCTTTCGGAGTAGGGGACTCACTTCCGTGATGTTTTCAAAACATTTCTTTTATACAAAACAGTGTGTATTTACAAGGTGTAATGTGTGTTTCTTTTGTTTGTGTATATCATATAGCGTTGCCGTTTGTTAGTGTTAAGTGACACAAGTGCGAATAAAAGAAATACATTCATACATACATATGATAATATAACATTTATGGCATGGTGCATGTACACACGGATTTCTTTTGTAAGGTAGGAAGGAAGGAGGCTAATCAAATATTTTTCTATTTTTTAAAAAACTTTCGTGGCTTACAAAACAGTGTATTTACAAGGTGCGTTGCCTGAGTGTGTGTGTGTGTGTGTGTGTGTGTGTGTGTGTGCGTGCGTGTGTGTGTGTGTGTGTGTGTGTAGAAATAACACATATACATTCATATACACATGATGATTTTACATTCATCGCTAGGTGTAATGACCTAGACATTACTTGTTGATGATAATTGTGGAGTAATCATTTGCACCCATACATACTACACACTAACAGAGGTAATGAATATAACTAAAGAAGAGCAAACAACAACAGTTCACCTAAACGAACATCCCTTGAAACAAGTGAAGAGTTTCAAGTACCTGGGAAGTATAATATCATCAAATGGCAGATCAGAAGACGAGATCGAAAATAGGTGCAATAAGGCAAATCAACTCATTGGACACATGGCACCAATACTAAAGAACAAACATGTATCAGTAACTACTAAGAAAGCACTTTACAACACAATCTTCCTACACACTCTATGCTACCAATGCCAAACCTGGGCAATGACAGAAAAAGAGAAAAGAAAAATCACAACAACAGAAATGAGGTTCCTGAGAAGAATACTCAACGTATCAAGAAGAGATAAGATCAGAAATGAAGAAATCAGGACTAAAGTGGGGGTTAAAGCAGCACTAGATTTTATTAGAAAGCAGCAAGTCAAATGGTTTGGCCATGCAAGTAGGTTACCAGTCAACAGCATAACACAACAAGCAATGATGTACAGACCAGATGGAAACAGAGGAAGAGGCCGACCACGTAAACGTTGGACGGAGGGAATAGCAGAGTCCATGGTAATATCGATATATGAAGCCCATAATCGGGCACTCTCACGAAGTTTATACTTCACCTCGACACCGCAAGGTACAAGAGGAACATGATGAGACATCAGACTACACACTTTCAATAGAAATTCTTTCATACTCAGTATTCTCAGTCACTCTGTTTTATTTAGACAAGTTTAGCGGTATCAATGAATGTATCCTACATTAATCATTGCAGGGCCCATTCTCCATTGGTCCAATCCTGACATACAGACCACGCCTGTGGCTCCATGTAGCTGTCAGCATGAGACAGTGGCCACCTCCGTGACAACGGCTGTTAAAGGCCGGCAAAACCAGGCGAGGGTAACCGATTCGGCGTCAAACCAATCGGTGAACTAGGGTATGCCTACCCAGCATGTGAAGACAGGATTCGGCAGACTGCGCGGAAGAAATCACTGATGGTTCATCGGGCAAGACTGGTGTTTACCTGCAAAGCGTTGTGGAGCGCAATGGGCACGGCAAGGCACGTAGAGCGCCTTGGTCATCCACTGCACCTGTATTCGTCTCCAGTCGTCTTGACTTGTCTTGCCACTGAACTCAGATGGAATCAGGTGAGCGAGTGAGGTCGACGAAATGCGCAACTCTTCCTCACTTTAATCCAGTTCATCAGCGCAAGTCATTCTTCATCCAACTTCATATATCACCTTCAAGCCCTGTGGCGATGGGCGAGCGGCAAAGCGGCAGGCGTGGGTACGCTGGCAGTCATAGTCTTAGACCTGCAGACATGCGGCTCAGTCCATGTGGTCGTCTTCTACTGACTGGAGCAGCAGTGGGATTCGGCAGTTCCCTGAGAGACTGAGCAGCCTCTATAGGAAAGCACTTCCCACCTTTATAGGACCAGGAAGGGGCTAGAAAACCTGCCCTACACATTGCTTGCTCCAACATTACCTAACCAGCTAGCCACGGTTGGTGGGTACCCTATAACTGCGGTCGACATAAAACCAAAGTAAAAACGGGTAAAGCAAAAGAAACCTAACCATACTTCCTTAACTATCGGGACATGGAATGTACGCACACGATAGAGAAGGCGAGCCCTGCCCAGAGAGACGTACAGCACTTAAAAATGTCGCTTAAAAGTCGACAGGGTCGACTTCATTGCACCGGGATTTTATCCCAAATGGGTCAGTCTATTTCCGCAGCGCGGAAAGCGTCGCACAAAAGGTCGAACTCCGTAGCTCCCGCCACGACCCACAGGAGTCTCCGAAAAAATGCACTCCTTAACCGAAGGATGCGGCCCGGAATC
>JACEFZ010013059.1:112500-117045 GCA_014155875.1 Cepaea nemoralis
CATAGGGACTTCACTGGACAACTACCCCAACAATGTCCCAGTTTGCATGGAGTACCAGCACTAATATGATACTGTGCAAGTTACAGCATCTGATTAGCATTACAAACTAACAACCAGCAAGCAAAACATGTCTAACTATGAAAAGCAACAGACATACATACAATGTGGAATCACCTTATTTGTATAATGTGACAATGTAACCTTACACATAGAAGAGTCACAACATTCACAGAAAGTTAAAGATAAAGATAAACATTTATTACACCGGAACTCAATTAGGGAGTCTCTGATGCCCTTAAGACAGTTCATAAAATAAATACACCATAGTATCAAGTAAGAGTGCATCATCCATATGAGACAGGATCAAAGCATAACCATGTTCATGGGCAGAAACAGATATCAGCACTAATATAACAACCAGTGTACTATATATATTATGTCATTATTATTACACACTAATGCCAACTACACCAGAGTACTTTTATCTTGAGTGGACAGCAAATGCGCAGTTATGCCCTCTATTTCCCACCATTCTTCCTATGATACACCGGTTATAACTTTTCTTCTCTTACGCTTCGTGTCGCATAGCAAGTGCATATATCTTTGCGAAAGGTGGTACATAGCAATAAATCACACCCTTCCCCTGGTACAACAAACACCCTGTTTTACTACACATAAATACTCCCAGTTTGATACACTAGCACAAACACTACTGCATTCTGGTAGCAGATGTGACACCAGACTTCACTGCTAAATGAGAAAACCCCTTTACCAATATCAGTTCCAGATGCACCTGCCTGTTCTCCCTCAGTAAAGCCACCTTCATTCGCAGTTACGATTACACAAAGATTGCTGATACGCACCCCGCGTATTAGATGTATTATTTTCCCACGCCTAGTGGCTATCAAACTGCATGGCGTCCCCACAATTCAAAACATTATTTCCCATACTTCTATTATTACCCACATGTTCAAATGCTTAGCTTAACCATTAACCCATCATTGCCACATATAAAATGTAAGTACTCTCCTCTGGGTTTACAAATGTCAAAATATTACCCATATATTGTGGTTATTTCCCCTATCATTGTTGCTTTGGAGTGTTCATACCCCAAAACTTGACCAAACATTCAATGTGATGCCCACCTTGTCACAGAATATCCTGGGAAAAATATCTTGCCTTTTATAAAATACACATGATTCTCACCACTCTGTTTTTAAGTAGCCTTTTTCTAGCACCTCACAAGCACTTACTCCCTTCCATGCCAACATGGCCTGCATGGCACCATGTGGCATTATTTCAGTCTTTACTATAAACTAATTTATGACCCCACACATTGTATATTTTGGTGAATCTCTCACATATCTATTTAGCCAGTAAGACATTAATGCCATAGGATAACCATGTAAAATAATTCCCAACAAAATAATCGTGTGCCAGCATGGCTGGCATGACATGACATCAGTTTCTATGATACTTAAAACCCCCATCAATGACCTATTCTACATATTTCACATCACCAGTCTGATTGCTTACATCTCTATGAATTAAATGTTATATTCCTAAAACCTCAGGACGTTACATGATCTGTAGAACTCACTTTAGTAATATCATCTACATTATCTATTTATATTTCTTTGTTCCTACAAGCTCACCTAACTAGCAATTATTTTCACCCACGCGTTCCACATGTAAACACTTTCAAGTTGGTAAACTGGCGTGCGCGTGCGATTATACAAATATTTATTAAATTAACATTTTAAAACTTAATCATTTAAAACTTACAGTTTTGTCACAACATTAGTTGACACAGATCAACTCAGGGAATTGTTCCCACACCTGACAACAACAGAACAGCACTGAACTGAAGGCCATGCTGCCCGCATCTCTCATCAGCACAAAGGACTGCTAAAAAAAACTGGCTTCCGATCATTTGTTAAGCCGAGTTCCGGTGGTGGCCAGGACAAAAACGGCTTTGATAGACCAAACTAAGGTGCATCGTAATGTCGTAGACACCAAGGTGGATCGGTTTGGCGCTATCACAATTCTCCCCAAGTGACTGGCATTGTAAATATATAAATAAAGGATCTACAAGCCTAAATATCTCTCTGTTGTAAAATACTGGTCCTTGACGATCATAATAGTACATTTTTGTAATGGAAATAAACAATTTAAACTAAAGATGGTAAAACATAAATGATGGCAATACTACTAAGAATGATTGATTGAGGACAGTGGTACATATTAGGAATATGGAACTATCTGTGAAAGAATGAGTTTGAACATGTATAGTATGAAGTGTGAGTGTGAACTTGATGGGAGTGACATTTTGAATAATCTGTGCACATTTATGCTTAAAAATGTGTAAAAATATGTGTGTCATCATCATCAAGTGCCCTGCCGGCTGGCGTAGGCGTTCATGGCTCTTCACAGATCTCGGTCTTTGGTGTTCTGGATTAACTCTGCTGATGATATTCCTCCTTGTCACCGTCTCAATCCGTCCAGCATCATGTCTCTTGGTCTGTCTCTGCCTCTCTTCCCCTCGATCTTTCCAGTTGTCACGATGTTCTCCAATGCCTCTCTTCTCATCACATGACCAAAGAAAGCTGTCTCTTTCTTATTGTTGTATAGTCGTTTAGTCTTTTAGTCGTTGGATCAACATCACGGCACACGGTTTAACCCATAAGTGCTCCGTTTTCCTCCTAACTCAAACCTGAGTCTGGAGAAACTCAGCTCAATGCACAAACTCCGTTGCATCGGCTAGGATCCTGAAATACTTTGGGTAGATTTTTAACTAAAACTTTTGCCCGGGCAGCGCCGTTAGGCTACTCTTTTTCGATTTCCAACTGACAAGGGATTTTTTACTTGCGCAACAATACACACGGGCGTCGGATCTCACTACCCAGAGACCAAGGGAAATTTTATTACTGGAAGTCCAGGTGGATTTTTTAAATAAATCCCGGTCCTTACAGGGCCTGAACCCGGGACATCCAGTACTCGAGGCGGACACCATACCTCGAGACCACTCAGGTCCCCCCCCCCCCACTCTTATTGTTGTATACAGTGTTCTAGTTTCTTTAACCTCTTTCAGGCAATCGTTGTTAGTTACTCTGGCAGTCCCATGAATTCGCAACATTCGTCTTAAAAACCCACATCTCTGTTGCTTCTAATTTCTTCCTAATTTGTTTTTACTTTCCCAAGATTCGCGCCATAAGCAAAACTGGTTCTTTATAGCATGTTAGCCTTCTCCTCTACATTCAATGACAGCGACTTATTGCATAAGATACTCTTCATTTTCTGAAATGCGGCTTTTGCCTGCCCTATTCTGCTTTTAAATCTCTTGTACATCTTCCATCCGATGTTATAAGTGCACCTAGGTATTAAAATTATCCATTTGGTTGA
This sequence comes from Cepaea nemoralis, assembly GCA_014155875.1. Lineage (NCBI taxonomy): Eukaryota > Metazoa > Mollusca > Gastropoda > Stylommatophora > Helicidae > Cepaea > Cepaea nemoralis. Next base: position 115,903 of record JACEFZ010013059.1, read on the forward strand.
GAATTACCCCTTCTATTTCCTATGTCACACTGGTGTCCCCATTTTCTTTGATATCACCATGTTACTGTTTTTTTTATATTCAAGGAGAGTCCTTTCTATGCATTCGCTGTTACTACAATGTTCAACAATTGTTATAGGTCTGTTGCATTATCCGCCAATAGTGTGTCATCTGCATAGCGTATATTGTTTATATTATATCCTCCGATTAGTATTTCTGGCTTCTCTTTGATCTCTCTCATTATTACTTCGCTATATAGGGAGAAGAGATTGGGTGACAAGACACACCCCTGTCGTACTCCTAGCTTTATCTGTTCGTAACTACCCTATTTAATTCCCATTTTAATTGCTGCTACTTGGTTCCAGTAAATATTCTTTATTATTCTTAAATGTTTCCCATCAATATGATATCTTCCACATTTTAATCAGCTCATCATGTTTTACTTTATCAAATGCCTAGTATAATCTATGAAGCCATAAATATATGTCTCTCAGTTTCTCTATTGACCTTTATTAGTGTTCGTAATAATATTATATATTAAAATATAAAATATATATTTTTATATATTTTATAAAAATATATTATATATATTAATATATATATATATATATTAAATTTTTATCTATATAATTAATTTTATTATATATATATATATATATATTGCATTGTTTGTACCTTTTTCCCTTCCAAAACCATACTGTTTTCACTAATTTCATTTTTTTTCCTTCTTGTTCTTCTCTTTATAATCTGAGTAAAAGCTTAGTGACATGGTTATGGGGTTAATTGTACGAAAATCTTCGCTTTATTGGCCCCTTTTCATTTTGGTATATAAAACAGATTTCAGCATATCGATCGGTAATATCCACTGTTGTAAATATATTCAGCATTTTGGTTAATATAGCTACCCAAATTCTCCCAATACTTCTAATTCTTCTACTGTGATTTCATCTGGCCCATCCTTTTTTCATATGTTTCATAGCGTCAGCGACTTCTTCTTTTAGAATAAGTGGGCCTTCTAAGTTACTTTCTTCTGTTAATTCCTCCCTTTCTCCATTATATAATTTTCTTATATACTCATTTCCCCCCTTTTATTATAGCACCTTCCTCCAATAATATCTTTCCTGTTTTTGATTTCAAACACCCTG
>JACEFZ010013062.1:0-21487 GCA_014155875.1 Cepaea nemoralis
GCGTGGAAGACATGACAGATTCAAGAAGCAGTATTCAGAACACTGGCACACAGAAGTTCTGTTTTCACGTTCACATTTTCTTCATAAAATACTCTTATATTCTTCTCTTTCGTTCACTAGGCATAACCACAACATTAAAGTATGTTTTAAAGTGGTACCTGTTATTCCAGAGAACAATATATTATAGAATCTTTAAGGGCATGTTGAGTTCCCACATCACAAATTACGATTGCTCCTGATGGAATCCCGCTTCAAACTACCAGATATTCAAATGTGGCGCAGTGAATAGCGTGGGCTGCCACGTACTAGCCAATGAAAAAGCGAGCGCATACCGCTGCCCTACGCCACCACATTCTGGAACCTACGAATCTAAGAATAGCCCTGCTATCTGGATGGTCTCCGTTAAGAATTTAAAGTATTATTATGGAAGTGGGGGACTGGGAATGTGGGCATCTGATCCATTATGTTACAATATATATAAGGGTCGTTCATTTGAAACCCATTCCAATGGCTTTATTACAAAAGCATGAAAGAAACATTAACAGGTGTGATAGAATTAAACAAAGCATTCATTTTGAATGAATTATGCACCATGGGTTGGTCAGAAGAAGTCGCCATAGGCATTCAGGCAAGCATCCCATTATTTAGGCAGCCGGCGAATGCCGTCCGCAAAAAAAGGATTGTGGTTGCTCACTGAACCAAGTGTTTACCGCCGTCCGCAAAAAAAGGATTGTGGTTGCTCACTGAACCAAGTGTTTACCGCGTTCATTACGTCTGCATCTGTGTGAAATCGTCCATTAAGAGCTTTTTTTAGAGGTCTGAACAAATGAAAATCACATAGTGACAAATCAAGACTATAGGCTGGATGTTGCAGAATTTCCCACTTCTTCCAAGCTAATGCTTCCTGCACAATCTTTGCAACATGCGGACGAGCATTATCGTGCAACAAAATCACACTGCGTTTATTCTTGATAGCTTTTAGCAGCTTGTCTAGTGTTTGCAAGTAGTGGGTAGAGTTGATGTTGACACCAGGTTCTTTAAAGTCGACCAACAATAGCCCTTCATGGTAAAAAAATGTGCCCAGCATAACCTTACCAGCGGAAACCTGTAACTTGAATTTTTTTTGCTTTTGGTGATACAGCATGCTTCCATTGCATGCTCTTTCTTTTGCTGCTCAGCTGAAATTGGTGACACCATGATTCATCGCCTGCCACTATGCGGAAGAGAAATTCATCACCCTTCACTCTGTAATGCAGCAAGTGGTTCAAACACCATCCCATGCTTTCCTCTTTTTGGTGGTCGGTCAACATCCATGGTACCCACTGTGAACACACCTTCCAATATTGCAGTTTCTTATGAACGACCTTTTGAATTGTCCCAATTGACACATCAAATTCTTTCGCTAGCGAACGTATGCTTCGAAAACTGTTCATCTGTACTGCTAGCATCAATTTTGGTGATGGTTTTTTTCTGTTGCAGCAATATGCGCTTGACCTGGCCGTGGAAGATCTGTCGTAAACTGACGTCCTTTCCAAAACATTTGTGCCCAGTCTGTCACTGTTGTCTTCGACACACATTTGTTACCGTTCGCTGCCTGCATTCTTTGATGAATGTCCACTGGTCAACATCCTTCAAATGAAAGAATCTGAATCACCGCTCTTTGAGCTTCTTTGGACGGATTTTGGGTCAACCCGGCCATTTTCTCAATGGTCAGAAACAGAACCTATGCATCATGGGACGATAAGCACGTGCTCTGTTATTCATTGGTCAGTACTTATCACATGACTATGACATGATCATGTTATATATATATAACTACTCATTTATTTTTATAATTGTAACTACCATGCTATCAGGAGCCACAGTAGCGTCTTGTGGTCTCTCAAGGTAAGGTTTTTACATTTTGGATCTCATGGCTCCTAGTGATCCCAGAGTTTCAAGAAATTGGTGCTAGAAATTTGTCTAGAAAGTTAAAAAGCGTGATACCGACCACATCAGCCAAGTATCATTTGGTCTCAAAAACATATGGACCTAGCACCATATACCCAATATGTGACATGGCAATTCAGTGGGTGTATTTATGTTTTAATGATTTAACATTTTGCTTTCCTTTTAAAGGTGTATTATTACGACGCAGTAACTCGCATATCTTCCTGGAGACGGCCTGAAAATGCATGTATTGTTAGGCAGGCTGAATTCGAAAATATTCACAACGCAGCTGAAGGTTTAATTGACACAGGTAATATGCATGTTTGTGAGTGTCGATGATTGGGGGTTATTTTTTTAACATACTTCATGCTAGACTGTGTGTGTACTGGAGAGAAGAGCGAATCTGTGGAAATTTAGGCACTGGCTTATCCGTGCCATCGTTTCTAGGCTTGATTAGTATGTCTTCTTTTTTGGTTTGCTGGAAATTTATCTGCAATGTTGTCTGTTGTATAAACTTCACTGTCTACTTTAGTTCATGCAGTGGTCCATAACATTTATCTTCCGCTGTTGTTTCTCTAGGCCAGAAAGTTTGCCTAAATATGTCATATTTTGGGCAGTCTTGGAGAATGTGAACTGCTGTCTGCGGTGCCAATCCACATGTGCATATGGCTGATTCACCAATCTTGAATAGTGTATACATGTGGTTGCATAATATATTGTGTCCTGTTTTGAGGCGTAGAATAATTATTTGTTCCAGATTGTCCATAAGGTGGTAGTCATCTTGAGCAGCTTTTGGTGGCTTTCTGATGGATTTGATCTTTCTTTTCTTTTGGTGCTATGTGACAGGTCCATCAGGTTGCTCCTGTTACTTCTTTTTTAACTAGTTGATCAGAGCTCTTGCTTCCAGGCACTCCACGGTGAGATTGTATCCACTCTGTGGTGTCCTTGTGCTGGTGGCTATTCCAGATAGTAGTGTCCATTGTCGTTTGGCCTGGTGGATAAAACTGTTTCTTTTCAATCACCCGATGGCTAGGTCTTCATATCAGCACTTCATAGGATGGCCTAGCATGCTGAGGAACTTTTCTGCTTGTAGTAGCATTTTCATATCTCTGCGCTTCTCTAGGAGTTGATCTCATCCTTCCTATGGTGATTTTGAACCTTGTCCAGCTCTTGTAGTGTGGTATTTTATGTTGAACACCTTGCTGTTGACCCATATTACAGGTGTGGTTGTATGCTCTATTGGTAGACTGCTGAGTATTTTCCTGCTTCTTTTTTTCTCAGGATGGCAATTTTCCTTCTAGCTTTTGTTTATGCTTTGTTGATGTGCTTTCTCCATGTCAGCCTGTCATCAAATATTACTCAAAGGTATGTTTGGTTCGTTATGTTCTCTTAGGGGTATTCCATTTGTCTGGATGATGCTAGCCTTTTATTTTGGAGAGGAGGGTAAATAGAATGGTACTGTACTTGTCAGTGTTCATGCTAATACACCATCTATTTACCAGCTGGTAAGGCTAATTGGTCTGTAGTTGGAGGCAATGTAACTGTCTTTCCATTGTTTTGTGAGAGGTATCATGATTGCTTCTCTCCAGGTTTGTGTAACCAGTGTCAGTATACGACCCTTTCACCTGTCATTTTGGTCATATTGGTAACACTGGTAACCTGATTTTGAAAGCTATGTTTTCATTGAGGTGATTTTGTTGCAAGCAACATACATTTACTTGTTCTTCATTTAAGATGTTTTTAGCTCTATTTTCATTTTGCTACTAATTCCCTTTGCATTCCAGTGCATTATTTTCAGTCTTTGTCTGGTATGGCAAGATGCTCTATTCTCATGTTCCCTGGCTCCACTGAACATCTGATTAGAACCTCCAGTAATTTTCTTTAGGACCCTTTTGAGGCATAGTGCTTGGTACTGCACTTGCCTGTTTGTCCATAACAGGGCAAGCACCATAATGTTTGGAGGTGATAGACATAATTCCACTGTATTTTTGCATGGCATCCTGATTGCTGTGGAGCTTCTCCTGGTTCGTTGGGTAGACTGTCAGCTTATTCGAGTTAAGATATGTATGTGTGTACACACATTTTTACCTTATTATGTATGTACATACATATCCAGAGCAATCTGGTTTTATGGCACCAGAGACACTGCACATTGCCCCTTCTCCTGTTAATTAAAACAGTTCTGCCATGTGAAGGCCATGAGTTTTCCTGTCAGATATGATGAATGCACAAGTCATAGGCCCCTGGCTATGACAACAATTTGGAACCATTAGTATGTCTTAAAATCGTAGCATGTCGTTGTGTTTATCCATCCCTCCTGTCCTTGAGCTGCATATATTGTCATAAGATTTAGTGTTACTATTATGTCGCATGCCAAATTCTATCAGCTAATCTTATTGTGGAATCATTTGCTACTATGCATGTGTTTTTCCTCCACGACACATGCAAGTTGCCTTATGCTGTAACATTGCCTGTATCCCCTCTGCTGTGTGTCCACCGTGACGAGGTAGAGGGGCTTGTGCGTCCCAATGACCCCAAGAGCTATGCCGACGGTAGCACAGCTACTGGTAGGGCCACCCATGTCAGACAGGTCAAGGAAGAGGGACCAGACAAAGAGACACACAAACCTGCTGCCTTGTAGGTAGACTGGGGACAGTCAAAGGCTAGGGAAAGCACCCCAAATACATGCTTGGCGAAATCGGATGTACTAAGCCACAGGCTTGACAAAGCAGTGCAACGTGAAACCTGCTGCCTTGTAGGTAGACTGGGGACAGTCAAAGGCTAGGGAAAGCATCCCGAATAAATGCTTGTCGAAATCGGATGTACTGAGCCACAGGCTTGACAAAGCAGTGCAACGTAAAACCTGCTGCCTTGTAGGTAGACTGGGGACAGTCAAAGGCTAGGGAAAGCATCCCGAATAAATGCTTGTCGAAATCGGATGTACTGAGCCACAGGCTTGACAAAGCAGTGCAACGTAACTTAATTCATGATGTCACAAATCAAAATTAATCGTTATGGTGCTAATCCCGTGAAGTCCCATCAGGCGGCGATAGTGCCGGGCCCCCTGCCTCGAGGGGGTCCACCCATGACTACTGGTGGTCACCTTCCCCTGTGCTGTGGAGTCAAGGCACAGAGGAGTAGGTTAAGAGCTATTCACCAAATACCCCGGACACTCAACATACTACAGTGGAATGCCGAAGGAGTTTACAAGAAGAAAGACTCCCTAACACAGCGTCTTCATAAAGATAGAATAGATGTGGCATGCATTCAAGAGACACATCTCAACGCCAATCACAAATTCTCAGTCAGAGGATATCAGGCCACACGTTTCGACCGCGAAGGACACAAAGGAGGAGTTCTAATACTTACACGAAATACAATACCTTGCAGCGAAGTATCTGTGATCTCTGACAACCAAACGGAAATTATAGGTGTTGATATAATGATAAAGGACGTGAAAATAAGAATCTACAATCTTTATAGCCCAGCAGATAAGGACCTTACACTCTCAAACATGAAAATAACTGACACAAACTGCATTATTGTCGGAGACTTTAATAGCCGTTCAGAAAGATGGGGATACCCAGATACTGACAAAAGAGGAGATGAAGTGGAGGACTGGGAAATAGACTCAAATCTCCATCTACTCAACAAAGCGGATGACACACCGAGCTTCTACTCCAGAAGATGGCTTACCACTTCTACTCCAGACTTAGCTTTCTGCACAGGAGACATCCTCCACAAAATCGATCGCCATGTGCTGGACCAATTAGCAGGTAGTGATCACAGACCAACCAAGCTTGTAATGAATATGGAGTATGTTCCACAGGAGCAAAAGCCCTTGCCCCGCTGGAATTACAAACGAGCAGATTGGGACAGATTTGCCATACTAACAGACAAATATTGTGAAAACATAAATACACGATATGGCAACATAAAGCAAATGGTGGAAAGTCTAAACAGAGCGATAATACAGGCAGCCACTGAGTCCATTCCAAGAGGAGCGAGGAAAAATTACAAACCATACTGGACTGAAGAACTACAAAGTTTGGAGGACAAAGTTGAAGATGCCAGGAAGACAGCAGAGAGAGAACAAACAATTGAAGCGAATATCTCTCTCAAAGCCATCTCAGCAAAATATAAAAGAACAGTAAATCAAACAACAAGAGATAGTTGGAGGGAAAAAACAGAAAACCTGAATTTTGACAGGGATGGAAACAAACTATGGAAACTAGTGAAAGCCATGAACAATGAAGGACCTAGCAACAAACAAATAACAATTAAACAAGGAAATGCCTTGCTTACAGGAAAAAAGGCTGCAAATGCACTAATGGAACACTATGCAAATGCAAACCACATTGATATTACAACCGAACAGAAGAAAGCAATCAAAGACAAACAGATACATCATACAGAGACAGCAGCAGAATATATGATGGCAAATCTAACAATGGAAGAAATGGAACAGGCAATGAATACCCTAAAAAAGAAGAAATCACCAGGAAAGGATGGAATCACAAATGAAATGCTAATAGGACTAGGCACTAAGGCAAAAAAGAAACTACTAGCAGTCCTAAATTACAGCTGGAAGAGGGGAATAGTCCCACAGGCATGGAAGGAAGCTATACTAATACCAATCCCAAAGAAAGGAAAAGACCTGGAAGAACCAAATGGCTATCGACCTATCAGTCTACTTAGCTGTGTAGGAAAATTAATGGAACGCATTATCAATGGCAGGCTAACATGGCATCTGGAAGAAAACAAACTCTTAACACCACACCAAGCAGGATTCAGAAAATACAGATCCACTGAAGATCAAATAACCTATATAGCTCAGGAAATAGAGGATGCCTTCCAAGAGAAAAAGCACACACTAGCGGTCTGGATAGATTTAGAAAAAGCATTTGATAAAGTATGGAAGGAAGGACTGAAAGTAAAACTGCAAAAAATGCATGTTTGTGGGAAAATGTACAAATGGATCAGCCACTACCTTGAGAACAGAAGTGCCAGGACAAAAGTACAAGGACAAACCAGCAAAATGATGCTGTTGGAGCAAGGTGTCCCCCAAGGAGGAGTTCTTTCACCAACATTATTCCTAGCATATATAAACGACATCACGGAAAATTTTCCAGCCAGAGTACACACATCATCCTTTGCAGATGACCTAGCCATATGGACATCTGAAGAATATATTAGTACAGCTAACAGCAGAATACAGCAAGCCTTATTAGCGCTAGAGGACTGGTCAAAATCATGGCTAGTGAAGATAAGTGAGGAGAAAACAACATGCACAGTATTCTCCCTCTCAACTAAAACTCAGCAACCTAAGCTGGTATTGAATGGAAAAATATTGCGCCATGAAGAAAATCCAAACTATCTAGGAGTCACCTTTGATCGTCGCCTGACATGGAAGACACAGGTTGAGAAAAATCGAACAAGAGCAAGGCAGAGAATGGCAATCATGAAAAAGCTTGCTGGTACAACGTGGGGAACAGATGAGAAAGTTCTCAAGAAGTTATATACTGGACGGGTGAGGCCAGTACTGGAATATGGCATTGCAGCTTGGGCAACAGCAGCTAAGTCAAACTTTAACAAAATAAGTAGAGTCCAAAATCAAGGAATGCGAATCATAACTGGAAGCCTGAAGACAACGCCTATTAATGAACTAGAAAAGATCACTTGTTTACAACCAATGCAGGATAGAAGAGATAGCAGAGCCCAGCAACAAGCAGAAAAATTTAGAAGATTGACAGACCACCCTATGTACAACAGATTTAATGGTTTTGGAAAGGGAAGACTGAAGCGTAGCAACTTTGTAGAAACTGCAAAACGAAGGATTAGGGCAGATCCTATACTTAACATATCAACAGTCAAGCCCATACACAATGCACACAAGTTCCCAGCTTGGAGACAGCAGCAACTGCCTGAGATGATAGAAAACATTCCTGGTATTGAGAAAAAGAACACTCAGCATGAAACCGAAAGAAGAGAAATAACCCTAAACTACATAAAAGAACATTACCCAAGCAGGAATTGGACCCATGCATATACAGATGGATCAGCCAAAAATTCAATAGAGAATGGAGGAGGAGGAATTCTCCTAAATTTAAAAAATGGAGTGAAAAAAACACATTCAATGGCAACTGGAAAATTTTCAAGTAACTTCAAAGCGGAGGTAGAGGCTTTGAAAACTGCAGCAGAAATGCTCCTGATGGAGGAAAATAAAGAGAAGCAAATAGCTATCTTCACAGATGCAAAGTCAGCTGTCTCAATACTCAAGAGCAATAACAGCACAGAACTAACTGACCTAAGAGCAGCACTCCATGGTCTATGCCAGAAATCCAAAAAAGTTGTAATACAGTGGATCCCATCACATTGCAGTATACCTGGAAACGAAGAGGCTGACAGACTGGCAAAAGAGGGCGGACGACTACCACAGCCTGACATAGACATAACCTATAATGAGGCAAAGAGGTTGATAAAAAGCACTTATAGAACCAAATGGGAATCTGAGCATCCAGGCCATCAGAAGGATGATGCATATTACAAACTCGACCGAAGAGAACAAGTAGCAATCTTCAGACTCCGCACAGGACATAACAGGCTGAAATACCACTTGTTCAATAAACTAAAGATAGGAGATACCGATGAATGTAATTGTAGAACTGGAAAAATGACAGCAAAACATTTGCTGCAGGATTGCCCAACGTATGCAGAACAGAGAAAGATATTTTGGCCCACACCTGCTTCATTTGAGGACAAGCTCTATGGAGATATCAACAAGCTCAAGTTGACCGCAGCTTACTTTAACTACATACAGGTTGATATTTAAAGGTGCATGAAGACCCAGAGGCATGAAATGGAATATTGCTTGGATAGCAAATCCATTATGTGGAAAGTCCAAATCGAAAGCTCGCTGTGTGGGCTTCATAAAAGGTGGAAAAGTGTCATAGTGGCACGAAATGGAATATTGCTTGGATAGCAAATCCATTACGTGGAAAGTCCGAATCAAAAGCCCATTGTGTGGGCTTCATAAAAGGTGGAAAAGTGTCCTAGTGGCATGAAATGGAATATTGCTTGGGTAGCAAATCCATTACGTGGAAAGTCCGTATCTAAAGCCCACTGTGTGGACTTCATAAAAGGTGGAAAAGTGTCCTAGTGGCACGAAATGGAATATTGCTTGGATAGCAAATCCATTACATGGAAAGTCCGAATCGAAAGCTCACTGTGTGGATGTCATCTGCAGACTGCATACTTCTGGTTTCCGGAAGAACAGCCGATGGTGAACGGAAGGCCCAATATACGGAAGTGAGGCTAAGCAGCCATGTGCAGGACGTGACGATTCCTTGGGTGAGCCCAGTACCAGAGCGCTATGTATCGGCTCTGCAATTATGGAAGCCTCCTTGGATGGCGGGGAATGCCCATGGTCTGCCCCTGCCTTCCCTTGAGGGCTGACCAGGATCTTTGGCTGTTCTATATGGACCAGCTGGGATGGGGGATAACACCACAACAGTGAGAGTCAAACGTCCTAAGAAACCCCCGGGAAGGTTAACCCGGTCAACAAATGCCCGCAGAAGTCGGATGTGTCGGCCTAACGGCGCAAGAACGCAGCTCTGCTGTAAACAGGCACAACGCAATCACATCCGAAAAAAAAACTCCGGATGAACGAAGAAGAAGAACATTGCCTGTATGACATCCCTTGGTTGTATCAACCACATTATATCAACTCCTGGTGGTAAACGGCCATGCTGCTTGCAGGTTGCAGAGTAACCAGTTTCCTTTTATCAAGACTGGTGAAGTTTTTCCTGGTTTTCCAATAACTGTTGACACCTTTCAGCTCTTCAGCTGTAAATCATATGGATCACAAATTGCAATTATCAATTTCATTGTAATTGTAGAATCTTAAAACAATTAAAATGGTGATGTATTTTAATTTTGTGATTCTCATTTTCTAATTTTGCGGTTTAAATTTTGGCCGTATAGATGCACTGGTGTTCGTGCCATAAAATTTGCTTCACATGATTGAAGACACAAGAAGATCATAGCAAATTTCATAACTTTGTTGTTCTTCCTTTAAGATGAATTGATGTATTTCTGAAACCACTGAGGCATTTTGCCACAAATGGTAAATACATAAATTGATAGACAAGTCCATAGATAGTCTGTCTCCTCAACAAATGCTGTAAGACACGCTGATTGTTCAAGTAGCATGCTAGTTGTAGACAATTTGGATTTCATCTATATCACAGCTTTGTAAGAACCACTCTTAAATCCAAACTCACTTAAACTCCTCCTCCTTAAGATTCTTCTTCTTCTTGTAATCACTGTCTTTGATGATCGCACCATCAGTCGAGTTCTCATGATGGACTTAATCATTTCAAAAATCCTATTTAGTTCCCTACAGCTTGGAGTTTAATGTTGATTCAGTGGGCCAGTATATTTTTCTTAGTTTGCTGTACAAAAGATAAACCTGCAAACATGTTCACTTATTTATTTACTGGCACCTAGACATCTTGACAGATGATAGTTTGTTACATTGTGCTCCAAAAATAGCACATAGCCTGGGCTGAATTGTAGAGACCATGTGTTGCCCATGCAGCATGATCTCTCTCTTGGCCTGCCTAGTTTACTCCAGAGGAAAGGTAACACCAATACATCTGGAACAAGACAAGCTGCAAAAGCTGCTGGATCAGCACAGCAATACTCCAACTGTTTGCCTGTCAGAGCTTCGATTCTAGGCCAGTTGCCAACCAAGGCTTAGGTCCTGGTATGCCCTGCCATGATATTTAGTCTTTAGGTTGCATTTCCTGGTACCAGGATAAAGCTTCTACCCTTCCATTATGCTTCTCAGCTCAAAGCTGTTGGCACAATGTGGGGCGTTGGGTTTGGTAAGTGCCACCCACCATTTCGTGCAAACAGAAAAAAGGTAGTACCATCTACTGTCATAGTGTAGCTCAGTCATATCTGACTATGACCTGACAACTAGTACACATGCAGCTGTTTGTTTATTTATTCTACACATGCAAAGTGCTGAAGCAGAACCTCTAGATGTATTTATTCAGTCTGTTATGCACTGTCCTGCGGCAAAGAATCATCTGCCGCTGTTGGTAAAGAGTGTTACAGTTACCATTGTACCTTTTTGTGTTGGGTGACGGCAGGGGGATGGGGGAATTATGACTGACCATGTCCACCTCAGGCTCAGAAAGTACTGAGTTTGACCTCAGCATAGGGTTTGGCATTTTTCCATGAACCATTAGTATCAAATGACCTTAGCCCGAATTGAATGCTCATTGTGTGGGCATCATCAAAGGTGGAAAAAGCGGCCCAGTGGCACGAAATGGAATAGTGCTTGCATAGCAAATCCATTACGTGGAAAGTCCGAATCGAAATCTCACTGTGTGGATGTCGTCTGCAAACTGCATTCTTCTGGTTTCTGGAGGAAAAGCCTGTGGTGGAGAACGGAAGGCCCAGTATATGGAAATGAGGCTAAGCAGCCATGTGCAGGATGTGATGATTCCTTGGGTGAGCCCAGTACCAGAGCACTATGTGTCAGCTCTGCAATTATGGAATCCTCCTTGGATGGTGGGGAATGCCCATGGTCTGCCCCTGCCTTCCTTTGAGGGCTGCCCTGGGATGATTTCGGCTGTTCTGAATGGGCCAGCTGGGATGGGGATAACACAACAGTGAGAGTCAAACATCCTACAAAACACCTGGGAAGGTAACCTGACCAACAAATGCCTGAAGAAGTCAGATGTGTCAGCTGAAAGGTTCAAATATCGCAACTGTGCTGTAAACAGGCACAATGCAATTACATCTAAAACAACATTCTGGATGAACGCAAAAGAAAAAGAAGAAGAAGAAGAAGAAGAAGGAAGAAATGACCTTAGCATAGGGTTTGTGTAGTTTTAGTGTGTTGTTGTAGTATGATTTGTTTTCAGAGAGCAGCCTTACATAGATTACTTATAAGATGTGGAAATTTACTGTCGGGAGCATGTGGTATAGTTTGTGCATCATTAAAGTTGACTACCACCAGGTGGGCAGCCAGAACTAGTGATATAAATTATATGTGCATCTTTCTCTATAGTGAAACCTGAGTTATATGGTTGGAACATAACTTAACAGTAGGAATATATGTCTCACTGGGTGTTGTCAGGATATAAGTTATGGATGCTTGCACCTGAACTTTGAACATCATTTGTTGCTGAGTAATATGTTTAGTAATGTTATCCATTATCATTCTTCAGTTCTTTAGTTCACATCTAAATAGCTCTCTTCTACAGTCCTTTAATTCACATATAAGTAGCTACCTTCTTCAGTTTTTTAATTCACATATAAAATAACCAGTTATCGTCTCCAGGCATTTAATTCACATATAAATAGATATATTCTCCAGTCCTTTAATCCACATCTAAATAGCTCTCATCTCCAGACCTTAAACTCACAGATAAATAGCTATTTTCTTCAGTCCTTTCATTCACAGTAAGCTATCTTGTTCAGTTCTTTAATTCTCATATAAAATTATCAACTATTTTGTCCAGTTTCTAATTTGCATGTAAATAACTATCTTTTCAAGTTCTTGAATTCACATATTAATAACTTTCTTCAGTCTAAAGGACATATAAAATAACCAACTTATCTCTCCGATTCGCTAATTTCTTATGAGATATAAATTGATTTCTTGCTTCATACTGCCATACAGTTTTCAGAGAAGGGAACTAAATTTATGAAACATAATAAGGATATGAGGTTAACTTGTTTCATTTTCTTTTATTTGAAAGTGAAATCTACATGTTTGCCACCGTCATGCCCTCATCTGACAGACAACACATCTGAACATTCGGATGAAGTATGTAACAAGTCACAGCCAGAAGAGGTGTGTTTTATTTCAGATCATTGATTTCACCAAAAGTATATTCTTTACATTAACATTATATCAAAATATTAACAAAGTATTTTAACTTTTTAAAATGCATATGTTGTGAGTTTCTGTCTTCTTGCTTGTCTACTTAGGTTGTTGAATTTATTGATAATAGTTCCTTCTTCAGTTAGGTATTGCATATTCATGACACCAGTATGGCAAGAATTAATTGTACAGGTACTGATCCGTGGTAACAGAGAACATTATTGGTGAACTGTATGTTCAGAAAAAGGGCAGCCGGCTGGTTGCTGAACTAGCTGGTTTTGCCTATTTCATGCAGTAATGTGTGTGCAACTACTGGTTTTCTAGTGACTGCCGCTTTCATCAATGATGAACTGTATTTCTAGTGGTGGACAGTTGTGTTGGCATTCTGGTATTGGCCTTATGCATGTATGCCTGTGCTGTTTGATTTTCAGAACTGTTGTCTGTTTCACTTTTCACATGGGGCAGTGAGAGAATTTTTTTTTTGATATTCACTATCACAGGACAGAGCATTGTGGGGTGACCCTCTGTCGTGAAGTTGGAACCGTGGCTAACGACTAACCAGTTTTCTTACTGACTATCCAGCCTAATGACAGTATTAAAGTTTATTTGCTTCATAACACTGTTTCCTCCTTTTTGTCCAGCTCATAGTCTAATAACAGTAAGGCAGTTCAACAGGAGCAATTCAGTATAACGTCAATGATTAGAGTAACGCTTGGCATTTCTTGTCATTCCAATTTTATTTACACACATTGTCACATCAGAGAAGGTCACCGTTCCCATGTTGATGGGAGGGCCAGTGCCATGTTAACAAACATAAGTATAATGTTATTATCAACTGCCGGGTCCAAATACATATATTTATTTATTAGAATGTCAAGATAATTTCAAACCGCAAACCGTTCCCTAGACTGCATCACTGCTGACCATCATAAAAAGGTTACTTACAAACAAACCATGTCTGTTGACAAGGTGTGACTTCTGGTTGCTAACCAAACGACAACTTCTAGCGCAGTGTCATTTCCTCAATTTTTTATCTAAATATCCATGGCCGACCTTCCGTCTTGACTCCAGGGTGTGCCTTCCTTAAGTACCTTCATTGAATTACTGATTACCTCTTCTATTCATCTCTTCCGAAGGTATTTAAGATAATAATTCACCGCTGTAACTTTAGTCCGCCTTTGCTTCATCATCCCCTGACCTAACTGCCGGTTCATGACGTATTACACAGTGACCTTTTTCACTCAGTGACGTCACTTAGCAACCTTTGCTGTATGCTGCGTCAAGATTAACCCTTCGGGTTCTTTTCACTTTAAATTCTGTGTCTCATTCTGAAGTGCTTATTCTTCCACCTTATCTACATGGCAAACACCAGCATTTAGGGGACTTAAATGTTGACTTCTCATTCAGAAAGCAATGGTAAACTACTGAACGTAAAACTGCCTAGAACATTTATTTGGGGTTGATTCCAGCATCCTGCAAAGGACATGCAACATTTTGTTTTAAAATATCTCAGTTGTCATTATTTTAAAATTATGATTGCCGTCATATGTTAGCGCTCAGCAACTTTGATGTCAGACTTTAGAATGGTATTGATAGACCTAGTCATATTCATATTGATACTCTTAGTTAATACTGTTTAATATTTTCAAAATACATATAAATATATTCTGAGAAATCCTTGAGGTCCTTGAAACAACCTAAGAAATAAATACACGTTACTCTTTGGCACTAATAGAAGACAAATGAAATAAGCAGAACTAAGTAGGCACACTAAACAAAGGTAAGATGTAAAGCTATAGACACTCTAGGTTTTGAACCTTCTACCCCTTCATGATAACATTGCCTCACTAACAAACAAGTGTGCTTTGACACATAATTAGCCAGACATCGCAAAAAAGATATCTCCAGCCAGGTCCATCATCATCCACCTTAACTCCGAACTATGGTATATAGATGTAATTTGAACCCAATCATTTCTGCAGCACCATAGACATAAGTTTTCTTTTTTATTAACCAGATCAAGTAGCAAATTTAATGGAAATGTTTTTTGGCATTTGGATTATTACAGACCTTGCATCAGGCTCAGAAGTTACCAGGTTCAAATCCCAGCATCATCAAAATCATCATGTACCCTGTCAACTGGCTTAGGCATTCATGCACCGCCACAGATCTCTGTGCTTGTTGTTGTGTATCAATTCTATTGATAATATTCCTTCATGCTACCATCGTAGTTCAGTACAATATTATGTCTCTCTGTCTGCTCCTGCTTCTTTTCTCCGCTGACCTTCCTAGTCATGATGTTTCTCTGGCCTCTCTTCTCATCACATTACCAGCAAATACTGTTTCTCTTATTGCATAAGATACTTTTCATTTTATGTAAAGCGGCCTTTACTTGGATATCCTGCTTTTAATCCCTGTCACGCATCTTCTGTCTGATGTTATGAATTTCCCCAAATATTTGAATTTATTGAATTGGTTAAGCTATAGCAAGGGTCTCCATAGCGAAGTGGTTAAGCAACCTGCCATTCACAACAATGTTGTGGATCACCAGTAATTTTTTTAAGAGACTTCTGGGGGTTGTTGCTAGAGCTATGGATTCATGCTTTGTATGATGATTTCAGCATGCCACCTTGCGGAAATAGACTAAGCCATGTCGGTTAAAATCTGGTGCAATGAAGTCAAACTAGGAAGTCATTCTTATGTCTCTTGCATCTTTTTCAAAGCCTTCTATTGTCACATATTGATCGTAATTACTTGGGCTAGAGATTTTTACCAGAATCCCTTCGTTTCAAATACTGATTTCTTGGGTATTTCTAGTTTCTGCTTCAATTTCTCCACATTTATTTAAATGGCCTTGAAGCGTTCATCCACTCCTCCATCTGTGAAAGTTCTCTTTAAGACCTTGAGTAATTCTTTAATAGATATTTCTGATAAGAGAGTCACTTGTAGAAGTTGTGTAGAGGCTTATGGGACTTTCTAGTACATGAATAAAACGTCTGGTATTTACTCATCCCAAACTTCAGGCTTCTAATTTGCTAATTTCCACAGGATTGACAGAGTTCTATTAAGTCATTCTACAGGTCCATTTAATGTAGGGTGATATGGACCTGTATTAACATGGTGCATCTTTAAAATGTGGAAAACTTCCACCATGAATCTTCCCTTAAGCCGCGAACCATTGTTAGTCAAAGTCTGATTAGGAAAATTTAGTCTCATAAAATTGAGCATGAGCGCCTCCTCGGCTACTCACATAGAATACATTGCTGATAAAGCAACAGGTCCTCAGCACATAGAACAAGTGTCTACCAAAGTTAACATATATGATTTCTTTCTTCGTTATATGAGGTAGGAGTCGCGAAATATCAACAGAGACTATTTTGAAAGGGGTACGGATAACCAAAATCTTCTCGAGGATAATTGAATCTATCAAATGTTTTAGAGCTATCTGTTGGCATTCTGGGCAAGACTGAACAAACCTGCATGTGTCTTTAAACATCCATGGCCAAATGTAGTTTCAGGCTGTGTTTTTGTGCCAACTCCCATGTGTCCATTGAATAAGATCATGTGCATATGTTCCTGTAGGCTGATGAAACATTAGCAATATATACAGCAATAAGAAAGAGACAAACAGCATTCTACGACCATATGAAGAAAAAGAGGCATTGCAAAACATCATGATGACTGTTGAGATCAGTGGGAAAAGTTTTTATGTATCAGCAGAGTTTATCCAGGGCACCAGAACTGATATCTGTGGTGAGACATGATAATGTATACCAGTTGGCAGGGCTTATGAAATGATGAGGCTGTGCGAAGAAGAAGCTAACCTTGCTCTTGGTCTCCTTTCCCATATGGTAGCACAACTAGTTTTTCATGTGAGATTCCTCTTTTAGGAGGATCCTGAGATTTCAGCAACTTTCTGAAGCAAGGTCTTGGTGATGAGTCCTGAGTTTTTGCATTCCTGATCAAAAAGTATGTAGAATGAGTAAAACTTTCTTATTCCCTGTGTAGTAAGTAATGAACAATCAACAAATATTTTTTCCCCACCAGGCTCCACCAGAATGGACACAATGGAGAGCATACAAAAACCCTTCGGGTAGAGCTTACTACTACAACATTTGTACACAGGAGTCTGTTTGGGACAAGCCACAAGTTCTGTTAGACTTTGAAGGTAATGCTGCATTTATATATGTTTGTATGTGTGTGTGTATGTGTTTACAAACAGTTGAACATGTTTTGTTCACTTTATGAAGTATCTGATGTGAATGCTTTGATGTCTGTATGTGTTCTGATATCATGGCCCAACATTTTCTTTTCATCTTTGTTTGTTTATTGTATTTTCAGAATACAATATATTGTCATAAATCATTTGGCTTGGTAGTGATGATATCTGTGACTTAGTTCAAATAATCACATGTAAGAAAGTAGTTGTGAGTTCGCTGTCTTTAACTTTTGGCTGTCGTAAGATTATTTGAAAGGCAGCAGAAAAATGAAAATAAGTTTTGCTGCTTCATAATGAATGGTTCCTTCTTTGTTAATGGTTTATAAGCTTCATCTACCAGACACATTCTCTTGTTAGTGTAAACACAAGACCTTGAGCTAGACTTGTGCTATGATGGGTTCTGTTCTGCTAATATCTTGTGTGTATTTGAGCACAGAGAGCTCAAATTCATCTATCACCACTTTTGGGATCACCTTATTACTGGCACATCTCTTTAATTTGCTGATCTGAAGTGTAGGAACTACTATCACCACTACCTCCTGTTGCTGCACCTCTTTCTCCTGCTCCTCCTCCTCTAACCATATCTGTGTGTCATCAGTGTGCCACAATGTATGCATTTGTTATCAGGGCCCTCCATTTCCCCTTCATTCATCAGTACATGTAAGTGGCACTGTTATAGCCAAACTGTTATATAATTTTATCAGTCTGTGGTTTATTTTGCCTGCCTCTTTGCTGCTTGCCTGCTCTCGAAAACCTGATGATTACTTTTTGGCAGAGAATCATGGCAAGCAACATGACCAAACTAGACATGTATTCAGCATGTTGCCACTTGCAAGAGTCGTTCTTGGTTTATCGAACTCTAAATAAATTGTTCATGTCCTTAAGTCAAAGATACCTTTGTTTATGGTGGTACAGTCTTCTTTATTGTCATCAACAAACGGTCAGTCTATGCAGTGTTTAAAATCATGTCATGTTGTGTTTGATTATTCAATCTGAACACTGGTATGGAGTTTCTGATCATATCTTTTCTAATTCATGTTTGTTACATGCTTGCAAGCTTATTTTTTGTCAGACAATTTGGTGGTTTCCCCTTGTCTCCCACATCTTCATGGGTGGTTTGTGACATTCTCCTTTGACATCTCCTTTGACATCTCCTTTGACATCTTCTTTGACAGCAATGCCTGGCAGTCAGGTCAAGCAAGTACTATACTCTGCACAGGAACACAGTTGTCCACTTCTTCTGGTGTTTCTCATTCCTGTTAACTGCATTTGCCAAACTTTGCACATTTCCAAATTTTGCATTACCTGAAGATTCCTTTAATTGAGCCGAGGCCAGGATGGTATTTTTCATATCCCCCACCCCATAATATTAGAGGACTTCTAAATTTCAGCCATGTATTTAGTTGTCTGTTCTTTTTGAATGTTTATAGTTAGTTTGTATTTTAAAAGCCATCCATTGCACACAATTACTTCCATAAGTATTATAAACTTCAGTAGATATTACAAGGTGTTCAAACATAGTGCCCAAATTCAGTAGCACAGACAAGGATCCCAATTCTCATGTACTAGAATCATTATTATCATCATGTATCAAGTCCTTTGCAGAGTGTCACCCTCATCATGACCAACACACACACATATTTTCGATTCCTTACCAGTTCTTCTGTTTAATGCATTTTCATGCTTAAAGTATCTGCCATATCATAGGTCCATCTTCATTCTGGTCGACCCCTTGCCTCTTTTTCCAGGAACTGTGCAAATCTTTTCTGGCTGCCATGTTAAATTTCCTGGGATGCATAATATGATGGTTTCCTCTTGCTTGGCACATTCACATAGTTGTGGCATATGTTCTCAGTATTTGGCAACCTGTCAAATTTTCAGGATAAGTGGGTACCCTCTATCAGAAACATGTATGCCATAAATACTTTTTTTTATAATTTGTCTTGAACAGTTATTTTCAGTTTTCAAATGCCAAGGCATTTGTTTCATGCACATATGCACCTGGTTCCGCCTGTTTTTTCTGTGATCCCTAGGCAGCCTTAATGTCAGGGAGTAAGGGTAACATCCTCTGGTTGCTTATTTTGTTAAAGATTAATAGCATGATTTGTACATGACCTTCTCAAGTTAGAGCCTTTTGCTAGACCTCAAAGCCATTCTGCCACCAGTTTTGTGAATATACCAGATATATGTAAAGTCTCACTACGCAGTGTATGTAGAACATATTTGAAAAATGAAGTTCATGACGTCATAAATAAATGTGTTTAAAAATGTTTAAAAATTCATTAAATTACTTACAATAGTCACTGCTATGGTCTAACGCTGTTCTAGGGAAGCTGGAAAGTACCAGTGAAGTATTCATTATAACAGGTGTTGGAAATGTCCACCACAGGCTTCAAGACATGACTGTACACATCTCTTCGTAATGTCAAATACCTTCTGCAATGTTTCTGTTGTTATTTTTTGAATGGTAATTTTGATTGCTTCTTTCAGGTACTCAATTGTGTGTACATTATTTTTGTAAACATTTACCATCTTGCTGGAGGCTGGCTTCTTCATTTTCACATTCATTCAGCTGTTCTAAAAAAGGTCCTAGAATGTCAGAATGGTACCAATCGGCATTTATAGTGTTGTTGAAGAAAATTGGTTCAATAAAAAGTTTTCTACTGATGGCACGCCAAATCCAAATTTTATCAGCATGTAGAGGCACTTATATGAAATGCATTGGGATTAAAAGTGCTCCAAATATGATTATTTTGGCTATTAACGTATCCACATGAATGAAACCATGCTCATCAGAGAAGAATGTCACATGAAAATTTGACTCATTTTCTTTAGCTAAAAATGCTTAAAAACCACGTGGAGTAGTTGACTCTGGATTGATTACCACACTCTTTTAGTTCAGACACAACATAAATCCTGTATGGATAAAAATGTGATAGTTGTTTAAGAATTTTGTGCACTTTGCTAACTGATATGTTCACTTGTTGCGACATTTTCCTTAAGGACTTGCTTGGACTTTTCAGGATTCTATCTTTGATATCTAGACATTTTTCTTCAGACACATCAGGCCTACCAGATTGTGGAGTATCTTCCACATTTCCCGTTGCAAGAAATTTATTCAACAAATTTCTAACCGTAATGCGATGAGGAGGTTGTTTATCAGGAAATCTTGCTATAAATCTTTGAACAACCATCCGCATATATTGACCACCATTTCAAAACACTTGTTCAAGCAAAAAATATAATTCTTCCGTTGATAACACCATTCTGTTTCGAGTTCAAAGAATTACTCCAGCAGATGACAGCCATTTCACTGCATATTGTTTCATGATGGACTGTGGAGCAAATATTTTTATGACATCGTGTATTTCATTTTTCAAATTTGTTCTACACACAAAGTGTAGTGAGACTTTACAAATACCCAGTATTTTTAAATTGTCGTGCTATTAATGTAACATCATATTCTGATAGCTAGGGTTCTATATTTCAGATGTTCAAAGTCACAATCTTGATTGCTTCTGTGAAACAAACCTTTGCACGGAAAGCAAAACCTAAAAATACTGTTTCAAATTGTCATATTTATTCAGCTAATTAGAGTGCCATACTAATGAACTGCTTTAGTTTCATTTTTTCTCAAACACATATGTCATCATGCTTCTGTTAAAAAGTTGGAATTTTACAATTAATTCATATTTCAATATATTTGTACTGAGGATAGAAAAACTTAGGATGGCAGGAGTTTCACAGGCACAGACAAGTGTGCAACAGAAAGCAGCTGTGGACACTGATGACAGCACTGATGAATCGGAGGAGGAAGTTGTTGAGGTTAGACTTTGCTATATCTGGTGTTTATACTGGAGCATATGTCGTAGCATGGATACATATCTTTTATAAAAGCTAATGTAGATATATTTCTAGACATAGATATGCTTCTGGGTCAAACAAAGCAACAAGCTAACAGATCTGTTGGCTTCAAATGTCCTGCTAGCTAGAACACACATGATTGACAAGCAGGAAATTTTTAAGACTATGAATGTCTGCTAATTTATGCTATTCTACGACATAGTAAATGAGTAACCTAATTAAAGATTCTTGAATTAAAGTTTAAATGTGGTTCAGGGAAAGAGGGACTAATGAGGGGATAAATCTAAAGTGTTTACAGCCAGCGTGTTACTTTAACTTCTTCTGGGTTCTTACGGAGTGTTTTTAAGACGTAATTGCAGTGTGTCCAATTATGCGCCCTTATGCCAACACATCCGACTTTAGAGGGCATTGTTTGTCGTGTTAGCCTTCCTGGGTGTTTCTCACTGTTGTGGTGCCATCCACATAGCTGGTCAAGTTAGAACGGTTGAAGACTTCATGGCAGCCCTCAAGAAGTTAGTGGCAGTCCATGGGCATTATCTGCCATCCAAGAAGTCTTAGCTTAGCCCGGTGAC